>DF239091.1:214234-339750 GCA_000507305.1 Breviolum minutum Mf 1.05b.01 | reverse complement strand
TTGTTGTTGTTCTTGATGTTGATGATGATGATGATGGTGGTGATGATGATGTTGATGTTGTTGTTGTTTTTGTTCTTGATGTTGATGATGATGATGATGATGGTGGTGATGATGTTGGTGAGGGTGATGGTGATGGTGATGGTGGTGATGATGATGGTGGTGATGATGATGGTGTTGGTGGTGGTGATGATGATGGTGGTGATGATGATGGTGATGGTGATGGTGATGATGATGATGATGATGATGGTGGTGGTGATGATGATGGTGGTGATGATGATGGTGATGGTGATGGTGATGGTGATGGTGATGATGATGATGATGATGATGATTAACATGAACTCCATCAAACATTCCATGGACTCTCACTCGAAAAACATCCCAGCAGCAATGCATCGCCCCAGATCTGCAAATGCTTGCGGCTCCTGAAACGGTGAGTCCAATAAATCGACAAGTGAAGGGTCAGTGAAACATGCTTGAAACCATGTTGTTGTTGTTGTTGTTGTTGTTGCTGCTGTTCTTGTTTTTCTCCTTTTATGGCGTGAGACTTCATGACTTCATCCGAAAACACATTGGGATCTCAAAGGTTTGACGACTACTTCGGCTACTTCGGACTTTGATTGACAAAAAAATGATCCCAAATGTAATGCTGAAGTTTTCATAGGAACACCTTTAATAATACCAAGGTAGACCAAGATGTACTTCTTCTGCAGCTGATGTGGTGGCAAGTTTTGTTCCATGATAGTTTCAGGTTGAGAGGTTCACCAACACTGGAATCCTTCTAGGGGCCACCTGTCATTACAGGAGGATTCCCCCCCAAAAAAACAAAAACTGCACCCTTTGAGAGAGGGATGACTTCTCTACCTGAATGGCTTTTGATAATTACATGCTCAACTTTCTGAGCATGTAAGAGATTCTCAGATCATTGCCGCCTCCCTGGTCAAAAAGCAAAAAAAATGATATAAGTGATAATATAAGCGTCTTACATGATAATGCTCTTGCATCTCTATAAACACTACTTCAATTGATTGGATATCACCACCTATACAGCTCCCCCGTCTTTAACCCTGACCACGAAATGGCCTATGAAGGCCCAAGGCGTCCCCTGCTTGGCGATAGCCAGCTGCCTCCGGGGGTCTGCAGCAAGCAATCTAAAGATCGGGTAAGGAGAGTCCATTGACTTAAAGAGAAGGGGATTTTTTTTCAATCAGTTTAAAGGGCAAATATAGTACACCCTTGAAAATTAACATGGTTCACCTGAAAATCACCTGTTTGGAAAAGGAAAATCATCTGAACCAAACCTCCAGGGAATTATGTTCCATGTTAATTTTCAGGGGTGTATCCTTCCTAAATATCAGGTGGTACTAGATCCAGAGCCCGGAAGTGGTTTTTAGAATACGAGTGGCGTGAAAGAAGGGAATTCCCCTCGCCCAAATATGCCAAATTCATCTTCAGTATGGAGTGGTGCCAGGTTGACGCCACTTGACTTTTGACCAAACTAAAAATCACTGAACAAAAATATTGTGCGATTGCTCGAGGTTACAGGCATCAAGCACAACCTGGAGATCACCCACTGAGTTGCCTCAATGTCCTTCGCGACAGCATGGAACAAGGTGAAATCATCCCGTTCACCTTGGCTTTTTGAGATGTCTTGAGAGGTTACAAATCGATGCCACCCCACAAGGATTATAACATCATGCAGGGTCGACCCTTTAAATCAATTAATCTACAAGTTTGCCGTTTGTGTTGTGATTGAAACATTCAGGCAAATCACATGAAACACAGTCTCTCTCAGAGTCTAGTCTACTTACGGTTAAACCCTGACTCCTCCAGAACTTCCCCAATATTTCAGTCTACCCGCCGTTTTCGATGGTTTTGGCCAATAACCATTTACAGAAACCTGCCACAAGGGTGATGACTTCATGTCACAACTCTAAAATGTTCAAATACTGGTGATTCATCCAAAGGGGCAAAGAGGTGGGATATGTTAGGAATACTTACTATACTCATTGATTCCGAATTCCGGAAACATCTCTATATAATTTATTTCCATCCATTGCATACACAATTTGAAAAAAAAAACTTTGGTTGGCCAGAAAAGGGTTCGCAACTGTCTCTTCAGCACTCCTGAGTCTCCAACAAATTGCATTGCGCAGATGTAGGCAGCTACCGGCAGCTTCTAGATCGAAAGGAGTCTCACCCCTCTCACCGGCCAAGCGGCCACGAGCACGTGCCCTGCAGGCATCGTCTGTGGGATTCACAGCTGTTGATAGGTGGAATTGGGGGAACTCTTAACACTTTTCAAACCATGATGCACCCTGGAAGACTAACATGGAACCCACAAATCACCCATTTAGAAAGGAACATCATCTTCCAAACCTCCATGTTTATGTTCCATGTTAATCTTCAGGGGTGTATTGTTAATAACTCAGTAAAAGGATCATCCAAGTCAAGGAGTGACATAGTAGTTGCTCAAAGGTTTGGAACATTGTTAGTTTTGTTTCTCCCTCCTGCTGCCACCCAAAAAAATCACAACATGGGTGGATGAAACTGCAGGAATGTTCCTGCACGAGACCTGAAGAAATGAAAAAATCTGGGTCAGCGTTTCACCAGGTCCTCGGTATATAAAACCCCTGTATGTTGTTAACTGGTTACCCGGATTCTTTACATCAACAGCAAATCATCAAATCCAAGATGAACCCACGGAAAGTGGCCCTCCGGATAATTCCCTCCGACTTTTTCGACAAATTTGAGGCCATGGATGTGAGGCCACGTGATTTTCTTTGGGCTGATGTGATTACCTCTCCATGGAGGGAAGTGACCTTCGGCATACTTTTTAAAAGAAACAGGGCCGAACAAAGATCTGATGATCTGATTTTCATGTTCCATCGAATTTACACCAGCGACATTGATTAGAGAAAAAACAGGCAGGTTTAAATGCCAATGCAAAAGTATGCAAATCTCGAAATATGTATGCACATGTATGCAAATATCTAAATTTATGGGTACTGGAAAATGACCGTGCCCCTTGCCATGGAAATGTCTTTGAAGTGTTCAATTCATTATTTTTGATTTTTGCTAATACGCATGGATCAAATGCAAACTGGATATACATGATACATTGTGGTTGTATAAGTTGATTATTCATTATCAGGGCAATCGGGAAGTAGAGACTCTCTCAGTTTTCACCTGCTTTGCTACTCTCAATTTTTGAAGCTTCCCAAACCATTTCTGGTCGACTTCTTTGAGAACTGGTGCCTGGTGCTTGTAAGCAAGTCATGTTTGTGCATCTGAAGACTTGTTGACTTATACATATATATATATACATATCATATAATTCTTCCAAAACAAAATGGGTGAAAGCATATCATATGTGCTGTAAAGCCTTTGCTGCACCTGCTGCCATGGCATCAATTTTCTTCAAACATCTCTTTGATAACGGATTGCATTCCGCGTACTCACAGGATAACATAGATAACCCATCTTTTGAAAACTTCCCGTCAGGGCAAATAAAGTCGCTTCACTGTATATTTTGTGCTTCCATTGGAACGGTGCGCGCAGATTTACAAGAATTAACACAACAAAGATCTTGTTTTTTTCAAGGTTTCTTTTTGTTTCTTGTTCACCACCAACACATCCAACTGAATCAAACTCATATTCAAAACATGTAAATTAAATGGTGTTTTTCAAAAATATGTTCCCCTTTCTTTGTTTTACTTGTCCGTTCAGTTGATGCCTAGTAAATTTATTCAAACAAGGTTTGGCAGGTTTGGCTAGTGAGTGATGGTTTTTGATGTTTTGCTTTTCTTCATGTTTCTTGGACAGATCCACAAACCACTATCGACATCAAACTGCCAAAATACTTTGCTTCTAATTTGTTGTTTAGTCAAATTTGTGACCGTGGTACTATCATGGAATTTTGAGAAAGCAAAACCTCAAGACATACGGAAAAAAAACAACAGCTCTATGTATATAAATATGAAAAGGAGATTTAAAACAAAATAAATTGTTAAATGCAAATCACGACAATTTTCTAGGAAAACCAAATGCAATAAACAACTGGTAATATTAAAATGAAACATGTTTTACGTTTCGTACCTTGTAATTGAAAAACGCAAAGCGATAGTAGATGTTTGTATCTATGATAGAAGCGTGCCACATTGGAAAATTGGATGGACCTGAAAGTGCAATAATTACATCGTGACTCAAGAATATGCTAGACATCTTGAAGATTGCTTGCTTCGTAGTTTGTGATTGTTACCGTGCTGTTACATGCAGTTTGTCCTACTTTGAAGACGTTTGTTACATGAACATCAAAATTTGAGCAAGATTGATTCAAAATAAAACACACCCCTTGGCAAATAACCTTTGCCATTCTTCACAAATCTAGCCTTGTGAAGACAAAGATGTAAGAAGTACTGTAAGTTGACTGTTTTGCATTTGTGGTTGTCAATTCTACCAGCAAAGCTTCACAGGTAAATTGCAAAGAGATGCTGCTACAAACAAAGTGTCTCCGTAAATAACAACAAATCATGATAGTTGAAAAGTATTTTGAACAATATTTTCCACTGGTTCTTTGTAAATCGCTGGCAAAATATTTGGAAATAAAAAATAGATGCTAGTGGATGAGATGATGAAGGTGATGATATGAATGAACTCCGCGGACCCTGACCGGATGCTCATCAATCTCGAATGAAAATGTAGTGATAATGGACGAAGTGGATGAACACGATGTCCCGAGAACCCCCAAGTGTCCATTTTGCTAGGGAGAGCAAAAACCACACATGTCTTAGGTCAGGACATGGCGGCCAAACTGCTCGAAAACCATTTCAACAATTCATGAAATGCTGTCTTCAAAGAATGCTTGTGTCACTTGAAAATACCATATACATCTGGTCCAACGACATAAGCCTTTCTCAATGCACGGACTTGGCCCCATTTACAATTCTATTTGTACCATGTGAGCGCCAAACAACTATATATTAATGTAGACATGGTGCATGGATTGCACGATATAATATACTCTATGTTTTGTCCAACCGACTTTCTTCAAATCAACTTCCAAATGGGCGTAGATGTCCTGCCTTGCCAAAGCACCTTGTGAATCCAGGCTTCCCAAAGGCACATGCGCACCGAAGGGCCGGCCATACACATCTACATGGCTCATTGACCCTGCTATTTAACCCCGGCAAAATGGACGCGTGGGATCTGAGAATTCCCGGAGAATATCAATGGATAAGTGAATGATTCACAAGAAACCCAAGCAAAATTCAACAAATTATTCTGCAATGCGGTTAGGAGGTGGTAGCTCCACATTCTACATACCAAAATGGTCCTGTCTCTAGCTCCCCAAAGCAACCACCAGCTAGTACTAGCTGATTGTCAATGACCTGGAGGGTATCATCCTCACTGTAGGAACGGCACAAGCTCACAGGGCATATCCAACATAAATCAAAAAATAAAAATTCGGGAAGACTGATGAACAGTGTTGTTGTGCATTCTTGTGTTTGACGGGCGGCTTGACAAACATGTTGGTGCCTCCGCGTTCTTTCACCCGTCCAAATTTGACATGACTGCAGTAGTTTACACAAACTAAATGCGAAGACACTGACTCCTTGACAAGTCTATGCGTTCAATGCCATATCAAACCCATACGTGATCTACATCGTACAGAACCCAAATTTGAGTTGTTTGATCACTTTGCTACTAGCATTCATGAGTTGTCTTAGTTACACAAGCCTACTCATGAACCAGTCTGAAAGACGCAGCAAACCAGCAAATTCAACAGCAAAAAACACGATACATTTTTCACTGAGCCATTTTTTTGAACTGCCACTCTGGAGAAGCTGCCCTTTCACTGAGAACCTTTTTGTTAAAGGGAGATTTTTCGGAAAGCGGTTGCAAGGCAACATGACGACTAAGTCATTCCAAGGCAAGCGAATGAAAAGCTCAGAAATGTTGCAAACATGGTGAGGATCAAGTTGTTCGAAAGTACAACGGCTTTCCAACCCTAGACATCCAAATATCCAAATAGCTGCTGAGGTTTGGTGTTTTTTTAGTAGGTTTTTGGGTGTCCAAATTGGCATCTTGTCAGGAGGCGTTTGGATGTGTAGGGCTATATAGGGCAGCTCTGCCAGGGGTATGGTGGAAAACGATGGATTTTTTTTCAGGAGAAGGAAGCTCCATGCTGACAGGAGAAGGAAGCTTAATGCTGATGCCAAACATACTGTTGATGTTTCAGAAATCCTGCACCACCTGGGATGTCTAAAACGTAAATCCTGGGATATTTACCATATCAACTGCAGGATTTCTTCCATCAACAGTAGGTCCATGTCAAACACATGGACCACAAAATGGCTGATTCTTGCCTCCTGACATGTCACATTCATGACTGTCAAGAGAGGGCCCGATAAAAAAAACTCATGGCGAAAGGCAGCGTGGCTTCCTGGCTTGGAGAATCCAAGCGAACGCGAGCCAGCCTGATCCGGCCTGGTTATATATTCCTTGAACAAGAAATTATACCTCTTGACTCCCCCCTCAAAAGATATGACTGCACAAGTCAAAAAGGAATAAAACAATAATAAAACATATCATTTGACGTGATCCATCTGTATCCTGGGTATACTTGGTCTTAGGCTTGTTGAAGGATATCCAAACCTATCACCGTCAAATTCGACCTATTCTGTTCAGGCGATTGGAGCTCAGCCATGGATCGTCCCAGCCGTTTCATCCCGAAGCCATGCACTTTTTGTTCGGTGGCCCCAGTTGGTTAGCTTCCCAGCTCAGCTAAAACAACAGCATTATGATTACCCATTCCCTTTCATGTATGAGGAAAAAAAAGGCTGATTTTTCATGTTACGTGTGATTCGTGTGATTCGTGTGATACACATACAAACATGGAATGTATACAGGATCTTTAAGACACGTTTGCAACTATACATTGATTGCCTGGTATAGAATGTTGTTTCTATCATGGATCTTCCGGCAAAGTTTTCTTGGAAAGTTCAAAACATGCTTGTAAGGAAATTACAGTCTGCATACAGTCTGCAATGTGCTGGGAAGCTTGAAGAGGTATGTCACTACGTCGTGGTGTCATGTCCATGTCCTCCCTAGCACCGCGTGCACTATGAACGGCTGGCACTGGCAGCAATTGCGAGTTGCCAACGTGCCTACAATAAAATACAGTTCAAACACAAGGGGATCCTAGCGCAGCAGCGTATGAGGCATGAGTGAAAGTTTCATTCGATAAAAATCGATAAAACCTATATCGAAGTGTGTTTGTGAATACCATGTTGCATAGCAACTGTGGGAATCTTACAGATTCATCAACCAGCGCCCCCTAAGGGGTGCTAATTGGTTTTCTAAATTGTCTCTTTGTAAGGGGTGCTAATTGGCCACCCCTTATGAATACCAACATTCAGCCGGTGCAAAAGAGCACAAACAAATGTCATAACACCAAATTCTCAGAAACACTTTTTGAAGAATTAGCGACACGTTTTGACACGTTTCGGTGGATAGCATTTTCCACCCTACACGTTCTAAGGGGTGCTAGTTGGGCACCCCTTACAGCAAGGGGCGTCCATTTAGCACCCTTGCACACCCCAAGTGACACGCACTGACACGCACCAAAGGGCGTTTTTGCGGGCTCGGCAGCCCTAAATCCTAGAATGAGCATGGGACCTAAAAACAACAAGAGTAAAATCAATCAATCAAAGGGGTGCTAATTGGTGACCCTGGCTAAGGGGTGCCAATTGGGCACCCCTTAGGTGGTCCTGGAAGATTCTTCTAATTCTGTTGCAGGTGCTTGCCCTTCGTAATATCACTTCCAATTTCTCAATCGAATCTTGTACAAAATTTGGCGACCATCGGACAATCTATTCAGTGATAAATTGTGAAGGTAAAGTTAAAGGCTCAATAGTGTAACAATCTCACAAAAAACATGGAACCAACCACAAAGAATACTTGCCGATCAAGCTTCAGCAAGTAATCGACCTGGACCCCATGAAAAATTGACAGTCTTCCAGCCTCCAGCTGACCGTCAGCACAATGCTCGCAGGTTCAGATCAGCAACACCTTTGTAGTCAAAGGTCTGCGCCCTACGGCACCGAGCGAACGCACACCTGGGCATCCTGATACGCCTGAGAAACCGCAACGACTCAGCATCCCTACAAACGCTGAGACGGGCAGCAGGGGCGATGTGAAGCCATTCCCGTGGCTAGTTTGTCAAGGTGGAGCGGGAGCGAAAGGATGCTCAGATAGGTTTCAAACTCAGGATGCCAACAAAAATCCTGTGATTCTGGTGCACCAACTGCTTCCGAAATCTGTTTTTCGGCCATGTCATCGTGCCACTCCTTATAATACCTATATTGTTCTCCTAATATCTCCTAATCTCAAGATTTTCAAGGATCACGACATGTTTTCGCTCCATTTCGCTCCCTTTTCGGTTCGCAAATTTTCTCGGCTCACAACACTTCAGTCTCCACGATCTCTTTCGTCACATTGGCGACATCTTCTTGGTTGTCAGCAGTTTCTTCGGTCACCTTCCTGGTACTCATTCTCGCGACCATCACGCTGCTGGACTTATCGACCTTGGCAACTGAAGGTTCGTTAGACAAGGGACCTGGGATGCTCTAAGTTGGTCGATAAGTGCCACACAAATCCACACAAAGATTTGTCATTGTTCACCAAAAATAAACGGTTAAACATTGATCATTGATGATCATTGTTGGTTCATTCAGAAATAATTTACTAATTCTGATCTACTTCTGTAGTAGTGCCCTTTTTATGCGAACGAATGGTGTGGAATCCTTTTGTCCATCAAAAACTATGCTGGAACACCGGAATAGCCACAGCTATCAGCGTCAGTCAAAAAAGAACAATAGACGATTTGCCCAAAATAGACTGCAAGTCAGCAATCCATACGATTCAAAGCCGTTCTTTTACCTTCTGATCCGTTTGGATCTTTTTCGAATTTGCCAGCAAACTTTTGGAAAGGGTCACTCCTTGAACCTTTTTTAAAAACCTACACTTCCTCCATGGATCACCCCTGAAAAAAAAAAACCAAACCGATGAGAGACTTTCCCCCTCAGATGTCCATTCCACCGGTGCCTTGAGTCGGTGAATTTTTTTGGACCACCTTCAAGTCACCCTTCTATGGGCTGAGAAGTCAAATCTGTGATGTTAATTATGCCCAGTTTTTCTATGGTTTTTTCTGGGGCAACAAAAACAAAAAGCGATTCTCCTCGTTGGAAGTTGGGAGCTTCCTCAATTTTCTCACATTTTTTCGGTGATCCCGCCTTACACACCACAATCATCCCCATCTCGCACGTTATCTCGTTTCCGTTTCCTTGTTCACAAACACTTCAGCAAACCCTTAAAAACAGTCCATATAGTAACTGGTTGGTTAGCAAGTCCCATCATGGGCATGGGCCATGACATAAATAATATATAATAATATATGATCAAAAATAATCCTAACAGGTTTGGGGCATGTTTCTTTTAAACCAAACCAACTAAACTAAGGCACCTTTTTTTTCCGCAGGAGGCTTTTTTTTCATTTTTTTCTCAGCCAAGAAACCGTAGACTCGTGCAACATGGGTTCCAAGCGACCCTTCATGACCTGAATTTCGGTGCCTTGAATACTTTCACCTTAGATGGCATGGGATATGTTAGTTCCCAGCAGGGGAGGATGAGATGTTGGGATGCCAAAGATATCCATGAATCCATGAAGAAAAGATATATAAGTGCTAAGAAATCTATTGAAATTTGATCTATAAAATATGTTCATTTTTTATCCATAGGACTTTAGGGCAATGACCACCCCCTACCATTGAAGCACGATGGGATCCTATTCGGCTGCTTGGCAAAAAAATCAGGTTTCAAGTTCCAAGGATCTCTACCTACCTGGAACCCAGGTCTGACCCTTGTTTTGATTGGAATTTTGACCTTGGGACCTTCGAAGGGTCAAGGCTAAAAATACAGGACAAACAAGTTCCAGGTATACATATGGATTTTGCTTTTGATATTTAAACACCTGAATCTTCTTTTCATTGCCACGTAGTTGCAAGAGGGTGTTTTTTGGCTTGGAAACCTGGCAAAAATCCCAGCACATCCCGTTGGTTAAGTCGCTGTTCGTTGTTAACTCGTTACTCATTTAATTTGGCACGCACACAAGTCTTTTTCGCTGGTATCTTCATGAACGTGGAAACTAAAGAATGATTGAAACTGAATAAACCCTGCTGAAGAGAATGATAGTTCAGGGAGAAATGCTTGCAAAACCGTTGTGTCGTGTGCCAACATTTGGATGATCCCTAGCTGACTGGAACCAACGTAATCACTTTATCAGCCTCAAAAAAGCTTCGTCAAAAACCGTGCTGAAAGACAAATAGGTTTCCACGTCAGGCTAGCACTAGAACTAGTAGTATCTTATTAGTAGGATTTTGGTACATGTAGTACTAGTAGCACTAGTAACCAGTAGTATTCTCAACAACCACCACTAGCACAGGAAGAGTTCGGGGTGATTACCATTGATGAGGGGATGAGACTCTAGAATATGTATACCTAGAACTTCCTCAGGCTGTTTTTTTGACTGAATGCATTCAGGCTGTTTTTTCTGACCGATTCAATGTTTTTCGCCCGATGTCCTTTTTTTTGCCTGAATTGATTTCTGCAATTTCCTGTCACGTTTTCATCGTGATTATGTAAAACAGCATCCATGCACAACATACCACAGGATCATCGCAAAATGTGATTTCGGGTTTTTTCGCCCGATTTATGCTGTTTTTTGCCCGAATTATGGGTTTTTTTTGCCCGATTTTTTGAGGGGATTTTTTGATATTTGTTCAAATCATGCTTTTTAATGTGGTGCAATCATTCTGAAGCCAGCATCGCTGCAGAAGTGTTATTTTTTGCCCGAATTAGGTTTTTTGCCCGGGAAGTTTTTTTTTGCCCGAAAACTCCTCAGGCTGATTTTTCCATTCAGGCTGAAATTACAGCCTAAAAGAAGATCCAGGTATTGTGATATCATAATATACGTATTTATGGCGCTGATGTGTGCCATAATATTTGTGATTTACGTGGATGTTTCACGATGTTTCCTGATATGTTCATGTTGTTTTGGGCATACACACTTTGACCATTGACCTTTCTCTGTTGTGGTGTCCTAGGGGGGATTATTCTTAGGGAGGGGAACAGGAATGTGGAGCATCAGGATATAAAGACAGAACATTCCCAGAGTTGATCATCTCCGCCCATTGTAAGAAAATTAGTTTGTGGTTTCAAGCCAACTGAACAAAATACGCTTGTCAAGCAAAGGTCATTTTGGGAAAATCGGGGAACATCAAACATGTTGAACGTTAGTAAGCAGCACGTAAAAATCTTGTAGTCAAGTTCACTGCCATGGGAAGTAAACTTCAACGCCAAGACGTTGAAGAGCCTGGCATAAGCAGCCCTGACACCCTCAAAGTCCGTGTAGAAATTGCCCTGAGCAAACCGAAGCATCGGTTCAAACCAAGTCATCACAAAGATGGGTTAAGCTGCTTCCTTTGGACCAAGAAAAAACTGACACTTTGTGACCCGTGGCTGGAATATCCAGCAGGTTTCCGTTGCATGTATCTGTATTGTCCTATCAGCATGGGTTGCGTGCGCATGGAAGTGTCAGCGTATTACACAAACGAATTCATAAAACATATATATATATATAATTATGTTTATAATTATAAAAAAAATATACATATACATGTAATAAGTAAGGCGATTTTGATGAGCATCCAACAATGAACATTTCGCCCAGCCCAGCTGCCAGAGTTTCTTTGCTGAAGATTTTCCCTTCTGCCAACTTCTCCCAGAAGAGTGGGTCCTGCACCCCAAGGCTTAGCCAAACCACGAGTAAAGTATCCAACAAACCAATGGGATCCCATATCGAAGTACAAGATTGGATGGACAAAAATTGACATATTAATATAAATGAAGAAAATGTATAAAAATATGGTTTTCTTACAAAAAAACAATGCAGTATACACATATATACTTAAATATGCTGCCCTGAAATGACTGCTCTACATTTCAGCATGAACATGTATATATGAAAAAAACATGTTGGATAGTGAACACACCAACCAACCTGTGCTTCATATAACTGAAGCTACTGCGCACCACAAGCTTCGAAGCTTTAATAAGGCTCCCCGAACCACTCGGCTCTAACTTCCCCTTGGCTCCGGGTACACGAAGTTCTCATCTGCCTTGATGGGCACAAAGTTGCCACGCACTTCTTCAGGACATGCTGCAACAGAGCCAGCAAAGGTGGGCTCGGTTAACACACCCTGGGTCAGAATGACCAAAATCACCTGACAAAAACGAGGTTTCAACCACGTTTTTGAATTGACCAACAACGGTGAAGACCGCGACAAAGTATATAATGGTGAGTTGGAGACGAAAAGAGACAAATATCACAACATCATCTCCATACTTTGGTCATCTTTGCTCATATAATGCAAATGATATACAACAATGCTACTTGCATTGAGTTTTTTGGAGAAAAAAATGGGCAAATCAATTCTATACGCAAAATGTACATGCTGGCAGCTTTGTTCAATGGTTGGAGCTGAGATTAACGAAGGGAAGTGGGCTTTTTCCAAGGAGAATCACTCATGGGTAGTAGTTTTCGAACTCCAATGATTCAAGGATGTTATCAGAAAGCACTCAGCAGTCCCAACCTTACTCCCCACCAAACTTGCTTATCATTCGTTGAATTTCTCTGAATCTAAGAAGCATCAATGTTACAAACACAAAAAATACCGCCAAAAACTCTCAGTTCAAAAAAAATCGCAGGTACATCAATTTGAGAAGAAACAGCTGAGAGAAACTCTGAGAAACCCCAAAATCACTTGAACGAGGATGACTAGGTGGTGGTTTCAACCCCTTTGAAAAATATTAGTCAAATTGGATCGTTTTCCCTGGTAGGGGTGAAATAAAAAAAATGAAACCACTATACCTAGATGAGTTGTTGTTTTTTTTTGCTTTCCCCTTTCGCCTTGGCGTCAAACATGTCTTGAGCACATCCATCCAAGTTATCCGAGGCCTCCGCAACGGGAATCTTTCTGTTGGCCCTTTAATGTTATCATCCCTTTATTCATTAACTCCCCACCTTACTCATTTGTCTCGCATTTTACAAGGGGATTTTTGTTCAGGAATTAAATTCCAATAATAAAACCAAGTCTTTCTGACAAGGGGTCGTCATTACTACGAACTTTTAATCTTTTAAGTTCGATCCTTTGGGGAGTCGACTTCAAGGAAATCACAAAAATCGCACAAGGGAAGCTTGTGGATATGTTTGTGACTAGCGCCTCTATAAAAATGATCCCTTCAATCATGAACAAACAAGAAGTCCTCCGGTCTCTTGATTCATTCCAATGGACGAAAAACACCATCCTTATGCTTATATAAAGTGCCGAATGGGTTCCATGTTAGTTATCAAACCATATAACCAACGTGCAAATTCTTCCTGTTGGAACATATATTAGTGTTCTAGCTTCCCATCAAGGCCACACTTTTGAACAAAAACAAGCGCCGAAGCGTAGTTTTTTTTTACAGCTTTCCAAGACTGATCAAAACGTTGAAATAATCCTAATCAAACATGACATAAAATGATGCAAAGAACTGTATTCATATATATATATATATATTATATATATATCCTCAACTCAATGATTTGGGGTTTCACCTGCCTTCTGCGGATCAATCACAGTTACGGCTTCTTGCAACCTCGGTTGGTTTGGCGGAGGAACTCATTTCGAAATACCAAGGAGTTGGATCAGGGGTTCAAGGCATGCCCCGCTTGCTCATACGGTTAAGTACTAGTTGGTGGTTTCAACCCATCTGAAAAATATTAGTCAGATTGGATCATTTCCCCAAACAGGGATGAAAATACAAAATATTTGAAACCACCAACTAGAGTATGTCCCAGTTTGTCCGTTTCTTTGATTAAAGTTTTTATGCGCGATAACCAGCCAAAACTACTTTCGATTCCAAGCTGCTTCTTTTGGAGGAGCATCTGAATGACGCGACAGCAACTTCCTGCCTCCTTGGTGCGGCTGAGAAAATGGACCCCTCACAACCCGGACATGACATGAGAGATCAGGCGTCAAAAGTAATAGAAAGCACGTAGTTGAGGTTAGTAGTTTATCCCATTATTTACAGGGTTTATAGAATGTTTATCATATGTTTATCCCAATATTCACAGGTTTTCTATATATCCCAGGTGGGATGAACCCGGATTTCTGAACCATCAACAGCATTACTTCTCCTTTTGAAAAACCTCCATGAAGTCGTGGATATTCCACATATATAACCCCCAAGTGATGCAGGTTTCTAACCTGGGAAACATCTTGCAACAAAAACAGCCAGATTTGGACCACGTATCTTTTAAAGTGGACACCTATAGTTTCACACCTCCTGGCCAAACCAGTTATCATATCAACCCTGCTTCCTAGGAGAGAGATTCCTGAAACCTTAAATCCCATGATTTTGTTTGGGGGGGGACGCAATCGACTCACCGCCCAGCATCTGCGGTCTTCAAGTCACCTCAAATCACGAAGAAAAAATTTGGACCAACGAAACTGGCAACATCCATTTCAAAGATGTTGCAAGTATAGCCAACTGATGGAGGTATACCAAAAAGCTGGGAATTTAATTTGCTGAGCACTTTTGAGTTGGAGACGTTCAGTCAGTCTTTTCGGCAAAGAATTTGGAAGCTTCGGGGCCCCATACTGTTTGATTTTTCTCGGGGGGCCAAATCCATCAACATGTATATGCATACAAATAAAATCAATGTATATATATATATATATTAAATATCTAATAAAAATCTATATGCATATGTGTTATAATTTAAATGTATAGGATATGATAGTGTATATTGAGGTAAATCCACAAACCACGTGCCGTATACACAGGTTCCAGCAGACTACTAGTTGCATCTAGCTGTCACATTGGGGAACATATTCGGCTAGAGGTGACGTGGGAATGCTACTCTGCTGAACCTTCAAGGCAAACCCACAACTACTCACTGATTACGGCTAATCACCCCCCCACCAACGTACCACCCTCAGAAATAAGGGTTTAACAAGGCCTTATTAAGGGAAGCCAATGGTCAATAAGCCCTTAATAAGGCCTTGTTTCCGCGGGCGTTGCAGTAGGGGGGGGGTTGGTTGAGTGGCCAAAAAATGAGGTGAACACCAATGACATCACGCTTCGCTTCCAACATGGGAACTGAAACTTTGAAGGTTTGTTGACGAGCTCCAACTAAGGGAATTTACTGAGGACGCCAAGACATACACGTGATGACAATTGACTACTGTGCTCAAGTGACATGTCACAAAAAACAACTGGCAACAAAGGTATGGATAAACGTCAACATCATGCAACAATCATGGGATTCCCAAAAAACGTTGCACCAACGCTAGTAAGTAACATTGAATCCAAGGTGCCCAACATCAAAATGCTGCCAGCTCCCGATAATGCTGAGTTAGATCTCTGCATGCCACCCTTTATTGAGGCCATCAAGTTTCGGGAAAGATTCTTGCACTGACTCACCTGGGAGTGAATTGATGCAAGCTGAAAACAAAGATACAAACAAGTACAAGCACACAAAATCAGCAAGCAAAGGTAAAGCACTGAGGCACTTAAAAATGTGAACACGATTTACAGTAAATCAAAACAATTGATTTGAAGTAACTAGATGTATAAGTAGGGGATGGACTCCACCTATACAAATTTGGGCCATGGTTTGGTGTGGGACCAATCTCATCACCCTGGCCCACAACTTCACGGTATCAAGGTACTACCTCAGTCACTGCATCTTGGTGAAGGCCACTCTTGGCACCGTTTCGGTCTAACACGATAGGACTGCGTTTCAATAAATCTTGATATGACTCCACAATCATCCTCATGTTCACTCCTGGGTTCCACGCCGGAAAACACAAATCAAGTCGTGATTTTTTGGCAAATGTGCACAGAATGAAGAAACATGTGTCAAACAAGACGAAGAAGCGTTGAAGAAATCCAAAGTAGACAAAATAAAATTATCTCTTGTACTTGAACCATGGCATGACTCCTTTTAATCCGTAGCGTTGCTTTTCTATCTCTCTATCTCTCTATATGTCTATCTCTCTATCTAATCTACCCATCCATGCATCTATCCGTCTATCCATCTATCTATTTATCTATTGACCTATCTACCTATCTATCCATCTATCTGTCTATTTATTGTCTGTCTGTCTATCCATCTGTCTGTCTGCCTATCCATCCATCTATCTGCCTATCTATCTATTGTTTGCCTGTCCACCTATCTATCTATCTATCTATCTATCTATCTGCCTATCTATCTATTGTTTGCCTGTCTACCAATCTATCTATCTATCAATCTATCTATCAATCTATCAATCTATCTATCTATCTATCTATCTATATATCTATCTGTCATCAATCATTCAATCTATAATCTATCGATCTACCTGACCAATCAATCAGTCAAACAATCATCTATTTATCTGCCTATCTATTCATAAATCCATCAATCTAACAACTTCTATCTATCTTTCTGTCTATCTACATATCTTATCGATTTATCTGATTGATTTTTCTGTCTATCTGTCAACCTCATCATAATTCACACATAAATAAAACTATCGATCTATCTATCTATCTATCTGTCTGTCTGTCTGTCTGTCTGTCTGTCTGTCTTTCTGTCTTTCTATCCATCTGTCCATCTATCTGTCCATCCATCCATCCATCCATCTATCTATCTATCTGTCTATTCATCTATATGCTCATTTATTTGTCTATCTATCTTATGCATCTATCCGTCGTCTGCCAATCAGTATCTACTAATGTGATCTTATGTGTCTATCTAAGTGACGATATGGACAAATGGCTAGCCTGATTGATTTGTGGTTGATTGGTTGATTTGTTGTTTTATTGTTTGGGTCATTGACTGACTAATCAGCTCCTTCATGGATTGACATTGCAAATATGGAGGGAATCATTTCTGTTGAAATTGGTCCAAAACAAAAAACAATATATCTACCGTTATCTACCTATCGAATTCTATGTA
Organism: Breviolum minutum Mf 1.05b.01; assembly: GCA_000507305.1. Lineage (NCBI taxonomy): Eukaryota > Dinophyceae > Suessiales > Symbiodiniaceae > Breviolum > Breviolum minutum. The sequence continues at coordinate 322,643 of DF239091.1, read as the reverse complement.
TATACCCCCGTATATCCCATGTTTCATGTATTTGTGTTTGTGCGTGTCAGGCTTTTGGGAGACAGTGTGAAATGAATGCAACGTAAAGGTTCAACAAAAGCTGACCCGCTCTGACATTTACACCTACTCCCATAGAAAGTCCACCCCCAAACCATCTCAAGTGCTCCTGCATTGGCCAAGGTTGATTGTTGTTCTTCCGTCCACAGGCTGGGAAGCGTATCAATCAAGCTCTGTGAGAAACCATTGCCTCGGCGACAGGTTGGACAATGGTACAAACCACCGAGAAGAAGCGGTACAAACATGAAATAGTCGCTATAGACACATAGACAAATTCATACAAATTCAATAATCACCAACTTCTGACTTTGTACTTTTCATCATTAGCATCCCATCTTTTTCAAGATCCATTTTTTTCGCCATTCTTGTTCTCCGTCAAGTGACCATCACAACTCACCAGGACAATATTTGTTTGTGCTGCCCACGCGCTGGCAATTTCTGCGGCACACCACATACGTTTCAAGGTTTCGCCCGTCATCAACACCACCACGTTTTCGGAATCCCAGGCCGTGACCTGGGAAAAAGACAGGAAGTCGGGTTCTAAGTGGGTAGGTCCGGTAAGGATGAAAACGTAAGGGTTTTGAAAAGGTTATAAGGATAAGGTTGAAAAATTGTATATAACCATGTTAATTGAATAGGTTGACAGGTTGAACATGATAAATCATATGAGTAAATTAAAAATGATCAGCTGAAAGGAAACGGTATCATCAATTCCTTAGTCCTGAAAGGGAGATTTCAGCAACTGAGCACAATGATGGATTTGATCGAGCATGTTTCATGGGGTAAATGGGGTCATCCGCGGACCCAACATGGAGACTCTATTGGATCAAAAACACCTCCAGTCATCCAAGGTCAAAAAGCTGTGAGAGAAGAGGTTCTACAAACCTGTGAATAAAATGTGGTCCTGTTTCTTCGCTTGCAAGAACCTGGATTTTTGAAGCTGAAGACTTCCAAAAACTTGGAGTCTTTACGCCCATCCTTGCTTTTTTTGAAAGTCTAAGGTCCCTTACACCAGCCATGAGCTATTTATTTTTCAGCTAATGCGGACATATGAATACCTTTGATGGGTTCCTATTTTGCAAAGAGATAATTTAAGAAAATGGAAGCTGCAATGAAGTTGTATAAGTTGAGAATATTTGAAACTCACAGTATCTCACAGTATTCAAAATCATGTTGTCCATGGTGCCAGCACATGCCTCCAGTAATGCTCCAAAGTTTCAGCAGCACCAAGGAGAAAAATGCTAAACATCGATGCTCCACACAATCAACTCATTGATTGAACGCTGTTTATGAGGTGAATGTGTATGGGCCACAATGCACATAATATACTACCAGTAGCAAGGATTTGCACCCACATGCATGCAAAGTGGTCACTTGACTGACCATATTTCCAACTGAACATCTTTGCCCATGATGTTTCGACTTCATTTTCCTTCTGGCCCTGTTTTGATCCACGAGCAAAACATTCATCCCAACAAGGCATACAGTTTTGTATCACCAGCCCCTCACTTTGACCCTTCAAAAATGGTGCCCAGGTGCATCAATGATGGCATCCAATTTGCTCACATCATCGGAGTCCAGGAAAATTTTCGATTTGGTGACTTCGGACAAAAGCATCTTGAACCACCTTTGGAAATAGGAAACGACAACCACCATCTTTTTGCAACTTGGCCATGACTCCGAAAAATTGGACCATTTTCAATAATTACCCAACCATCTTGAGCGATGCCTATCCCTCTAATCTCTAAACATATTCCTTCTCATTTTGATTGGGCCAAAATGGGAAAAAGAAATGTCCAGCGATCAAAAGTGCCTCCCAAACCAACCTTCCAGCAAACCTATCCATCGAGGTTGTAGAGTACATGAAAGACTTGCATCCTTGACAAAGCGACATCTGAGTTTTACTGTCCTGTCCATTATAAACAAATATATATATAATATATAAGTTCCCACCAAAACGTCATTGATAGGCATGATGTCGATGCGTCGACTCTTCGCTATTAACCAATCTAAGACTCTAAGAGAACAGCCTTCAGGATATGTGTTTTATTGCCACAGGACGTGAATCCAGCGGCAAACAGGACGCCACATGTCATTCCGTTATTCCTAGCTGAACAAAGGAGTGAAATAACCATAGGGCCATAGGGTAACCTCCAGGTTACACACAAAACTTGTTCATAAGGCTTGTCTGTGGTAAACAAGTTTGTCATATGTTGTCATCATATCCAGTCCAGGATTCTTTAGTTTACACAACGGAAGTCCCCATGAAACATATTTTCATCATTTTTTCTGTGGAGATCTTAGCAAATCTTAGCTGCCTTCTGGTAGCTCTTCACTCACCCATTCGTTCTCAATTTTTCCAGCCTTGACAAGACTGCAGCACCAAGTTTGTGATGACTCAAAAAGATTCCTGAGATTCCGGGGAATAGTCAAGGGGAACAAACAAATCTCAAAAGCTGTCGGTTTAACCTATCACATATATAGATGAAAGCACCAACATATGACAAAACTGTAAAGTTATCAGCCGTGTTTATTTTGTTTCATAGTTCGAGGGTTCCTGTGTCGTGATGCTGTGAAACATAGTGGGATCTGAAAATAAAATGAACTATGATATGGGGGGCCCCTAGCTGTTTAACTCTCCCTGTTGGAGCCCTTTAAAAGGGGATATACCACTCATATACCCAATAAATACTCACTATAAGGTGAACATGTAACAAATTGGACGAAACACCATCATATATCATATTGAAATGTCACCAGTCATGGCTGAGCTTTTTGCACATTTCTTCTTGTTGATCTCGATAGCTGCATACGAAACCAGCTGCATCAACATTCAGAAAACGACCTAGTAGTCTTGACCTTGGGAATATTCCGCACCATGTAGAGACATAGAGATTCTTAAACATCTTAAACTAAAAGGGTAACCAAGTGGGTTCTCATCCCTGCGCAACTGTACATCCATGATTTGTACAGCTGGTTGCTAAGGAACCCTGACCCTTTCGTCTTGCATGGTACTACGGTAATAACTTGGGTGCATTTGCTTAGCATAACTACACTTGACCCAAGACTCAAAAAAAATCAAAATAGAATTTGTGGGAACGTCGTATTTAACCAGCATGAGACTGCCATACGCCCTAGGGTTAATATCTGTGGATTCTCGATTTTTGCATCGAGTTTCCATAGGTTCTGGTGGGATTGTAGGTGCGATAAGTGGCCCACGAGAATGCAGCAACCAAGCCAATTGCTGCCAAAATCATGCCGATCATCAGGATGACTTGAATCACTTGAGTTCCTGTTGGGTGGCAAGATAAGATGGGACAAAATGGTTCCATGTTGCTGGAACCGGTCACCATGCTTGGAATTTCCATTTCCTTTTTTGCAAAATGATATTGCATATTACATATCGAAGTGAAATTGTAATCTTGCAAAAACTTAATCAAAACCATCATAGAAACATATGCAACAAATATTTATGCATAATGCGCATACTAGAATGAAAGTGTATTAAAATCGATGTATTCAAGCGAGCTCAACATGTGCTGGGCTAATGGGCATCATCACCTTGCACTTCAAATCCAAAAGCATCCACAACTTCAAACCATAATGTCATGGCAGCTCCTCTGGAGCTGTCAAATTCCAGCAACATGCTTCCAACCACGATCACGACCATCAAGAACAGTGCCAGGCAAGCATCCTGAGATACACCACGATCCCACAAAACAAGTCACGAGTCGTGACAAGGTGACGATGCGTATGTGTCTGTCTGTTTGTGTGTTTGTTTTTGTTTGTCTCTCATGGCCACGCTTGGCCCAAATCATGACCCAAACATCATACTGTTTGCAATAACATCAGTAAAAGTATTATATCAATGCTTTCTGAACCATGAAAACAAAAATGGCAGCTTTGCTAATCGCTCATTTTCAGGATCCATGAGGTTTGACAACCTGGTACGCCAAGGCCAAATGTGAGCTTGGAGAAGGGCATAGATTGACACGGTCATCGTCAAGGAAAGAAACCTCACCATGGATCCAGCGGAATTGTCCACCAAGAAATTGCTGGAAAACAGCTAGAAATAAAAATCAACTTGATTCCCTTACCATCCATGTATTGTTGTATGTTTACCTAAATTTGGTTGGTTTCTATGGTAAATGTACAGTAGGTAAATATAAATACAATGTTTGGATCCTATGGGGTTTTCTGTTCAATATTCCTCAGTGTTCTCCAAACCTGCAAACGTGCTTTCGGGTGACTGCAGCTCGTTGAAGGAAACCAAAAGGACTGGCAAAATGCCGATCAAAAAGTTCCGGATGTTCAAGATCAAGGCAAAATAGTAGGCATCCGGATTGAAGCGTGAGAAGATGAAATTGAACCTGAGACTTCAGAATGATTATGTATCCACCGACGGAATCCACCAACATGACGTCAAGTGGACGGAAAAACCCTCCCCTTCCCCCTTCATTAAAGGGACCGGACAAACGGATGCCTTTTGTTTCAGCCTCATGTTGAATCTCTTTTAATTGCCCGAGATTTTAGGGTACTTTCAGAACACTTATGGAAATTCTGTGGAGTCGATCCTAAGAGACAGGGATGTTCCGCGCACGCGGGAAAAACCCCATGTACCTATAGCCCAGTACTTCATCGTGTGCGCAACATTCTGGCAAATGGCAACGATCCTAGCGTTTTAAAGCAAGACACAGGCATCTGCATGGAATGATTGAGAGAATCATTGCGGAAACTCCAACTCATTCCAAACATACAAAACATTGGTTCAACAAGTACTTGTCTAGGTGATGGTTTCAACCCATTTGAAAAATATTAGTCAAATTGGAAACCTTCCCCAAATAGGGATGAACATAAAAAATGTTTGAAACCACCACCCAGTTGTAGTGTACATTCAAACGTCTTGAAATCTATTTGGATGCACCGATGCACTTTCTGACCCCAACAGTCTCATATCATTTCCTCCCAAGTTACCGTTTCACAAACTTCACGCCGCCCGGGCTGGCGACCTGGCCATCATTTTAAAGCCATTGATGGAAACAAAGGGTGGGTTGCATGTGGTTACACCGGTCCCTTTATCCAAAAGGTGGTTTAATGTTCATAGGATCCATGGGACTGGTGTATTTACCTAGATTTCCCATATGAAAGTCAAGCAAATGTAGGTGAAACATGGTGAAACCATACATGGATTGCTGGGAAATGCTTTGGAAAAAAACAACTTCTGCTCAAGTGACTGGGCCTCACTCCTTTCCGGAGGCGTATGCTTTGATTATGGTTCAGCAATGGCTAGGGGCCAGGGGTTGTCGTTTTAGGGCACAGAAATGTCCTCCCAAATTGTCAAAAACGTGTCCATCATGGCCAAGCTTACAAAACGTTTTGACTAGCCGGTGGTTTCAACTCACATAAAGTATTCAAAATGAATCAATGAATCACCACCCCCAAGATCAGGGTAAACAGTATTCAAAACTCCCACTTGATAAAACAACATATCAAACAGCAGGTCCTCTTTGGTTCTGTCACCAGGCCTTGAAAGGATATTGGATGACTGCCCAAATGATGAGAGCCATGAACATGCAAACACCACCGAAAAAGGGAAGAATTGACAAACCCACCATCGCCGAGTGGGCTGAATCCTGGCATTCAAAAATGGGATGTTGAGATGGCTTGAGGAAAACTTTTGGATCCTTCACCAAAATCAACAGAAGAATCTAAAAGAGTTGATATGCTCCAATATTTGAATGTGCAACATCTTCACAAAACGTCCTGCCAGCAAATAATGTTGCGGTAATTGGACATAGAAGACGTCCCATCAGGATTTCCGACGCACTGAAAGGGTCGTACGGCTAATGCCGTCAATGCAATGTATACCTAAGTGGCTGAGAAAAAAAAACCTGCAGGTTGATCCACAACGTGCGTACGTAGGTAGGTACGTAAGTAGGTTTGTAGGCCGTATTATATCTAGGCATGTATGCATTTATGTATGTACCTAACATGTATTCAAGAACAATTTAACAATCAATATGCAACACATAGATATGATATACTCTATCCATTTCCACGTCTACGAACCTACCGGTGATGTTCTGGGATCTATAGCTGATGAGTTTCCAGTATGATTCCATTGATTCCAACAATTATCATACAATGTAAAATTCTAGGGTATCCCCCGACTCCTTTATGTCAGAAAAGTTACCCCAAACACTGGCTTTTTGGATCCTTCAATGCCCCAAATCGTCATTGATTTCATAGTTATTTTTTCAGGGAAGTTGATGGTCACAGCATTTCACTACTGCGTGGCGTCATATCAACCAATACTAAAAATTACATATAACATACGTATATATATTTATATATATCATACATCATGTATCCCCAACTTTGATTTGTGGCTGCAGGTCATAATTAAGCAGCCTTAAAGCCCCAGTTTTCACCCTGTAGACAGTCTGTTCTTGGCATTCTTTCCTTTGTTTCCGTTCAAACTTTGGCGAAGCATGACACCTTTCCTGTCAATTGCTGTGATTCCACCGATCCTGTGGAATGCTATGGAGCCCTTTTCTGAAGGAAGTGCATTTCAAAGGTCAACCGGTCAAGATAAGATCAATCTTTCAACTCCTCACACACAAAAAACAAGTTCATGCGACTTTGCGACACCCAAACAACACTTTTCCCACTTTTCCCCCCGTTGGGAAGAATTTGACAAACCCAGGAAGGTTCCCAAATCATCTCCACATTTGGTCCACCTTTAAATTTATTGAGCAAATCCACCCGACTTTCACATGGCGAGGTGCTGCGGAGACAATCAAACCTTGCGCTTTGATCACTTCGTTGAAGCCTGGGGAGGCTTCACCCATGGAAGCCATGAAGTGTTTTGGTATGACTTCATCATAAAAGCCATGTTTATGACATGTTTTGCGATCATGGTATGGCTTGCCTCAAGGAAAAGTGAAAACTCTTAGAACATGTTTGGATAATTAATAATTACCGTGACATCTTCATCTTTGTCAGGTTGACCGATCCGAATCCTGGAATCATAATGGTCACAAAATGGTTCATTCAGAACATCCCAACAAATGTCATAACTACAAAAGGAGCATGTGGCAAACTTCGATTAGTTTATGCGTATCATGTAACTTTTCAGCCAGGGATCTTTTCAACTTTTTTCAGGTTCTAAACACAGTCCACACCAAAAGCAGAAATAAAACTGGATGAACCTGGTATATTCATGTATATTCAAACCGCTTTCCAGGAACTTTTTTGAATCTCAAAATTGGCAAAGACCCAAAGCAAAGGAAAATCATATCAACTAAGGCACTGATTTCCTTCTTCAGGATGTATTTCGCAATGAAGAAAACCACCTCAATTCTGGCACAAAAAAAAACACAGAATCTCTGCAGCAAACCTGCCAGAATAAAGTCTGGTAATTTGTTGTTTCATCTTTGCCGTGGCAACAGCGATTTTGGTTATCTTTACTTTAAACTCGCCTCAAACGATTCTAAGAAAGAACGAAAACCACAGCTTTTTCTCTCTGGTACTTGTAATTCCATGTTGGATAAGGCAACTTTGCAGGGAAGCTTCTGTTGCTAGGGAAAACTCGTCATGTTTTCTGACTTCAAGCTGCTGAGACTCACCACACGACTGGCCCTAGTCCCAAAGTTCAGATGTTGCAGAATTCATGCCTGCCTCCCAAATATGATTCGTGCCTCCTTCCGTAAAGCGGTATTTTTTTTTTGTCAGTGATTTGCTTTCACTTCCAAGATCCTTTACATTCAACCCTATTGGGCGTCAGACCCTAGCAGTCTAACCAACAGCAACCAATGCGACGTCCCATCTTCTGAGAGCTCTCGCAAGTGCTGAGTTTTCTGTACAACTTGCTTCTGTAGAAGTCGGCGTACGCGACCCTATCATGGAAAGGCTCTACGGCGGTGCCCATGGCTTCCAGATTGCAACTTCTCTCCCAGTACAGCAGCACCTACACCTCCAGCCATTTCCGTAGTGGCTTTAGCACCTTCAAGAGCTTCGGGCTTCAAGTTTTTCACAGCTTCATCTTCTGGGTTTGCTATCAAATCATGCAAATGATTTTCCTCATCTTCACCCTTTGCAGATTTCTCTGCAATTTCTGGGGTCGTGGAAGATTCGGACGGCTCAAAAACTTCGCCCTGCACGGTGAGTGCTAGCACCAATATGCACCAATGAGATCAGCAAGTTCATGAGAGCGAATGGTCAGGGGCAAAAACACGGTGCCTAAATGCTTGAGCCAAGTGCATGGCATCTAATCCAAGCCATGAAACCCAGAATAGTCTTTGAATAAAAACACGTGGTAAAATCAGTGGATCTACTCCAGCTTCTTCAAGTCGTGACCTTTTGATTTCCAAAATCGAAAAGGTCACGACTTGAAGACCCGAAAAGCTGCGTGCTACATTGCTTCATCTGTGACTGATATATATATATATATACACACATATATGTGACCATCACGTTGGTCCTTGCTTAGACTAGGTCCGTCAGCCGCCTCAGGGTGACTGACCAACGGAAAGACCAATGATCGTGATGTCTTCGGGCAGAGGATTCAAAAGAAACTCCAAACGAACATTGATATACAGTATGTTTGCTATCATCGAATCATATGCTACCAGAATCATTATATTATATCATATCATTACGCATCCAAAGTGATTTTGAAAGGTTCTCCTGGATAATCTCATCATATCAGGCTCTAATTTCCCGTAGTTTCGCCTCTGTCTCCAATCCAATCATGTCATATCTTCCTACCAGACTCCATGCCAAGCAGATCTCCCTAGGCTGCATAGTCCAAGCTGCTTGTGGCCATGTTTCAAATCTTGAGCGACTGGAACGTTCCTGTGAAGCTGAATCTGTCTTTACAAGAGCTAAGTCAAATCAGTCAAAACCCCAGTAAGGCTATTGAAAGACCGTATCTAGTTGGTGGTTTCAACCCATCTCAAAAATATTAGTCAAATTGTCACTCTCATGCGGATCGGTCGGGCGAAACGCTTCTCTTGCACCTTCTGTAACAAGAGAGTTGGGGTGAAACAAATTCAAAAGAAAAAACCATCAATGCAGCATTACGAGGAACTCTTCGAGGGGAAATCAGTTAAGGGGGAAATCCCAGTGCTTAAGGCCATGCTTGCGACCACGAAGTAACTGAACAGCAAGATTTTTGATTGCAGTGATGTTGAGAAGAGGTTTGCATCCTTTTACAAAACCAGCTGGCAATGTTTTGCCTTCTGAGATGCAACCAGCTTTCTGAGTACCACATACCAATGCATGCTGAAGGTTACATTTGGAAGCTTGATTGATCACTTTCCTGATTATCGTGGAAATTTTTGAAGGTGTCTGATCAACTCCTACAAATGAAAACCCTGAGTAATGGAAATGAAAAGCCAACTCAATGTACGATACATGGAGATTCTCATTGATTTGCCATTTCAGGGTTCGGAAAAATGCAAGAGCTGTTTCCCAATTGGCTTGCGAAATACAAGCATAAGACGAAAGTCTATGGTCGCTAGGGAAAGAAGAGACCCAATCAAACTTTTCAATTTCAGGTTCCCACATCCACTTAGGAAGATAGAATTTGAAGATTTCCAAAGAATGTTCAGGGGTGATGTCATAAACGTTCGGAATACACAATCTATTTTCATGGTTATCGCAGGGTGCAGGCGGGTTGACAATATTGGGCTGACTGTCTTCAGCATTATCATTTCCCCTGCTCAAAGCAATTTGGGTTGCAATATGAACTAACCATTTCTGCCACACAGTTGCACTTGTCAAAATCTCTGCCTTGGGGGGAGAGAAGGTTGCAAGTTGTCTTTTGACACATGCTTTTGCTATTCTGTCTGCAGTTCGGTTATGCCGTATGTTAGCCACTGTAGTCTGGTGCTGTGTTGCTATAGCGTGTGAAATTTGGAACCAAGGGATATGTTCAAGAATATGACTCGGACACCATTCAAGAACAAGTGGGTTCGCACAATTACCCTTCCTAATTTGATAGATTTGGAGAAGGTAGGAAAACCAAGTAAAATGCGGCCAGTCAGTGGGGATGGATTCAAGTACTGGAAAAAGATTTATCATCTTCACTAAGCTATCACAATCAGAATGAATGTACAATGGGCCAGTAGCTCCAAGAAAAGCTACAATGACAGCCCACAATTCGCAAGAGAATGATGTGAGTGCAAAATGATGAACTTCACCAGAATTGACAACGCAGTCATTATGGTCAATGATTGCAAAACCACCTATCGTATGCCAGTACATATGTGAAAGTTCACACGAGCCATCTGTCCAAACATGAAGAAAATCAATAGGGCAGTCGGGAGCCCACGCTTGAACTTGCAATTTGGTTGGATCACTAATTTCAAGTCTCCTTTTAGCATGCTCAAGTGAGATTTCGGCAACCCCAAGAATTTCAAAATTTGGGCCCAGGTTGGGGCAGTGTGGTCTATTCATGTCCCCTGGTATCGAAGGACACTCACTGGCTAAATGTTGCATGGTTTCTTTGTGAAAACCACAGAACCGGCATGTTGGTTCCAAAGAGAGTCCTGCTTTGAAACAGCGGTCATGAGTAACGGTGCAGCCAACAATGGTGCTATCACGAAATGCAGTAAGTCTCATTCCGGCTACTGTCTGATTCTTCAGTGCAGAATGTGCAAGTTTTGAAACATCAAAGTCAAGAAGTGCAATTGCAGAGTGGGTGTCTTTTCGAACGGTCTCACAAGCACGAATGTAACACTGATGTCTGCAAAGGTTGCTTAACAAGGATTTGAGGTCTCGTCTTGTGCAATCAAGAATGGGCAGAACAACTGATGGCAACAATTCGATCTGCAGTGTGAAGGGATCACAGATTTTCAATCCTAACACGCTACAGGCTTGCATAAAAGATGCCAAGAGGCTGTTTTGTTGAATGCAAGATTCCTGCACAAGTTTCTTCCATGTATTTCGGTTTTCCGTATTTGTGGTCTTAAGAAAATTCATGGTTTCAAGGATCGTAGTAAAGGCACGTGCAAGGAATGGCTCATTGCGATAAGGACACGAAAGTATCCCCAACACAAGCCACCGCGATCTCCACATAGGCCTGTTCTTCCAAAGTGAATTGGTGATTTCATCTTGAACTGATTGGAGAATTTTCTTGGGAATGAAATTCAAGGATGGCATGAAATTCAATTGCGGAATCACCTTTGTGGCAATGAGATGTGCAGCAACTTCTCTTGAGCAAGGGATAGCTCTGATCGATTTAAGATCACGATGAAGTTTTTGTGTTTTTTCTTCAGGCCAAGACATATTTTTGTTATTGGTGACATTTAGATTCGCACCAAGCACTGTAACCACATGGGAATGATCAAGTTCCGGAAAACGATTTTTCAAGGCTTTCCTGGCGTTTGTCGTTGTCCCAAACGCTTGGCACTTATCTTTGTTGAGTTTTTGACCTGTTAGTTCGTCCCATTTGTCGGTGACATCCAAAGCAGCTTCAAGATTGTTGATGTATTCAAGGTGTGACCAAATGTAACAATCATCAATATAAGAAGCAAATTGAATATGCGGGATTCGTTTTAAAAGAAGTGCCCAACCACTCATATATGCATTGATTGCAAGAAGTGAAAAGGAACATCCCTGGACAACCCCATTCGACGCAGTAGTTGGAAGATTGGAACACCAGTTTTTGTAACAAAGGAATCTGGTCAGTGTCGTGTAGATTCCCATGAAAAAGGTGACCACTTTCTTAGGGCATCCAAAACCTAGCAAAAGTGCGGCTGCAAGAGAATGAACAATTCTGTCAAAGCATTTTGATTTGTCAAGTTTGATGCCAACTAAGGAACGATTACTTTCTTTGGCACTATCAATGCAAAGACGAAGATTAACAGGAATCTCACTTAAATTTCTTCCTTTTATTCCACCTTTCAGTTCCAGGGGAAAAACAGTTCGTTGCCAAGCCTGAAGATGTCGAAATCTTGTTCCAGTATAGGCTAAAAGGAAAATGGGTAACAGTGAGATGATTCGTTTTTGCATTGGATCATCACGTCCATTTTTGTTGAGTAACACTTGCTTTGCAGTGGCTAATTGCTTTGGCATCGATCGGGTACCATCCTCTATTGCACGAAAGAAGGTGGCAACTTGATCATAAACAAAGACTGGAAGGCTATACATTTCAACTGTTCGCCATCCATCAATTCCTGCCGCCGTGTTGGCTTTGCGACGAAGGACCTGTTGACGAAGCATCTGACCAGTGAGATCAGGGATTGTTGCTTCATGTCTAATTTCATCCATATATGGCCAAATGAATCTAAGAAGATCAACAGGATTTTGATGAAGGACATTCGCAGAAAAAACCTTATCCCACTGTAAATTAATCTCATGTATTGCCTCAGAAGGGTCGTAAAGGATGTTTCCTGAAGCATCTACAATGAGATTAGGAACTTCGATTTGAGTCTTACTCTGGATCCATTTGTACACAAAGGAATGGACGTTTTTGGTTTGTGTTCCAAAGATCATTTTTTGTTTCCAATTTCTGATTCTGATCCGTTTGGATTCGTCTCTTTTCATGTTGATGATTCCACTGACTTGTTTCTGAAGATTTTTAACCTGTGCAATGGTCATGAAATGTTCAAAATAAGGAATCTCTAATTTGAATCGAAATGCTTTTCTCAAAACTTTCTGTTGCAAAATGCGAGTCACATTATAGTCGTTTACATTCGTCACCGGTCTTGCAAGACGAACACAAAGTTCAACAAGCTGCTTATGAAAGGTTGTGAGTTCTGCAATCGCTTTTGTATAAACACACCCACACTTCATTTGCCCTGGACAAGGAGTAGAAGTGGTAAAGGTCGGCGGCTGAGCTCTGGTAGCTAAACCATGTTTGAAGGAAGCACCACTAGAGGTCAAAGTCTCAATTGCAAATTTGTTGATAAAATCCCAATCCATATCATCATTGCCAGAATGGCAAAGTGCACTAAATTTGTTATCCCACAGCTGTTTCGAATTTGAAGTCATCACACCCATGTCAAGATTATTGTCATCTGTTTTGGGTAACTTTTCAAGATTCAATGGTGCCGGAATATTGAGGATAGTGCCTTGGATAAGGATTTTAGGCCACTCAAATTTAGCTACAATGGGTGCATGCTGTTTTGCACGCGAGTAGCCAACTTCCATGGAGGTAAGTGCACTAGAGGCAGGCCGATTTACTAACATTGCATCAATGGAAGAGAAAAATTCAGTGGGTTGATCAAAAACAGCATTTCTCGAGAAGGTAATTGGTCTGGTGGAATTACCATGTTCATCTTGGCTGGTAAGTGGGTCAACCCATCCATGTTGTTTGGCTGAGGTTACTGCAGAATAGGTATCGGGGTCAGCTTGAAAATCACCACAAAGAATTACAGGGATGTCCCCAAACTGTGAAGCAATCGCAAAGATTTTTTCCAAGTAAAAGTCATTGATTTTCAGATGGCTGTTATCATGTCTGGAAGTTTCACCATAAAACGTGAAAATCAAAACTCGTAGTTTTGGAAGGACTTGTACCCAAGCTGCCGAAATTCTAGTTGTAAGTGCAAGATCAGACCATAACCCCGTTAGGTCATCATCCCCTGAAAATTTTCTCATTAGTCCCTTAGAAGCAATAATGGCAACACCACCATGTGGGGTAACATAGGTGTTTGCCTTAGTTTTCTTGGGGATGAGAAGCCCACCATGTATCAGGGATTTATTGCACTGTTCAAGGTCAAAAGAGACTTGCTGATGGACTGTTTGATTAATACGAGTCTCCTGAAGTGCCACTGCATCAAAACTCCAATTGAGGCAGTCAGGATGTGTCTGAACGGCGTCTACGTTTGCTGTGCAACACGACCAAGAAGACTGTGGTCCCTCACCAGGGAATCCTAACGAGGAGTCGAAATCTAATGAAAGATGAAAAAGATCGGCTGCAAAGGGAAAGATCCAAAAGATAACATTCCAGTGATGGTACACATTTGAAAGTCTCTGAATTGACAAAGCGCCCCATTGCAAATCTCTGTACAAGCAAGTGTCGAGCTCCATACAAAAACTGCTAGTCAATCCATGAGGTTGCCATCTGTGGGATGACAAGCAAAGTACAATTAGTATCAAAAAGTGGCTGATTTGGCAACAGCTCTTTTGTCCAAGAGATTGATGAATGGCATCATGATCAGATCTGGATTTAACAGGCGACACAGGCGACGAGAAATCAACAAACCAGCGAAAACCAGATCCAAACCAATCTGCCATGCACTTAAGGAGTACCCGAAAGTTCCAAAAGCAGAAACAACCGAAGTAGCACCAAACTGCAAAAGTCCCCTGAGTGTCAGGGGTACGGCAGAAGAAAAACGAATTCAAAATGAAATCATGTATGAGAAACAAGAAAATAATCAGCCAAACACTTCGGGGTGACTGACAACACTTGATGAAAACATAGTATGTGAAAGGCTGCACTTTCCAACTGATGGTCGACAAAGTGCTCAAGAAGGCAAAGTCAAAGCCACATTGGTGGTCAATGTGGACACTACAAAGCTTCATCCCAAATGCATTTGGACGGACACAGAGACAATGATTCTGGTGACTAACACTGCACAACGTGTTCTCAATGCAAAACCCAAAAAAGATTGCTGTTGATGTGATCCACAGCATGTAAGTGTGGAGCAAAATCAGAAAACAGCCCAATTGCAGAGCAAATTCAACACCGATGGCACTCATGAGAGCAAGTGCCAAAACCCAAGAACAACATTCAACCCAATGAATGGTGGTCAAAAAGATGTCGGGAACGGAGTAATGAAGTCCATCACTCAAAACAAAACTATTGCAACTAGCCCAAGCCATCATGATGACAGCGAAGGGTCAAGATGACTTAGGAACCTTTGGAGGAGGGGTAACCCCGTATGGCCCGGGCTGCTTGATCTCGGCTGCACTGCGTTCAAAACTTGCCGGAGCTGATCTTGAACTCCTTCGAATCCATTTTGCAATTTGGTTTCTAAGGAGTCTTGCCTCCTTTCCATGGCAGCAAATTTCGTTTCAAGGTTCAACAAACGATCATTGGTTTCATCAGGAACTTGAATAGAAGGTTCCTTTTGGGGTCTGCCTCCTTTTGAAATTCCTTTGGATGATTGCTTGAACCCTTTTGATTGCTTGGATTTTTCAACCGGCTTGGTGAGCAAAATCTCATATGTGGTGCCGTTGAAACTCACGGAAAACTTGGTGATCTTTGGCTCTACCGCAAAGCCGAGGGTCCAAGTAACTACCCCCAAAGCCCTGTAACACCTGGTTGGAATAGGTGGGGTTCCACACGAATGCGCAATGGCATGGATGATTTCATTCGGGCTTGCACTAGTAGGCCACCCAGTGGACTCATAGGTGATGGTGGGAACAACATCAATGTTTTCTTTCGTGATCCGCTCATCTTGTGACATCAGAACTTTTCTGAGTTGTCCTACTTTGGATGCCCAGGCACGAATTGCAAGTCCTCTGCGGGTAGCGATGATACCTGCAAAGCCTTCTGTTGATCCAGCAGACCTGAGGGCTTCAGACTTTCCACTTCTGTCAATCGGCCAAAACCTAGGGATGACTGTGATGTCGGAAATTTGTTCACTTTTTGGGATGAAATCTCTCGCAATGATGTCACCTGCACCTGATGCCTCAAGGAATGAGGGTCGATGGGAGCGATCAACTTTGCACATTGCTTGTACTCTGAATTTCTCATTGTCATTCGGATCAGGTAGCTTTTTGACACTGTAGATGTTGAAATGCTCAGTTGCTTTTGTCGGAAATTGATCAATGACTTTACTTCTGATAGCTTCATGAGGTTTCTCACGGAAAAGATTGGCAGTTTCTTTTGTCATCAAAGTGGAATGTGCTTCAAGGACGATTTCACTCTTTTCTGTGAGGGTGCCTTTGTATGAAGGCTTTGGAAGTTCAAAGGCAATGTCCTCTCCTTGGAAGGCAACAACAACTTGTCTTTTGTAAGTCATGCCAGTCGCTCCATCTTCTACAACAAGTTCTCTTGCCGGAATAACTTTCAGCTTAAGGCTTTCATCAAAATGAAGCTTGTCACTAGCTGGAAGAATGATGGCAAAAGGATGCTTTGGCTTTTTGGCAAGAATATCGTTGACTGATGATTTGGTACAAAAGGCAACACCACCAACATTTGGGTTCAATTGAAGTCGGTGAATCTGCTGAAGCCTATTGTGGGATTTGTCATGAATTGGATGATCTTTTGGTAGAGTAAGGTCTTCCCACTTACACTGCTTTTGACCCTTTTGCCATGGATCATACTTCAGCCATGGGTCGGATGACTTTGCGGCTTGTCCATCTGACATGGCAACATCTGGTGTATTCTGGTCGGTTTGTGTCGCACCAAAACGAATCTCATGAAACACATGGCAGGTTGAGCTAAAATCCGAAAACAAGCAAGTCTTCCCTGCAGTGCAAAGGAGCTGACATTCCCAAAACTGTCATTACTGACAACGCTGTTGTCGATGGCAGCGAATGTGGTAGCTGATAATGACTCAACAGAGGAGCTTCCACAGGAAATCCCAAATCTGGTGAACCAGTTGTACAGTATGGCCCAACCACAATAACCATGAATGGCAGGGATAACAATGGATTGGCAATTTGCAACAACAAGAATATTCGAAAACTTGGAAATAAGTTGGTTCTGAACAACTTTGAGAGTATCTTCATCAATGTTGCAGAAGGTAATGCGAAAGCCACTACTTGTTTTCGTGATTTCGAAGGAAGACCAATGACCCTTGGAAAGAACTGGACAAGCAAGTACAATGCCAGGATTGTCACTCTTGGTAAATGCTTGGATGCGATTTGTAAGATCACATGGAATTCCTTTTGAAATGTCCCAAACATCACAACATTGGAGATTGGTCAACGGCTGGTTGGCAATTCTTTGCAACACAGCATACTCATCAGTACCAAGCTTATTCCCTTCAACCTTGAGGAGATTAACTCGTTGCTGAAAAGAAAGCGGTTCACTGCCTACATGAGATGTTTTCAGTCTTTTGAGACATCCTGAACCTTGGAAATCATCACCATGTTCAACGGAAACGATGGTTTGCGGGGATACAACTTTGCCATTGTGGACAACGTTGATTGCTCTCTCACACCCTGGAATTTGCATTGGCAGGATAGGATTCGGGACACGACAAACGAAGGGGTTCTCTTCCTCACAATGGACAATGACAAGTTTCCCTTCGTGATTGTCATGGATTTTCTCACTTGCAATCAAAACTCTCTGATGTCGTGGTTGTCTGAAATGCTGCGTTTCATACCAAACAATACGAGATTCATGGCACCCAATAGATTGAGCAATCCATTTGCAGGTTTGATCATAATCCAAGTTGATTGGAACTTGCATGCTGACAAAAAAGGGGTGCCCGCTGTTGCCATCAAAAGCTGGTTGTTTGAGAGGGCATCGCTGACACTTTCTGTTGGTGATCTTGTGCTTTGCCGGCTGCAATGGTGGAAAAAACTGCAATCTGCTCAGTCGGGTGATCTTCGTCTTTGCTGCATTGAATTTCTGCAGCAATGGCAGCTTTTTGGAGATCAATCGGATCAATTTCATCGAAGGAATCATTGTCACAATCATGAGGGTTCCATGGGATGGTTGGCTCAATGGGTAGGATTCCAATGTGGAAGTCAAAGAGTTTGCGATTCCCTTTTGAACAACACATGGAAGAACCACACCAAATGCTGAGTTCAGACTCTAGCTCAATGGGAGATCCCTCATTGGACACAACAATGTTTTGATCATGGGGTTGCTCCAGTCCAATTCGATTGCGAAATTCAACAAAGGTTTCATGCTTGTCTACGTAGAAGGAAGAATCTTTGATCGTAATGGTGATGGAATCATCTTGGGGTTCACATTTTCGAATACCCTTGGTGATGACATCCTCAGCTCTATCACAAGGTGAAATGCAAACAAAGTTCTCATCACAAATGGCAACAGTGTTAGATGCAGTGATTCTATTCTCCCAACATTTCAAGACAAAATGCATGATCGGTTGTTTGGAAAAACCCAAAATTGAGAGAGCAATCGAAATCCCCAAGATTGAATGCACAACTGAAATGGAATTTCCAAGTTGATGGAATGCATCACGAATATTTCTCGGAAGAAAGATTTCTTGATCACTAGTGACTCCTAATAATGCAGCAAACCTTGCGGGGTCCAGGAATGCAAACTTCCCATCTTTGATACACAACGAAGCAAAGATACCTTTTGAGGCAATATGCTTACTGTCAATTTCATGTTGGGATGCATACGAGGCACACAAAGTGGGCAGAAAATCTTCGGATGCAACACATCTGCTTTTGAGAATGAAATCGACAGGTGGTGAAGGCCCAAACGAAGATCTTTTAGCACCAGGTAAAAATTGGGGGTTCCCATAAATCAGTTTGAGTTCCTCAGTAAGCAGCAATTGATCTACAACATCATTCGGAAGGAAAAAATCATATGTTGGATCATTCCACGTTTTGTGAAAAGGATCTGACAATTTGAAACATCCTACCGAGTCAAAGATCTGTACATCGTTCCGCACAAAGACAGAAAGCCATCGTGATCTTTTCATCCCAGTCAACTCATGCAGTGGTACAACTTGAGACCAGCATTGCTTGTATCCAATGAACTCAAAAGACTTCACGATGATGGGATAGTGCTTGTGTGCAGGGACCGTATCCGAACACTCGACAAGACATGCTAATGGTCGTACCCACTTCGTACTGTAAATGACTTGCATGAACGTCATGCCATTTTCAGCTTCCAATCCAGAATGCTTGCCACCTTGTGACCACGTCTGGCATGGTGGACTTGCAGAAAAAATCAGATTGACCGGAGAGTTGCACAAGTTGAACCAACTAGCGTCTTGAATCGGAGCTGAAACACCAATGTTGATATCATCTTTAGGGACCTCCGGAGAAATTGGGCCCTGAAAGATGGTCGCTTGATTCGCTTTGCACCATGTAGTCAGAGTGAAAAAATCTGATTCGACTGCAAAAGATCTGGGGGCATATATCACTTTTTGATTCGCTGTCCATCTAATTGCACCATCCCAGCCACCAAAAGCTCCAGCACAAAGGTGCCCAAAGTTCAGTGGTAGCGATCTCTCACATCCTGAGATATTCCATATCGCCGATTTTTCTTCAATGGCAACTTTGAGAGGTCTAGCTTGGAGAACTCTTGCATGTCTAAATCCAATCCACGTAAAAGTCGCAAAATTGTTGCACCCTTCTGGAATGGAAATCTCACAAGTCGCTGCTGGTTCATAGAGCTTGGGGCCTTCAAAAGGTTCAAGGAAAGCCAGCTCACATCCGATGCACCCTGTGGAAAAATTCGTTACAAAAGCCATGGAGTCGAAAAACTCAGGCCACTTGCCATTTTCGGGGATGAATCTGTCACCAAAAAGAAGAGAACGTACCCAAATATTAGTCAAATTGGATCATTTCCCCAGGTAGGGTTGAAAATAAAAAATATTTGAAACCACCACCTAGAAATGGATAACTGAGGTTATACCCAGGTAACCTCAGTCATCATCAGTGGATCAAATCAATCCCCCGACACTTGTGCTTTCCCTAGTCTTCCAAAATCCTCCAGTCATACCTTGTGAGTAGGTAGTTGGACCCCCTAAAAGGCATCCTCAGGAGGTGTTTGGGGGTGCAAACACCTACTCACAAGGTATTTGGAAGACCAGGGTTTCTTTTTGTTTTTTCAAGCTTCATTTCCATCCCCACTTCATCTATGACCACTAAGGTTATCACATTTCCCCCCTTATTAAGTACCCACCCTATTTCTTTGTTGCGAAACCCCGGCCTCCCCCCCCCCCCCCAAAAAAAAAAGTAAAATCCGGCCAAAACAAACATATCACCATGACGCCATGACCCCACCAACAGTTACATCTTCAACCGAATACTATGAATACTTGACATTCCAAGGAGCAGGATGTAGGTAACCAATATCATTGGAACCAGCCACCACGTTGCCAATCATCCTCACTGGCCTTAATTTTAGTGTGTCTTTTAAACATGCTTCCCATGACCATAGGATCCATGTATGGTATATTTGCCTATGCTTTTTTCTCGAAACTTCAACCTATGTAAACATGCTTGTCATGGTAAAAAAAAAACAGTGGGCGTTGGAGAAGCAGTTACACTTACACTGCGTGAAACTAACAAAGCACCTGAAAAAAAGGCCATCCCAAAAGGACACTGGTATTCAAACCATCCATTTTCAGATGCTACATGGTGCTGTGTTGGTTTCAGGGAGGGTAATAGACTTGCATGGGTTGATGTTGATAAACACCTGCCATGGTTTTCATCAAAGATATGTATATCATCGGATTTAACTTCAAATGAAATTCCAACATTTAACATGGCTAACAAAATGCGCTGGAACTTCGATGAGAGGGAGTAGAACAAAAAGAAACGTGGAAACAAAAACAATTAGAATCTTGACCTACGGCTATTGATTTAGTAGTCTTTCCGAAAAGACCATTATTTTAGTAGGGATTTGCTTCATCAACAATATCAGGGTAGTACCTATTATCTTAATGCTCGGCTTGACTTGCAGGGGAAAAAACACCCGTAGAAGTAGGCTTCTTTCACCCCAGTTGACATGGTAGATATCCCATAATTTACAGGGTTTTATACAGGTGTTTCCAAAAATAGGGGTACCCCAAAATGGATGGTTTATAATGGAAATCTCTATTAAAATGGATGATTTGGGGGTACCCCTATTTTTGGAAACACCCATACATGCCAGGTGGTTAGCGGCTAAGCCGCAGGTGAGGTACTGGAGTGTATATGCAAAAGCGTTGCCTCGTTTAAACACAAAAAAACATGGTCTTTGTTCAAAGGGGATCAAGTGTCGAGCGTCAGCTATCTCGTCTTTTGTTGGACCTTTTACAAAAAAAAAGCAACCTCTTGAACAGGGTAGGTTACACCCCCCACAAACTATCATAACAATGGAAAAACCAACCATTTGAAGATTTATCTCCTACTAAAAAACTGGTGATTTTCCGTTGCCAGCCATGTTAGTTTTCGGGAGGGTAGTGGAGGGGCCCCTCCCCGGTTGACCCTGGGTCTCCAAGGCAATTCATCAGCTCGAATACCAGCATATTGCATGACCTTTTTTTTTCGATCGTTCAAGAAAGTCGCAAGTTGGTTGGGTTGGGTTGTTTACAAAAGATGTATATTATAGTCGATAAAAAGCTAACATGGCGATTGCTGGAATATCACCATGTTCAATAGGAAATACATCTTCTTTCAGGGTCCATGTTTAAATCGCCAGCTATGTTAGTTTACAAAAGATGTATGTCAATGATGACTAACGGCTGGATAACCAAGATGATGGGGTGACAAATCCTAGAAAAGGTGAAAAACTCCCTAGAAGTCTAAGTCGACCATGAAAAAAAAGTAGGGAACTTCACCACGGACTATTTTTGAAGCTTTGGGAAATTGTAATCATCCAAACTTGGGGTTGCTATGATTTTAATCTATAGTTGGTGGTTGAACCAACCCATTTGAAAAATATGCTCGTCAAATTGGATGATTTCCCCAAGTAGGGCTGAAAATGGTCTTGTATATTATACTTCCATGATCTTTAGTGAATTAGGAATCCCAATCTGCGAAGGTCGCAATCCAAGGTTGGTGAATTTCAGTAATCGGTCCTGGCTAACTATCTGAAAAAAAGCAACCATAACCCATAGCATGCGTGGTATATCTATCTACATTTACCATAAAAATCAACCAAGTGTAGGTACAGTAAATACACCATACATGCATGGTATGGGTCAGTGGACATCTAAATCCAAAATTTTGGGCTTAGACAGGAAACAAAACGTATCTACGCAAAATTGCTCAAACCCCCAAACGCAAAAGGTTTATTTATATTATAACTTTTAGTGAGTAACATGCGGCTGTGTCTGCGTCATGTTGACGCCGTGCATTCCAGGCAATTGGATGTCCTAGAATCACAACTATGGTAAAAAGGGGTTGCAATTAGGTAAGCAACAGAAGGTTAACTAACGACAACAGCTGCATTTCACGAGCATCGTACGACACGGAAGGTCAGTAATGAATTAAGCCATGTAAGCAGCTAGGGGATAGGAGTTTCAACTTTGCATTTGTTGGGGAGATGTTTGTTGCAGTAAGCATCAACAAGATCCTGTTTGGGTAATATAGGCCTAGCACGAAAGCCGGGTACCTTAAGTGCCCTGAAACCAAATTTGCTCAAACAGGCTAAGTCTGGCTTATGATTTCCCGCAAACAATTTGGTGTTGAGGCTTTTTCTGCCCAATTAGCCGTACGAATAAAGCCGGAAAGTAGGCTACCCAAATTATACCCCTGAAAATCAGAAGTGGGAAACTGGTCACGTAATTGCCAGGTCACAGTTCGAGAGTTGGGGTTCAAGAACTTACTCAAATCGGCAGAGTTCGCCCGTCAGCTCTTAATGACAACAACACCATGCCGCTTGCTCGAACTTGAGGTACGCTCAACTTGGCTGCTTCCATTTGCTCTCCAATTCCGTCTATGGCATTGCACAAAGAAGTCAGTGGACAACTCAGCATGGCCGTGCCTTCTTCAAGGAGGGTCAGAGCCTCGCCACTGTTCGTCATGACTTCTAATATCCTTGCTGGAGGCGAACGAGGTAAAATCTCGACACAACATTTATATATTCAGGCAGCACTAGGTCGGGTCTGGGGACCATGACAGACTCCACTTTGTCACTTAAGAAGCAGAGCACATTCGCGATCATGGCTCTCAGTCCCAAAACAGCCTGCTGCTCTGTGGTTGGGATGCTGCCGTCCCATTTGCCCGAAATGGCAGGTACCAAATGCTCAGCTTGAGCTTCAGGTTTCTTTTCTGAAGGCGAAGGAGCTTTTGGTGCTGGAGGCGGCAAAGTTTTTAGCAGCAGAAGATCTTATCCCACGTTGGGAAAAGGAACATCATCTTCAAAATTGACTTTTCAAGGTATCATGTTAGTACCTAGCAAAGAAACCCTCAACAAATTCAACCCTACTTTCCAGTATACTGGTTGGTTCATAGGGTTTCCTGATTATCATGGCTTATGACATAATTAATTCCCCACATAAACCGGGTAGTATTTATCCATCCCCAACAAAATCCCCCAAACAACCAGGATTTGTTTCATTGCTCAACTGTTTATCTACAAGTTCAAGAGCAGCTCCACTCAGCTTCCAGGCAATGACTTGCGAATCATCTTGAGCAATCCTGAGCGAAAAAAACCTAACCGCCTCACAGCCACACCAAACGAAATGTTCTGCAATTCCAAGTTGGTCATTAATCTCATGGTCGTGAACAGAAGAAAAGACCATTATCTATATATTTCATATGATTTTAGTAGGGATTTACTGTTTTCTTCATCAACAATTCCATGGGGACTATGTTTTCAATGGTCTGTCGGCTTGACTTACAGGGAAATTTTAAGATCATTGTCAATGTCTGTTTAACATGTTTTTGTTGGTATGGTATAGTTGTAAATCCAATATCACAGACTTATTTCTTGGTATGGGTGCATGTTGTTGGTAGGTAGTATGTTTCTTGTACCAAATTGGATTTGGTGGTATGGTTGTACAAATATTGGCATAATCATGCTACAGTACTTCCACTTGAGCCCCAACAAAAAAAGCTCTTGCTTTCCATTATACTGGTAGATACGGGTTGTTTAATAGGGATCCTTTTAATGGTAGATAATCTAATTCCCACATAACGGGGGGCAGAATTTCATCCCCAACTAAATCCCCTAACAACGCGAGGCCCTTTTGTCATTGCTCACGTCCGTGGGCCAAAATCATCCAACTGTATTAGTAAAATGGCTAGTCAACCAAACCCCCCCCCAACGAACCCCCCCTCCCAGATATGGCCGGCCTTATTAAACCCTTATTAACCATGGGTTTCCCTTAATTTTTGGCCGGCTATTACACCCTTATTTCTGAGGGTTTAGCCACGTGGGCCGTAGGGGGGTCGGTTGATTAGCCATCATAAATGTAGGTAAATCAATGCTGATACATCGCCAACGTCACGAGATTTCCACCCTCCCTTTTCTTTTCGGAGCCAAGCCACGCTCGCGGTGCCGTGTCTGCCAATGTGACGCCTGCAGCTTGACAGCGAATGACATGACTCGGGTTGACTAACATATCTCATCCCAGCCGGAACTTTTGAAGATGATGTTCGTATATTTTCCTTTTCGGAAGGTGGGATATGCAGGTTTTGTGGAAGATAGCACTTCCATGGAACAAAGAATTTATCTTTGACACAACCAGAGTTGATGGAGTAGTATCATGGAATGTTGTTTCAGGGACCCACCCACCCCAATGTCACGGTTTCGGAAACATATAAGGGGTATCTTATGAAGGGATGCTATGTCACTTCCTAATCCACTATACCATGGCCGGCAATTTGTTGGGGGAAGAGGTGGCAGCCAGCGGGAAAGGTGGAGCACTTTCCAACGTAAAGTGTCATGAACACACTGGACCATGGATGACCATGACATCATTCACTTGGGTGTGGCCCTCTCACAGTAAAAGGTGGAAAATACAGGTTCAAAAGGATCCCCTACGGCATCCAATCTAATACCTCAACAAAGTACCCAAGGCATTCCAGTCATGCAACTTCAAGAGTGGGGCCCCGAAACTAGTTATAAATTTGGAGCTAAAAACCCTTTGTAAATGGCCTTATAAATGGGTAACTGGGGGTTGTAACCCCTTTAAATGGAGTTATAGTTATAACTACCCTACTTATAACTGGTTCGGGGTCCACCTTGTTGTGAGTTTATATGTTTTTGATGGCCCCCCCCCAAAAAAAAACACCTTCCAAACACACCTTCCATGACCCTGGCATGACTGGAGGATGGCACTCTAAACTTGGAGGATGGGACCCCCACTTAGGATACCTGGTTAGCTGAGGGGGAAACCAAGCCATTTACCTCCCCAAAAATTAACATGGATACCAAAAATATATCTCCTTGCAAATATGGTTGTTTTGGATATACATGTTAGAACTGGTTTGGCTTATCCATCCACAGAAGGGGTGGGTGTCACGAGAGTCGAGTGGGTACCTGAAGTTCCTCACATCGGATTCGGGTCGAGCAGGCGAACATGTTTGTGCCGAATTTGCACTGCATTCAGCTCGAAGCTTTGTCAAAGTGTCGCTGTTTTGTTTTGCATGTGATTGTCACCTCAATCCCCTTCGAACATGTTTGTGCCGAATTTAAACTGCACATGGCAGATTCTTCGGTTAAATTATTGTTTCGAAGTTGCTTAGAGAGAGAAACATCACAGGTGAAGACGGCTCCTGTGACTCGAAAGTTTATGTGGCATCATAATGATGATCATTCTCTCATGGCGACCACAGGAGGTGATTTTCAGCTCCTCTGGAGCATTTTGGTCCTGGATGTTGCTGGTGCTTGCAATACCAGCAAGGACATGTTGAGATGGTTTTGATCGCCAAAGATACTGTAACCTGTACGTATAGGCACTTGTCTACCAGTTGCACTCCAAACTTAATTCCCAACAATAACATTTGATTGCAACTTTGACCCCTAAAAGAAAAGAAACATTTGATAATTACTCTTCCTCCCACAATCATGGAAGTGGAAAATGGGTCCCTCCAATATTACTTTCCTTTCATTTAGTGTAATGTTTAACACCTCCGTGATTCTGGGAGAAAGGGTATGTTCTGAACTTTTCACATTTGCCAGCAACAAAGCAGGCTCTTCATGTGAGGGAGCAATTCAACCTAAGGGTTCTTTCCATTGAGCAACCTCAACATTCAACCCTGACATGACATGAACCATGGGACCATGAGTGATCCTGATTGGTTCAGGTTCCGGGATCCTTATTTCATGGCTGAAAGTGACATAGTCCCGGAATATAACTGGGTAGTATTTCAGCCCTCCAAAAAATGAATGGCAAATTTCACCAGGGTCAATTGGTCCTTGAACCAAACATCTTTCCAGCTTTGAGGTCTCCAGCTGTTCAAAATTTGTCCAACACCACAGCTGACTAAAACTGAGAAAGGCATAATCTCCGGTAAACCGATCAAAATCAATGGACAATCAACGGGTTGCAATCAGATGTAGTAGAAATGTATAGATGAAACAGGGAATGTTCCCCATCATACCCTGATATGCTGGCACAGCTCTCATCATCACAACTTCATCTTCATCTTCATCTTCATCATCATCATCATCATCATCATCATCATCATCATCATCATCATCATCATCATCATCCATCCTTTTGGACCATTTCCACTGGTTGTTGCTGCACCTAAAATGGCATTATCCTTGATATGCACGGAAGATCCCTGGCAACAAAACACACAACTCCACACTTGTTTCTTCGAAGGAAACAAAAGGGAGGGAGGGGTGGTTTTCTTTAAATGTCATAGGTATACTTGGATGTGCCAGGAAGTTAGTAAATGATTAGTACATGGGTTATAACCTAGCTATACATGGGGTAGATTGGTGTTATAACCCACTGATCCTAACTTTTTACCAACTTCCTGGGACATCCTACTAGTAGTTGATGATTCAGAAATCCAAGGGAAACAAACGCACCTGTTGGATGCAAATTTTACTGTGAGCTGTAGTTCACTCTGATAGGAATCAGGATCTTTGCATGAAATTGTTCCGGATCTTCCTTTGTCGGCCAAACAAGAAACACGGCCGAAAAAGTGGAGCCCCAAAGTTCGGATCTCCATGTTGGGGGGTAGAGTCACAAAATCCTTAGCCCTGAGCCAATCCCTATAGAGTAACCCTGAATCAGAAAACTAAGCTAGAATCTGTGATAACTTGTGATAGAGCTTTGGGGAATGGAATGTGTAGTTAGGATTCCTTATGAATGCTACACTGGAGCTATACCCACTATGAACTGGGCTGGTGCTCCAGGCTGGTCAATGTGTAACTCATCTGCAGTTGATTTTTTGGCAAACTTAATGTAGTGAAAAAAACACAAAAATGCAGCATCCCTGAATCGTAAAGTACAATACTCCTCCTCCCAGATGTCAACTGTCAATGACTACCAGTCTGGGTTATACACATGTTTTTTCAAAACTTGAGTTTTGGTGGATCTCAAGTTAAACCTCCCGAAAACTAACATTTGCCCTTAGAAAGGACTATTGTTCAAAAGGAAATACATCTGAACCAACCGTTAATTTTCAGGGGGATATTCGTAAGATTTCCGGGAAGCATGTAAATCATTCAAAAAGATGTCAGTTGCAGGGTTTTCCTGCGGGGTGAAATAATGAGATATTTACCAGATCAACTGGTGAACGCCCGGATTTCTGAACCATCAATCGTGTATCATTTCTTTTTCAAAGGTGAGTGGGGATGGGGAGATCTCAGGTTAAGGCTGCCAAATTTGGAAGGGCGTAACAGGCAAAAACAAGATGAAAAGGACCCCCCCTAGAATAGGGTGTTTTGGGTTCCAATCCCATCCTTAGAATAGGAATGTAGGGGTAATCCCTTCCTTAGGATATACTTGGATTGATTCAGCTACAAGTAACACATACCCAAGTTATACCCCGCCTTGAAGGATGCGCTCCCCGGACGATTTAAAGTGGTTAGGATCCATTTGGAAGGGGAAGAACCGGATCCTTGTGAAACTTACTCTCCCTGATTATTCACCACATACTAACTGGGATGATCCTCCAAGTGAAGTCCTTGGACACCATGACTTTTCATTCTGTTGGTTGACTTTAACTTTAACCATCTTTTTAAGCAAATGTTGTATATCATCATGCAAAAGGGAACTCGCCATGTTTTTTTTGAAATGGTGGTTCCAATGACTTCCAGGGTATATCCTCCCACCGTCCCAAAAAGCACCATGTCGTGGAAACATGTCTTGGTCCGGGTCTCGCAGCATAGCTGCCCACAGGACTTCCATGTACGAGCTTGCTCTGTCCAGCCACAGCTTTTGCCTCCGAGAAGGCCTGCACCACCACAGTGCAACTGCGCTTCCCCCTATAGGTTGGGATACGAACCACGGAAAAGAATCCGCCATCGCGGTACTGCAGCCGGCACGACCACCCCGCGCCGAACCTGGTGTCTTTACCTCGAAAGGCATTGAACGCCCAGCGGCAACACCCTGCTGCATTCTCCAAAAGCTGTGCTGGAGTGAAAACCATGGGAGGCCGTCCAAATCCCGGATGTCAAGGATGCCGGATGTCGCTGCCACATGTGAACTCCTATGTCATCCCACCTACCTTGAGGAAATTAAGAATCCTGGGTTCAAAATGTTTGCTGCCTCAGCATCGCTCTGATTGTCCTTCCCTTGGTAAGCGTTCATGGGCAGACCGCCCAAAACCAAGCATCCATAGTTCACTCGTAGCCCAGACCTGGGTCACATGTTTGTTTGCAAAACGTGTGTCCACCAATGTCCTGGGTTTCGTAGCTGTAGCTGTTCACCAAGGTTTTCCAGCTCCTCCGTCACTTGCCTTACATGGTGCTTCAACCATTGGCCATGGCGACGAAGCCGGGTGACATCATTGCGCAAAGGGGGGTGCTGCAGCTACCATTCAGGGTATATGTTTATTAGAGGTCTATTTGTTTCTAAATCAAGTTTAACAAGCCTTGGACATGATAAATTGGACAGGCGACTTGTAACTGGAGTTTGTCCACCCTACTTGTTTATATAAATAAGTATAGCTGTCTAGCCGTATAGCTTTTTAAACCTTTTCCCATATGCTCCATGTACGGAATATTTACCTACATTTACCATAAAATTAGGCCATTCATGTAAATAAATATATGCATTGAGCATCTGGCTTACAAGCATAGCTATTAGGAAAACACATATTAATTTTGACTTATAACCCAATAGGAATTGTACAAAGTCAAACCTATTTCACCCTTGACTTATAACTCCGTCTCTAAGGGGCGGACTAAAAAGACAAGCACTTTTAGTGGGAGCCCATTTGCAAATTCCATTCTATAGATTCTTTTATGTCAGATTTCTGAACGTGTGCACCTTTTGACAAGATATGCAAAAATTGATATCGAGTTGAAAATGGACAAAAACATATACCCTGTAAGTCAAGCCGACTATTAAAATTAATAGCCTACCCTGAAATTGTTGATGAAGCAAATCCTTACTAAAATCATATAAAATAATCGTCTTTTCGGTTCAAGACCATGAAATCGATGGTCTTTGGACTTCTAGGGTATGACAAAACATCAGTTTTTACCATCAAAAGGTACGGATTTAGACTTCAAGAAAAACCACATTTCCAAGGCTTGCGGGCAAACCCTTCACATCAAAAACATGTTCCCCCCAAAAAAAATACCTCCCGAAAACTAACGGCTAAACAACCTGAAAATTACCCCAAATTGAAAACGATTCTGTGATCTTTTAGGATTCTGGGGTTCTTTCGCTCCTCATTTGGTCGGAAAATATATCATCCCTGGCGACCCTAATCGCTCCCACAATATCACAGGGTAGGAAAGGAAAATCATCTGAACCAAACCTTCATTTTTGGGTCCCAGCCGTTAGTTTTCCGGAGTGAAACTTGGGTTGTCCCCTTTTCCCAGTTTTTTTGTGGCAAATCAAGGTTTTCTTAATTTTGGGATCCCCCAGCATTAAAAATGTAAAAAGGGAGTACTACAAGGTGGGTACCTACAAGTTATAACTCGAGTTATAACTTATAAGCCTTATAAATGGTTTTATGCATGGGTAACTGGGGCTACAAACACTAAAAATGGAGTTATTACTAATTACTCATAGCTGCAGGGGCCCACCTGGTAGCAACAGGACACCAAAGAATAACAATCACATTTATCGACAAACGAACCGGGCCGGGCAGATTCCCCCCCACTCCACCGTCTGAAGGAAGATACCACCATTGAGGGATTTGACCATCACCTTGGGAAGGCAATTGGCCAGCCAGTGATGTTGATGAGGGTGTCTTCAATTGAAAACCCTAGTCTACTGTTGATGGACAAAATCCGGCGTTCACCAGTTGATACATCCCATTATTTACAATACATCCTATTATTTATCAGTTGATAATACATCCCATTATTATTTACAATACATCACCAGTTGATAATCAGTTGATAAATATCCCATTATTTACAAGGTTTTAGCACCATCCCAGGTGGTTTTCTCGCCGGATTTCTGAACCATCAACAGTACCCCCTGAGGGTTGGCGTTTGATCGGTATGCTTTTGAAAGGTCCAGTCATACCTCCAACCCCAAGGTGTTGGAAGCCTAGGGAAAAATGAGAAAAAAAAAGGCCCCTGGTTGTTTAGGATTATATGGGGGATAAAAGACTACCCAGCTGTATAGTATATAGGGGTTATAAGAAGCAAATGTAAGGATCCCTATTAAACAATCAGTATTTCATGGAAAGTACGATGATGTTTCACCACCCCAGACTTTCACCATGAGTTTTACCCCTGAATAGTTTCAAATGGAAACTTGGCAAAAAAAAAAAAATGAAAGTACTCAGTAGTCTTCCAAGCATGATTTTTGAGGGGCTTTAGCTGTTAGTTTTAAGGAGTTGATTTCGTAAGGCAGGTGAATAATGCAAACCAAGCTGCCAAAGAGAAGGTTCAAACCTTTGGTTTTTGATCTCAAACAGTCGCATGTTTTTGCTCCGAACATGTCCGAAGATGTATCGGATAGCATAGGGGAAACACAGAAATGCAACGAGGTGATATGGTCGGTAAATCTCTCATCATTTACAAGGTTTCATACATCTCAGGTGGTGATCGCCGGATTTCTTGAATCAACCCGTAGGGAATCGGAATCCTTTATAATGAGTACATAAACACCTCTAGACATGTCAGTTGATCACCATCCCCTATTAATATATAGCCCATAGCATCCATGTATGGTATTTACCTACATTTTGCCATAAAAAACCAGCCAAATGTAGGTAACTATACCAGTCCCATGGATCCTATGGGTAGGAAATCCATGTGACCGAGTTGATCGACCCACATACCAAACCGCACAACTCTCACCTTCGGAGACCCCGGACATTATTGGTAATCAACGTAGGCACATTCGACGACTCCAGATGCAAGGCATATTCCTGGTGAAGGTCCATAGGGAAAATGATGATGATTTTGGCCAACCTAAAAGCATGAGAAGTCCTAGTGACAGCTAGTGGTTAATGGTGATTTGGGATTTTAGGCATACACCTAAGTAACAATCCCTTTCACAAGGGGATCCTAGGAATACAAACCACCAACCCAAACCACCAATGGTACGGTATGGTATATCATTTAGTTGATCAAGCCGACTAGTAAAATAATAGCAAACCCAATTTTGGATGATTAACATCATATACTTAGAAAATAGTCTTTGGTGAAGTTCACTATTTCTTTAATGGTCGACTTGGACTTCCAGTGTAAATATAAGTTGGATCTACCCTCCACCCAGGATGCAATCGTCACCCCCAGGATGACAATAATTTCTCCATTCTGACGCATGCTCCGGAAGAAGCGAGCTGCTCCTGGATAGGCTTGGGCCATTGGTGTCCCAGGACAATCCCAGAAAGCCATCAACGTCCCCACAACCGCAATGAGTTGGGAGATCACCTCCGGAGGGCGGTTGCCTTGCAACCTCTCATGAGCCACTATGCACTTCCAATGCATCACAACCAACAACAACAACCAAGTGGCTCTCTGCTCTGGCAGTTCACCACAACATCGAAGATGAACTGCAAATTTGCGTAGCTTCTGGGCGCGCTGGAAAACCACACTGATACAGGCTGACCATTGACGCGGATGTCGTGGATGCAAAGCTTGTTGAACTCGTTAGTCTGCAGGTGCTCCAGCCATTCAAATCTGAGGTGGGCGATACGAAATCACTGGGCATCCTGGGTGGGTGGTAGACCAAAAATATAAGCCGTTCATTCATGTAGGTAAATCCCAAGGAAGTCACTTTGCCCATTGGTAAAATCGGGAATCCTTGCTCCATGGATCATCCTAAAGACCAGCCACTTTCTTTGTTCTAGGACTGCCACGAGAAGATCTGGCATACATATACAAATATATAATATATATGATGGAGTCATAACCCCTATAAGTGGCCTTATAAATGGGTAACTGGGGTTACCACCCCTACAAGTGGAGTTATAATCCTACTTATAGCTGGTAGCTGGTAGAGACCCACCTTATATGAGATGTAGAAGTACTCCTTAAGGGCTCCCCAATTCGAAAGTTTTTCCTTAATATACAGAAAAATCTTCCACAATTTTCCATATACATACAAAAAAGCTACTTAATTGTTTCGATCAAGCGGAAAGCCTGCTACGTCCCTAATATGCACTTGTGATTTGTTTAAGATGCTTGGAAAAAGTGCCAAAAAATATCCGAAGATATTCTCCCCAACCGGTGGTGTCACACCATGGGATAAATCCACCACCATAAACACAATCCAAGTCCATGAAACCTGATCTTGCCTTTACTGGGCCTTTGAACTATCTACCAAACAAAACCCAGAGCCTTCAATTTGTAGAATTTACAATGGTTACAACTTTATAAAATTCATATTTTGAGGGCTTAAAAACCAACATGGTTTCATGGTTTTTGGGTTTCGAAGGTATCTCATTTTATCTCATCTTCCAAAGCACTCTGAACAGAACGCAGGGTCCCACTCTCCTGCGAATTCGTCCAAGAACATCCATGGAACGCGATGACAGGTGGTGGTTCCTGGCTGGATGCTGGTGATATGCTTGGATGGTCAGGAAAGATTCATCAGAAAAGTTTCATAATGTTGGCGTCTGATTTGTATTATAGTATCTTATGTGTAAGATTGTATAATTCTACAAATGTATCTTTAAATCTTTAATATCTGTGTAAACTCTAAAAATTCAAAAACGGATGATGCCTTGATATAAAGATCGATGTTGTGCCGGAGAAGTCTTTCTAGGCAAAACTTAGGTCCCAAACGTTGAGCACTTTTCGTGAGTTATATACATTCAAAAAAAACACCAAATTTAAAGGGGCCAAGGGTATAAGGGACTACCCAAGATTTGCCAGGCTTTGATTTGTTCAATGCCACTTTCTGTCTTGAAGATTCAAGTCACAAATGTTCTGACAATGCTTCTAACCCTTCCTGTTAGATTCGCGAACTTTGCAAACTGTTAGAACCCATCAAAACTCATTTGAAAAACATATAATCACGAAAATATTATCCAAACAGTTCATTGAACTCTCTAGTGTCTAGCTTGCCAGGTTCTTACTAAACAACTCCCATTTTTGTTTACCCTCTATAAAAAAACATAACCGAAAACCGGCATCCGAGGAAGGATTCAGCCAATCTGAAGAACAACCAACCACCGCCGGGGAGACGAAGTTGGAACTGTAGGTCACCTTGACTGCCTGGCAAAAGTAAAAACTTCGTCATGGATTTCGCGAGACATTCTGGGAGTCCAAGAACCCTGTCAGATCGTTCAGTGATGTTTTTTCGGTCATGCAATTTCAGATACACCCCAGAAGTTTAAGATAGCCCCTACAAAATGATGGTTGGAAGACTACATTAGATGGTGTCTTTTCAGGGGCTATGTTGAACTTCCAGGGAGTACTATTTTTTTGCCAGTGGATACGCGTCATCCTGCTGTGAGGTGTGAAAAAACACATTTCATACCTCAGGAAAGTTTAAAGGGTCCAAACCTACAAAACAACCCTGTAAAATCTGTATGGCAGTACAAGCAATATAAGCAGGATAAATCATATAATGACATAAGCTTATATTTGCTAGTTGGGTGCTTGAACAAGAAAAAGAATTGCCCAAATGGCGGTCTAATGGTCATTTATTACCATGGTAGAATCCGTTATAAAAAATCACCAACAAAAGCAAATTCAAGTAAGCAGGTACAAGCAGCATGACCAGTTGGATACAGAACTCTTGTTCCAAAAAGCCCTAGGGATCCAATCACCTTGTCAAATGATGATTGGGGTGTCCTTCATCACATCCGAAACGCAAGGTATTTAGCTTCCATTACTACCATTCTCAGTTTCGGTGATTGGATCGATCCCTGAGGAAGGATGACTTTTAGACCAGAAAGTGCCGATTCTTATCGTGGTTTTGGCACCTCTTTGAGGTCCAATTCATCAACCAAAATGGGAAATCCCAAACGACAAAACCCCCACTCGAAGGTGCCGGAAAAGGATCCACCAAAACCGAATCGCGGGCTTCTCTTTCTGAGTCTCCCCAACGGCGCTAAGGGCACCCTTTCCCAAGGTGTCGAAGTGGGTGTAACTGGGATTCGGTACCGGTTTTTCCACGGCGACCGAAAAACGACGAGATGGAACAAAAAATCCCAAGGTTTTTATAGTGACGACACTTGGAAAAAGGAAGAAAAACTGGAAGGTTTTGTTACAACCCAAGAAAATCAACAAAATTTAGGATATATAATATATATTTACACAAAACACAACAACAAATCCAGATGATTTCAAATTCGTGACCAACTTTCATCCCCTATTGGGAGGAAGTCACGAAAACCGCCGCTTTGATTTCGGGTCAGGTATACTGTAATCACAAAGAATTGACAGGCTGATACCTTTAAAGAGGTACAGTAGTACCAAATGAAAAGTTTAACTGTCAAGGATGATTCCAGGGACCAACAATAATGGGACCCCTTTATGGTAAGTTTCCCATACGATTCCAGTATCTTCAGGGATTCTTATGGGAGTGGTATGGGAATAGTTTGGGAAACTTACCATTGAAACTGTGCCATTCTTTTTGAAGTTCTTCAGGTAGATTCGTTGTGGATCATGTTGAATGAAGCACCACTGTGGACTACCATCGAACCTGCGATTCTCCAGAAATTCCAATCACACATAACCAAATCTTGCAGTTTTCACCAGCTACATCCTCCACCAATTCCCAGCACAAAATACCATCGGCCAACGCAAAAAGCAGGCAGGTGCAGTAGAACCTTAAATGTTGATACATGTTGACTCTTCACCGCCATACACCCCAAAAGTTTAACATATATAGCCTATAGCAAAAAATCATCGTTGGAAGACGCACCTTCAGGGTGTGTAGACTCGCTGTTAAGGAAAAACTCCAGGGATTTAAACCTTAGGTACTTGGAGGATCATCCCAGTTAGTAAGTGGTCAATAGCCATGGTGATCGTAAGTCCCCTAAATAAGGTTATTCCCCCTTCAAAAATGGCCTTTCCATGGCTTATACATGGGAACCACTCACTAACTGGCATTATCCTCCAAGTGTGCAACCCTACAAATTGACAACAACCCACTTTATTTTGCATCCATCCCACCACCCCTTCGTGACCACCCACCTGGCCTCATATCCACAGTACCCACCCATTTGGTGGAATCCACATCATCCAAGGTTCTCAGACAACGATTGGTGAAGTTTGTTGAGTTAAAAAAACCGGAAATCGAATACTTTAATCCATCAAAATGTTGGGGAATATTTCATAGACCATGAAATAAGAATCCTGTGATTAAACAACCATATTTTCTTTTCCATCAAAAATTGAATGGGACCGAATCCCAACGGACACCTAAGTTGCAATCGAGCTATTAGATACTCAGGTTTTTTCGGGGTCCGTTCAGGAACGGTCCTGTTGGAGATTTCTTGGCTTTAAGAATCCGATTTCCCCTCAAAACATGGCTACTTTGAGGACCCTAAACACCCCGGCGTCATACAGGTTCAAACCCTTGTTGTTGGAGGGCCCTTGGGGGGATTCTTAGGGTAAAAGAATGGCCATCAACCCTAGCCTTCCAGAAGGGGTCGAAACACCTCCTGACAAGGTATTTGGAGAATGGAAGACGAGGTCATCGGCGCAAGGTTTTGCGAGGTTCATGTTCCCCTCCTATAAACTAAACATCACTACCTAACAGTTCGCCTCTGAAAAAATGGTGGAGTATGTTGAGGTAACTACTGCACTTTTGGGGCCCGGCCTATGTTCAGGGTATACCGTTAACCGTTAATTTCAGGGAGGGTAGACAAATTTAAAGAAAATGGGTTGTTTCAATGACATTCATTCCAAAAATCCTTGGTTAATTCACCAAAGATCCACTCACCTTAAATACAGTCAAATAAAGACGGTGTTTCTGGTTGAATTTTGGGTCACACCGTGAGAAAGTGCTTGATTAAAATGAATGACCCACCACACAATCTATAAAAACCATTTACTGTAGATACAATCAAAATGATTGATAAAAGCTGAAAAACCAGGAAGATAGGAAGTGATGTTTTTTGTTTATAAGTTATAAGCACAAGTCTTGTTTTGTATGGAAGAGTTCAAAAATCCGACTGGGATACATGTAGGGTATGACTGTAGAACTTACATTAACCAAAATTAATCAAGTATATGCAGGTAAACGTACCATACATGGATCCTGTGGGAATAGAAACGGAATCTCAAGATACTAGAGTTGAAATTAACGTTTCTTGTCTCTTTCACGTGTCAGTTTCCGACTATGCTAAAAAAGTCTCATCTTGCGACAACATCCTATCATCTACGTTGATGAAAAGGGTATGTAAAAAACTTGTCGTCTTCATGTTTTCTACATCATACCGGTGTCTGAAAAGCTGGAATACTTGGTATACCAAGCACTTCCCATGACCATTTTTGACTGTCACCATTTTTGTTTGGAACAACTTCTTATACAAGACTTCGGCAAACATGTGATGTTGCTTGGACCTATGTGTAGGACCTATCAATGATGTGAAATCATCGGCCAGGTGCCACTTAAACGCAGAATCTTAATGGGTTTAGTTTTATCTTGGCACTCCTCAAGATTTGCCGCGGGGCTTATGGTCAACAATACGAAAGATGCAACCCAAGATGAAGCCAACAATACAAATCACCAGCGAATCCCCACAAACCCACTAGGAGGATCATCCAGTTAGTAAGTGGTTAGATGTGATTAGAAACCATCATTGATAAGCCATTTAGGCCATTTGGAAGGGAAACAAACCTACTTAGGGGACTTACTAAACATGGTTATTGACCACTTGCTAAGTAGGATGGTCATCCGAGCACACCACCAGGTCCCCCCAACAGATCGATAATCTCAATGTGGCCGCCATAAGCACTACCACCCGTCGTGTCAATCGCTTCAGAAGTGAAGACCACCTGATGAAAAAAGTTCGCTGTGGCAACACATCAGCTTTGCCGGTTTTTTTTTGAGCAATCAATTGATGTCAACAACTCAACATGTCTAAATATCTCCTGGCAACCTGGCCTGTAGTTCCTAGGTCCTAAACCTGAATTAAGGGAGTTGTGCGGAGGATACCCTTACGTGACCAGCAGCTGAGGTCGATATAATTTTCCCAGAAATATCCATCAATTGTTAATTTGGTTGAAAATGACATCATTGCAATAGACATCCTTCATGAACGTTAGGTAGATACATAACTATGTACGACATAAAAGATGTATATATATATATGTAAATTAGACATTGCAATAGCTAATCACAAACATAAGTTTCACAGCTCGCGAAGGAGCGTCAAAGCATACTTCCCAAAGAATCCTGACCCCTCGAAAATGGCCATTTTAAGAACCCAAAACACCCCTGCTAGACAGGTTCAATCAAACCCCTTGATTGGGGGGTCGGTCCAATGATTCTTAGGGTTATTAAATCTTGTTGCTTAATTCTGAATTAGATTTCTTGTTTCCGGAGAAGTCCATCCGGGATTTTCGAAGAGCTCATGAACCAAGTGGCAGATCGGTCCACGCGGGCCACCACGGCACGCAATGACACCTGGAACGAAACGGATATTTGGTCCGCCAAATTTTGGATACCCAAACATGACATTGCAATGTATGGTGTATGTACCTACAAAAATGGGAAGCTTTGGGGGAGATGTAAGTATAGACACACATATGACATATATAATGGTGTTTTTGCCTATATACATTTAATGTGTTTTTTGGGGCCAAATTCGGATAAGCCAAAAAATCATTAAAAAAATCCGAATGTATGATATATTTACCTACATTTGGTTGATGTTTGTTTTAAAGGTAGGTAAATACACCAGCCCCATTGAGTGTCTGGGTAAGGAAAAAATATCTGGTAAGATTCTCTCATTTGTTTAGTCTGCCTATCATCCAAAATGTCGGATCCCTGCACATTTTGGATAAAACGATGTATACAAAAAAAACATCAATGTTCATGAAAACCCTCTCAAAAAATCATGTTGCTTGTCTGAAACATGAGACTTCAACAAAAACAACTAGGCCTTCAAGATCCCCAAGCCTTTTCCCCACCCCTCCAACTAGTAACTAGTAACTAGTGGGGGGACCATCTTGTAGGATGTAAAAAGTCACCGGCCCAAATCCAAGGTCATTGGCCCCAAATCCTGAGGTTCCCAACGTTGGTGCTGCCCACGTCGACGTCGCCCGCGTAGCGCGTCTCAGCTAAATTGCCGGACCAGGAAAACCTGCGGTTTTTCAGGAGGTGTCGGTTTTGTGTCTGATTAACCAAAGTTGCTTTTCATTTTTGTTATGGTTTATGAAGTCATAACTCCTTTAATATGTTTCCAGGAGTTTTTTGGAGTCCAAGGGGCATTGACGTTGCAACCCTGTTACACATGTAATACTTGATATAAATTCATTACGTGGAGCCTTCACCCCTAGCATTCCGCCCAAGGAACCGTTTTTTTCAGGTCATCATGTTTTCTCTTGCTGTCACATTTGACAAAACGGTACCCTGGAAGTCAACCACCATTGAAAAGTGGTGGTTACTTTTGGATCTTGATATACCCTTAAAAACCTGGAGATTCGTAAATCAACCTATAAAAAATGATGGCCAAGGACTTCGAGGGTTATAAGTTTAAAGAGCGCCAACAAAAATGACAGTTTGGCAATCATCATGTCGTATACCTCACTCTACAGCGTGTCCCGGATTTTATG
The DNA here is from genome assembly GCA_000507305.1 of Breviolum minutum Mf 1.05b.01. Classification (NCBI taxonomy): domain Eukaryota; class Dinophyceae; order Suessiales; family Symbiodiniaceae; genus Breviolum; species Breviolum minutum. The sequence continues at coordinate 283,702 of DF239091.1, read as the reverse complement.
TCTATATATACACAACGCCAAAAAAAAATGAGCTACGAAAAAAACAACTTCCTGGCGTTTTTTTTTGCGACCTTTCTAGGATGCTTAACAAGGGCTAAGTGACCTCCGACCCGGGAATCAAAAGGTCACTTTGAATCACCTGGCTCTTACTTTGGATTATACTGGTTGTTTAATAGGGACCCTTGTATTGGTCCATTATAATCCCTATATAACTGGGTAGTACAAAAATCTTCTACATCCAGTAAATAAGCAGGCATTTTTTCCATTGCTCAAATGCTTTCAACAGAAGCTCGTGGTGATTCTATAGCTCTGTCAACCTTCAAAGCATCGGCTGGCTGGAATCGCAATTGATCAACAAATTCCTAAAAAGCTGAATTACGATCCCTTTTGGGGTGGCGCCCCCCTGGGTGACCTCTGGGGCCTCCAAAATCCCCATCTTTGCCACGCACCTCCAGCAATCATTGGCCGACTCATAGACCTGTATTTTTCAAGTGATTTTGCCACGGTCCAGGAAGGGCCCCTGGGGGAGCTCCAAATCGCGGAACCATATTTCCCATACAAGTTAGTGAAAAATCTATCTCCCATCTGCTACTAAAATGGGAGTGGAAGATGTGAAAACCTACAATTTACTAAATGAGTTTTTCAGTTTCTTCATGTAGGTAAATATTCTATGCATGAAGCATCTGGATCTGGGTAACTTCTTACAATATTTCACCGGGCCCCAAGTGAAGTGCAAAATTTTGGAAGGTTCAACGGTTTGCCATTAGACTACTGATCAGAAAAGATTGCCCAAAATGTATAGTGCTTCAAGAATCAGTCCGGATCTCAAGTCACTGGTGGCTTAGAGATCCAAAACAAACCTGCAAAAAAAACGAAGTCAACACCCCTTTAAAGGAGGGTCCTTCGATTCTTACCCACACCTATGGTACATAGTACCTATGTTTATCCCCTAAACAAAACACAGTTTTGTAGGTAAATACCACCATAACTATAACTCATTTAATTTCCTCCTTCGCATATGTTGTTGTTTAATAAGGCCAACAATTAAGGGAAACCAATGGTTTTCATAAGCCCTGATCATAAGGCCGGCTATTTCCAGCAAGGTTCGCTCACGGGGGGGGTGGTTGATTAGCCACAAAATTAGTATGGGTAAATATACAATCCTACCATGTAACCTATGGCGTCTATGGTTAACCGACTATAGATTTCAAAATTGTATCTATGCATGTCTATAACATCTATAACCCTAGTCTTCCAAATACCTTGTGAGTAGGTGTTTGCAACCCCAAACACCTCTTTAGAATGCCTTCAGGGGATCCAAACTCACACCTCCTGACAAAGTATTGTTTTAAGATGTTTTTCAAGACTAGGATCAGCAAACCTTCAAGTCTATCTAGCCAGAATGAAATCATATATCACCAAGTAACCTACCTGGAAAGCCAAGTGCCCAACTTTTAAGGCAATGGTTGCTGGTTTTAGGGGTAAAGTTGCCTAAAAAAATAGGACACTTGGCGTTCCAGGTAGCTTTCCCTTGAAATAAGGGGAGATCCCATTTCCCGAAACCAGCACCACCTCAGCTACCCGAGGCAAAAACCTGAATTTTTAAGGACATCTTGGGGACACGATTCCCTGACTCCGGATCACCTGATCCATGAAACTATAGCCATAACTTGGATGTCCTGTTGGAAGTTAGGATCAAAGGTTAGTACAGTAATTGGGTTTTCACCCCAATATATCTTTTTTACAAGTAGATTACAACCCATTTACTAACAATTTGCAAACTTCCTGGGCCTCTCATTTATATATATAATAGGTTATAACCTATATACTAACCATTGATCCTAACGAACCCGTCAACGGCACATCCATCCGTAACAAAAAACCGCCATCCGTTGAGCTTGCCGCACCGCGTCCGAGGTTAAGGTCCGTTGCATGGTACGCGCCCAAGGATTGTCGAATCTCGGGGGGGTCAGGGTGAGGGGTTCTTGGAGGATCTCATCCCATCCCATATAGGATCCATGGGACGATTGTGTATTTACCTACATGAATGGCTTAGATTTATGGTTTTCATGTAGTTAAATATACCATACATGGATCCTATGGGCATGAAATACTGGTTGGTTTATTGGAGATCATTTTAAGGGTTTATCTAGTTGGTGGTTGAACCAACCCCTTTGAAAAATATGAGTCAAAATGGGAATCTTCCCCAAATAGGGGTGAAAATTAAAAAATAACTTTGAAACCACCACCTAGGTTTATATACATAATGTAAATATACCATAATTACATGGATCCTATGGGTTTTTCCTGGTTGTTTAAGCCGACGGGATTCAGATATTTCATGGGAAACATGAAATAATCCCTATATACTGGGTAGTATCATCCCAAGAAAAAAAACGTAAGCAACCAGGGTTTTTCACTGCTCAGGTAGCAAGCGGTTAGTAACCACCATTTATAAGCCATAAAAAAGGCCATTTGGAAGGGGTCCCACAACCCCACTGAAAGGGGACGAAAACTAACCATGGTTATTAACCACTTACAAGTCCTGCGATGATCCTCCAAGTTGGGATCAAACACCCCGCAGAGTTTCGAGTGGTGTGACCTTCCTGAACAAGCAAATAAGCAGGGTGAAATAACTTATTTCACCCCAGTTACAGAATTATTATTTTCGGCCATTAAAAAGGGATTATAACTAACTCCATTTATATCTTCCTGGTATTGAAGGCCACCGGTATCTTCCAAAATAGTAAGCCACCACGCGAAAAATCAACAACCAACCGATTGACTGGATGTAAAGCTGCAGTTCTTTGGTTTTAGGGTGTCAAACCCCTGGGATTCCAAGTCGACTATTATTTTGACGGTTGTTTTCAACCGTAAAGACCAGTAAAGTCTACTAAACATGTTCAACTATATAACAAATCCAGGGGACAGTTGTTTTTGCTCTTGGACTTACAGGGTGAAGTCCTGCTCTTGCATCGATAAGTATAGGGCGGCAGGGATTCGTTTAAACTCAGACCCGATTCTTAATGACACAATCTTCCAAGAATGGCAGGATGAAGAGTCATAGTCTGAGGCCAAAGAAGGCAAGAGAAGTGGCAATCATATTGCTGATGGAAGAAAACCTGCACCAGGTGGGATGCATATAAAGACCTGTGCACCCCCGAAAACTAACGGCTGGAACCTGAAAATACTCCCCTTGGAAGGAGAAACAGCTACCAAGCATCAATTTGTTGGGTATCTACGTTAGATTTCCGGGGTGTTAATAATAGGGAATTTTCACTACCATACCAGCTGGTGAAGTGTCGGTGTTGTCCTTCAACAACTTGGTCGTGTTCAGCTAGTTCTTTGTTTGTTGGTTGACGCTTGATGTTTTGGTACTAGGATGTCCCCTTGGAAGTTGGTAAAAGGCTAGGATCAGTGGGTTATAACACCAACAAAAAACCCATTTATAGCTATAGGTGAAATAACCCATCGATTCTAACCAGTGATCCTAACTTCCTGGGACGTCCAAGCAATTTTATATAACGACTTGGATTTGCATGTGAGGTCACTATAGTTTGACCAGGCTAAATGGTTTTGTTTGGGCATAAATTTCTCCAAACAAACCCTTTCCCCCAACTGAAAGATCCTGATCGATCATGAAGTCACGTTGTAGAAAATTGAGATAAAAGGGATACTCAACACATCTCAACATGATTTTTTTTGGGTGGCAAACAAAACAAGTGATTTTTGTAGATGTATCCATTTGAAGTATCTATCTTTCAGAACTATAAATTCAAATACATACAACGGAGTCACATACCATTCCCAGTTAGCACCTTAGCCACAGAAAAAAAGGTGGAAATTTGCACCTCATTCTCACAAAAAGTGGATCCCTACCAGGTATAAATGAGGTTCTAACTCAACTTTTTGGGGTGAAAATAACCCCAGTTAAAACGTACATCTATTTTCCACCATTTAATTATAGGGGCGGGCTACCGGCTACCCAAATGTCACAACCGAACGATGGGTCCCCTCTGTCAGGCCCGCATTCTGTCCGTTTTTCTTAGGCTTCCCCAACTCTGTCACAGAAAAGGCAACTTGGTGTCCAGTTTTCCAGCTCGGATCCCTGTCGTGTCCAACGATCCGATACGAAACCATTGTTTCGTGGTGGAAAAAAAAACACAACCCCCGCACGCTGAATCCAAAAAAAACCGAGAAGTCCAGGTTTGACCATTAAAAAAAACAGTACTGTTGATGGACGAAATCCTGCTAACCAGGTCTTAGGTAGTTTATCCCATCATTTCCAGGGTTTTAAAATGCTTTATACATCCTAGATGGTGCGGGATTTCTTCCATCAACAGTAGCAATCCCAATGTTGGATGATTAAAGATTCCCTACTAAAAAATCACAATGTATTTCTTTCCTGGGATCAGCATTCAACACAGTGTCCTCCGTGTCCTCATTACGGAAAGGGTATCTCTCTCATATGAGCAACGGCAACAAAACCCTGACCTGACATGAAAATGAAATCCTGACTGGTTTGCAAAAGGGATCCTTATTTCATGTTTTTTTTTACAATCCCTATATATATATATCATATATCATATAACGTACTTCATCCGCTCTATACAACTTAAATCATGTCAACTGGCCACTGCTCACATCAATTTTTCAACCTGACAAGGGATGCGACGAGGCTTTTCCAAGCGGTGATGGGTTTTTTGAAGTTTGGGGACAAAAACCACATGAGCAATGAGAAGGTTTGGAACCCTCTCTTAGATTTGCTTGTTGGGTGGTTGGAACAAAATCACCCCAACTGGTGAGTTGATGGTTGTTAATTCATCCCATGGGTCCCTCGAAACCGTAAAACCTCACGACCATCAGAATCCAAGCATTGTTAGATTGCTTCGGGGTACCGGGATCTTGCAAATTTCATGGCTTTTTTTAGAGAATCCTGGGAATATCTATAAGTCTTGTGGCACATAACAAAGAAAGAACACTTCTTCCAAATAGAAACTTTTGACCCAACAAAATGACATACCCTCCAGGGAACTAACGCATGCGAGCTTGGGAAAAGGAAGATCATCGACTCAACCATGCCGGCTAGGTGGGGATATGTGATCGTTCTCAGGCTGGTAAAGTGGCTTCCCACTCGGATTTTTCTTACCCCAAGGATCCTCACTTCTCAAAAATGGCTATTTTGAGGACCCCAAAAAACACCCCTATGAAATACAGGTTCATTCACTTTCCCTTCCATTGGAGGGTCCTTGGGGATTCTTAGGGTACCTTCCCCAATCCTTTCCCGGGGAGCGCACGTGCTACTCATCACACAAGCGCTCTCTTCGGATGCACCGATACTGCTCTTCAAGCGCAACCTGATGGGAAGCAATGAATGAGCCACGATCAAAAAAAAACCACCGGGTATGAAATATAATCTGCCTGGTGATTCAAAGTGACCTTTTTGGGATGCTTAAGTGACCCTTTGAAGGGGTTAAGTGACCTCCAACCAGGGGATGAAAAGGTCACTTTGAATCACCTGGTGGTTGTTTAATCACAGGATTCTTATTTCATGGTCTATGAAATATTCCCCAACATAACTGGGTAGGATTTCATCCTCTTATATCCCCCAACCCACCAGGGGTCCCTTTTTTCATTGCTCGCTTGAAACTCGAACTTTGGATAAGTTGTCAACATCCCAAGGAAAAAGAATGTGCCTTTTCCTAATGGTATCTTTAAATGGTTTCCGTGGATTCTGTTGAGGTTTAGTTCTAAACCACTCTGTAAATATAAAAGAACTACCCTGCGAATCCTCCAAATGACATGGAAGGATAACGCAACCTGTTTTATATCTTTCAATTTTAAGAACCACTGACTAAATTTGGAAACCATCCAAGTACACTCCCTAAAGCTAACAGTTCGCCCCTGAAAAATGGCGGTCAAGGGAGACGATCCTTTCGGGTTTCGGCCTTTTTTCACGGGCAACCTGATAAGTTTACGGAGTGTACTCCTCCTTGGATGTCCCAGGAAGTTCGTCAATGGTTGTTACAACCTACTTGCAAAGGGGGTATATTGGGGTTATAACCCACTTACCAACATTTTACTAACTTCCTGGGACATCCAACTGAGTATAATAAGGACTCTTGAAGCCAAGAAAAATGCTAGGGAACGGTTGATACACCAAACACTTTCTGAAAACCGCTGAACAATTGACCCTTTGTTCCAGGCCGATGTGGTTTAGTTTTTGGTGGGGGGATGAGTGGAATATACAAAAACAAAATGTTTCTACATACTACATAAAACATATTTATATATGATATATTTTGTATATAAATCACCTCTTTATGAAAATAGTTCATGACATCCTGTCAGTTTCTTCTTATGAAAGGGCCACAAAAAAAAACAACGAACCTTAATTTCACTGTTTCGAACCAATCACTTCTCCAAATCGCTGGGTCTCCAGACCAAGTGCTACTCACTGTGGCACCAAAAGTATTTACCTTACAAACCAAGCAGTCTGGATTTTTTCCCAACACAGTGAGATGTTCACCTGTTTGTTGCATTGATTTCCCCTTGGAAACAAAGGCCATGATGGAAAAAACCTGTGGCATGAAAAAACCCTTTGTTTTTTGGAAGGCTTCTATGAAAATGTTTCCCTTTTTTTTTGGGATGAACGGTGGCGACCATGGTAGTCCTTTGGCTTCTTGCGGGCCTAATTTTCAAGTAGTGATGTAAGTTTTGTGGAAGACAAATGAATCTTAAAAACCATGGCCTCACCAAACAAAACTTACCGGTTGCTTTGTAGGTAGATTTTCTTTCTAAATGAACATCCAGTGAATGGTTGGACATCATCTGCTTCCATGGAAAGAGAAACTCCTTTTTCCCAGGGAGCGGGAACACCAAGAATCGACACCTCAAATCGGAAAAAAATGATCCTAGTTCTACATGGAGTTATGGGGCCCCTACAATGCTTTATAAATCGGGAGCTAGGGTAAACCCTACTTCAAGGGGTAATAACCACATTTAAAACTGGTAGGGGCCCACTTTGTACCCACTTTGTATATGACATGGAAAATAACATTCCAAACCCCCAAGGAAATCGTATCATATAGATCTGGAAGGGGCGCTTTTGGGAATATTTTAGGCAAACAGGGAAAATAAACAACACAAATCAAACCTTGTTGGCTTGTGCCAAACTTCATAAAGGTCCTTATGTTCCCAAATTGGACCTTCGGGCCTCAAATTTTGCCAAGAATACAGCGAGCAAGCAACTGTAGTGAAACTAAAACTACAAAGTTACAAAGTGGTTTGAGAAGAGTATTCTTTCTCTCAAAGACCATGACCATGACATGGTGCGTGGTTTCCTATGGGGCCCGCTTCGTAACGAAGATGAAAAATCCACTTTTCAATTCTAAGTCCCTTATTGCATACAACCCTGGAGACCGGGAATTCTGAACGCCATCCCAATGTGTCAAAGCCACGGATCGCATGTTTCTTGATTTGATTGGTAAAAAATCATGAAACACAGACTCCAAGGTTTTTCGAAAGGCCTGTCCAAGAATTTCTGCAGCAGGTTTTCGTACACGGCTTCCGCGGAAGTGGAGCTTTTGCTGAGGGCAATGCTCTGCTCACCAGCAAGAGGTGTGGGCGCAGGCTGCGGTGCCGGAGTACCAGCTGGACTGCCACCAGGAACCGGTGTGGGCGAGGCGGCTGCGCTGCCTGGAGTGCCAGCTGGAGTACCACCAGCCAAAGCTGCCTTACACAGGTGGAGCTTGAACGCAACCGGATTTTGTGACACGGCTTGAGCCCATGGCAGGTACAAAATTTGAGTCAGAATCCAAGAGAAATTGCACTGCATGACCATGACGTCCACAATACGGTTGAATTGGATGATCGATGTCGGCGGTTGGTCTGAATCTAATGATTCAAAAATTAAGAAGTGGGAGTGTCACTGTCTTCCCGGGCGAGCCGGGGGCGAAAGTTTCCAGAAAAGTAGAGTCAGAAAGAAAAAACAATGGTATCGTCCTTGCATCGGCCTCCGCTTCACTCTGACCTTCTCGGAGCTCAACTGCTGCATGGCGGGGCACACTGGAGCTCCAGGCGTGGTGCAGGTATTTGGCATGCTCACTCCATTTTGGTGCAGTTTGGCATGCAGAAGTCTTCTCCCGGGGCCAATTTTTTGATTGGCATGAAGGCGAGGCCGTCAACCTGTCCTTTTTTGAATGTCTTTGACAAGCAATAAGTACTGGGATGTCCATATGATGTCCATGGTACTTAGTAAATGGATTATAAAATTATAACCCTTATAAAAAGATATAAAAAGTAGGTTGTAAGTCCCCTCAATAGGCTATAAGCCAACTTACTAACTATAGTTACTAACTTCCATGGACATCCCAGTAGTGTTTGTTCTTCTGGTCCACTTACAGTATTGGCCAACTTCATTATCCGTTTGCTTTTGCAAATCGTCCATGGGGCTAGACCCAGCACAGCAAGGGGCGAGTGATAGTGCCAAGACTACTACTTACAGTACACCCCCGAAAAACTAACATGCAGCCTGAAAATACCCCCCTTGGAAAAGGAGAAACATCTACAAATCGCAAAATTTGGAGTTCCATGTTAGTTTTTTTTGGGGGGGTGTAATAATAATTGAGTAGTTGTCCTTCAAAGTAGTGAGTACTTAAGAATCTTACCATCTCTAGATCAACTCTCTGCCAAAGCAAGGTCGAGAAAACGACCGACCTTCCTTCCCTAAGGATCCCAACCTGTCCGATGACAGTGATCACCTGGCAGCCAAACAAAAAAAACACGTATCAACATGGAGGCATGTCATACTGTTGATGGAAAAAATCCGGCGATCACCAGTTTATTTTGTAAATGTCCCATTACGAGGTTTGATACATCCCAGGTGGTTGTTTGGGATTTCTGAACCATCAACAGTATTACCTAATGGGAGGAATTGTGAGGTACCTGCAAGATGGGCCCTACTACTTATAAACGGGGTTATGGGGCCCCTATAAATAGCGGAAAAAAATGGAAAAAAACAAACGGGTAACTGGGGTTATCAACCCTATCTCAAGGTACCTTATCATGGAAAGCTATATCATGGACATCTAAGGGGTCCCACCCCCCCCAATACCAAGTTTAGTCCACGAAACAAGGGGTCCCTTGGTTAAGGGATTCTTTACCAGCTGCATGTCCCTGAATGGGGGGGGGCATTGGGTGGGGTGCCCTTCGATTTCCATGAACTTAGGTATACTGTATACCTTGAATCTATGGCCCCCCAGTGGCAATGGCAAATGAAAGTTTAGGTGAAGATTTTGCCACCCAAGAAAGCAAGCCGTCATCCTGGTGCTGACGATTACATCCTGTGGGTGGTAGATCCGAGGCATACAAAAATGCTTGGAGGATCACCAATCCTAAGTAAGTGGTTAGTTAAGGGGGTTAGGAGCCATTACAGCTAGACTAACTCTACTTAGGGGACGAAAACTATCACCATGGATATTAACCACGTATCCTAAGTGGGGGCAAAAATCCTCCAAGTGTTGAAATAAACCAAAAGGTTGGAGACTGTGCCAAATGCTCCCGTTACAGGGTCTCAATTTTCCATGTTTCTTTGGGTTTTTTCATTGGCACCCCGACTGGAAGGTGCTGGTATGAATAAACAAAGACAACAATAAATGAATAAGTATTAAACAACATGTGATATCTCAAAAAACAATTCTATGAATATAACAAACCCATCTCCACTGGCAAAAAAACACATGTGAAATTCCACTGGACCAAAGATATCAGAATTACTTGAAGATGACGAAACGTTTGAGACGCAAGCAACATGACGATTCGTAAGGTCGACGGAAAGTTGCACAGTGTTTATCTGACGAAGGGTCCACCCATTTTGTGGTTTATTTTTTGGTGTACACCACCTGTGTGATACACTTTGAGCAATTGGTTTTGACCCCCCCACCAGTGGCTGGGGCATAACCACGTGGATTGATCCGTCCGCAAGTTCGCTGTCTAAACTCACATTATTTCCATATAATAGGGGATAAACTCATCAACCCCAATAGTAGGGGTTTATATACCCATTATAAGGATATCCCTATTAAAGGTGGGATGACCTATCCCCAAATAAAGGAGTTGATCGACCCTGGTGCACAGAAAAGGTCACGGTCACACCAAGTCTTTTGTTTTTCCGGTCACAAGGCCCGTTTTTGTAAAAACCCATCACAACTACCCCCCAGAAAACTAACATGGCACCTGAAAATAGACCCTTGGAAAAGGAGATTTCTATTGAAAACCATTGTTTTTAGGGTCCATGTTGGTTTTCGGGGGAGTACTTGACTCTGACAAGCCAAAAAAGGCTCCACGGGAGTGAAAGAAATTCATCTAAGATGTGTTTTGCCAACTTGATTTTCTTAGATTTGCTGGTTGGGTGGTTGGGACAGAAAAAAAACAACTCCCTAACGGTCGTCAATCATGGTGATGAATCCCATGCGTCCCTCGAATCCGTAAAAACATCACCTGAAGAAAACAAATCCAAGTTTTTTGAGGGTGTCCGGTGTCCATTCCATTCAAAAAGGAAAACATGTGTATACGGGCGCTTCCAAAAATAGGGGTACCCCCAAAATGGATGGTGAAAATAACGGAAAACCCTATTAAAATGGATGATTTGAGGGTACCACTATTTTCGGAAACCCCCATATAGTTTCAACGACACATTGCGAAGAGTCGGGTTCCGATCCCAACGCAACAACATGTTTGTCACGTCAAACTTTTTAGCCACTGCGAAAGATGGGCCCCCCAAAAAATGGCTACACATGGAGTGAAATGGGTGCTACCCAAACCCAAAAAATGGCTGAAAATACTTCTGGATTTCACCAGAATCTATTTCAAGTGGTAGGTTTCATCAAAACCCCTTGTTGTATTACGTAGGTTTTTGGGCATCCTAAACAGTCAGGAGTGTCCTCCCGGGGAGGGGGGGGGGTAACACCACGAACCTCTGGGGTGAAGCTGAAAGGTGGCCACCCCTCGAAATGCCCCACCTTGCCCCAAAGAGACTGCTCCTGGATGTACATATAATCCTGTTGGGCGCCGCAAAATCCGGGAGGTTTATTATATTTGGACTTTTGTGAAAAAGTGGATGTGATTTTTTTTTTGTGGAGAAATTATGATGTGTATTGTAAAGATGTCTAAAAATATCTACGAATGGTGTCACTGCCAATGTACTTGGTCCTTCCAAACCCCAGCTGAAACAAGTTTGTCAATTTGGATCATTTCCCAAGTACAAAAAAAAAACGCCCTGAAACTAACAGCCAAAGCCCACGGAAAATAGGCATCATCCCAAAAGGAAATTTCATCTTCCAAGCAAAGATTTTCAGGGGTAAACTGTAAACTCGCTGTTAGTTAGTTTCAGGGCGGATAATTGCTGCTAAAAGTCAAACATGTTTGATGATGTTTTTGCACTGGGTGATATCTTTGTGTGGGAACCACCTCCTCATTCCTAAATACACCGATCTGAAACCACCACTTAGTCCAGGTGAAACATAAACATGTTGAAATCCTACATATAAATATTTCTTCCAAGTGAAGATTAAAAATATATGAAACCACCACAATGAATGAATGACAAGAAATCTATACATAAAGTCATAAGATATTTGAAACCACCACCTTCACCACTGGATTGTTCAGGAGTTGGGCTCTGCCCATTTTCCTCTCTCCCCTCTTCCCCAGTCCGCAAGGTCGAGCACGTTGCCAGTGAGTTCCACGCGGCATGTCTTGCCGGTGGTCTCACCCCAAGGACTCGTGGAATTACCTTGGAATTTCGCGACTCAAAGATATCCCAAACGCTCCATGTATGGAATATGTCCCTATACATTTACCATAAATTCAGGCCAAATGTAGGTAAATAACCCATATACATGTTACAAACAGTGTCCAACCAAAAAATGACCCGGCAAATTGTTCTTTAAGAATTGGTCCTTTTGAAAGAAAACCTCCGCAGTTTTAAGATTCTTAAGGGTCTCTCACCCTGGAAATTTAACGAACAAATGCTAAAAGATGTGACTTGGATGTTTGGTAACTCCTTTCATCTATCTTGTGTAAACTTGTTTTTATTTGTGGCGGGGTCCGGGGGGTCGGGGTACAGAAAGTTTCAAAAAATAAACCTGGACATTCATGGTCAAGAATCAAACTTTTTGTACCCGCTAAAAATTGATGATTTGAACTCTACTTTCCCCTCTGGAATGCCATCCTTTCAGGGGCTATGCTAGTTTTCAGGGAGGATATCCGCTTAGGGAAAATCCTTGGGGATTAAGGATCCCGATCCCGATGAGCTAAAAAAAAATTGATTCGATCCCCCCACCAAAAAAAAATCAGGTGGGTTCATGGATTTTTTTTTCAGGGGTCTTGATTGATACGACACAAATCCCCACAAAAAGGGACATGTTTTTGAGAAATCCCTCAAAATGACCATCCAATTGCACTCCCAGGCATTGGATGTATGGTGTATTTAGCTAGAAAACTATGTTGTTTTGGTACTCTAATTCCTATCCCTGTCTCTGTTGAAACTGCGATTCTGATTTGCCCAAACTCTTATAATATCGTGCGGGGTGAAATAAATGAATCGTTACGTCTATATATGTTTTCTTTACAAGTTATACATATATTTAAATATCATAAATATCTATATACAATACATATATTTTTTATTTATAGAATTGTTTCGGGGTGGGCTGAAACCAGAAACCTTATGCACACCTCAGTCTGTCATGGGAAACTCAAAGATTGAGATAACTTGGTACACCTGATCTGCTCCAACTGCTCAACTACCAATAATCAGTGGATTTTTCTGGTTCTTGTAAAAAGGTGGTAGGGGATGTTTTTGGATCCTCAAACATGACGCCATTTTTGAGGGGGTTTTCGGATTCTTAAGGTACTATAATTTACCAGAAAAATCCAAAAATCAATCAATCATTCATGGACATCATGGAGGTATGGTATAATATAGCCATCCTCATTGATCTATATATGGAACATGGTACTACCACATCCCACCAACTTTTGGGGTCACGTTAAACCCCGTGAAATCCGTTGGGTTTCCGGACCAATCTCCAAGACGCCCCAGACCAAGATGTTGCCTCAAAGAGGCCCAGCAAAAGCCCCTGTTTTTTACATGAAACTCCAGTTAAGCCACGAAAAAAAACCCTTACTACTTTCCATTATACTGGTTGGTTAATAGGGATCCTTATAGTGATCTTATAGTGGTTTATTATAATCCCTATATAACTGGGTAGTATAATCACCTATATAACCCAACCAACCTGGGTTTTTTACATGAAACTCCAGTTCGTTCCTGCACGATCTTCCTAGTCTAACGTGTAACATTGACCTGCCATTTGTAGGTATATAGACAAAAATGCAAAGATGTCCCGTGGCTTTACCCTGTGTCCATTTTCCCCATCATTATCTCTCTGAATGTATGTGTATATGTAAAGAAAATGGTTTCTATATTAATTATATCATATACACAGGACATTTTCACATGACAACATATAGCCTCCCTGAAACTAACATAAGCCCTGAAAATGGATGGTTGGAATGCTACTTTCCTGGTAGGGGAGGCCTAGTTTCAGGGGCTATGTTAATTTTACGAAAGGTATCTTTACCTTTCACCAGTTGATAGGTAGTTCATCCCATTATTTACATGGTTTTATACATCCCAGGAGGATGTCTTCCATCAACAGCAGGTTCTTACCAAAGTGCCTGAGCACAGTTTCGAATCAATCATCACCTAGTTGGTGGATTCAACCCAATTGAAAAATATTAGTCAAATTGGAAATCTTCCCCAAGTAGGGGTGAAAATAAAAAATATTTGAAACCACCAACCAGTGAACCTTGAAACACACCGAGGAAAGCCCCGCACCTGTTCTCAATACACGATCTTGACCTCATCGGACGACTCTTGACAAAAGCGAGTTGGAAGGGCCGAGGGTCAGGGGATAGGCAGGGATGTACCCCGATCCCAACGTGGGCCCCCTACATAGGCCCTATATAGTGGTTATTTATGGGTTATAATCCTAAAGAATCCCTACAGAACGCAATAAATACCATGGATACACTGTTTAGGGGTACCCCCAATTCTCCCTGGAGAGGAGGGTGTTCAATCAAGAAATTCTTGACAACAAAGCCATCTATAAAAATCCCCACTTAAGTTTGGTAAGTTTACATAACTTGGATTTGCGACTGCTTGATGCAAAAAGAAAAAGTTCCAAGCATATTCTCCCAAATGGTGGTGACACATGGTGATGAATCCAGTGGTAGAATCCGTAAAAAAAAATCACCGAATAAACACATCCAAGTATCTACAACAAGCGACAGCCCCACTTGAGCTCACTCAATGACGATTTACCTTCATATTTAGGGGTTGCTGTACAATCCACGTTTTAGGGCTTGAAACCTTGACGTTTCATGCTTTTTGGGGGTCCAAGGGAAGCCTCTTTTGTAAGCTAACGTGGCAGCTTAAAACATCCACACCCTACTTAGTGTAGTGCCATTTTATCAAGTTTGCATTTGCATCTAGAGAATTGGAGTTACTTCAGTACTTCATGTTCTTAGATTTGCTTGTTGGGTGGTTCCGGAAAAATCAAACAATATTCCCCAAATGTTGGTGAAACATGGTGATGAAAACCAGGGTAGAATCCGTTTAAAAAACCCATCTTACCTCTTGAAAGGTGGAACTTTAAACTTTTTTTGCGGGGGGGCTATGGAAATCATTGCTACTTGGTGGTTTCAACCCATCTGAAAAATATGAGTCAAAATGGGAATCTTCCCCAAGTAGGGATGAACATTAAAAAACATTGAAACCAGCACCTAGTTTGTGTTTTTCTCGGTGATTTTTGCACGGATTGAAAACCATTTGTTATATTTGTTTATCTACCTTCGAACTGGAGGGTATTCCCCTGCATCTGCGAGTCGCAGGGAAGCTTCCAAGCTGAAAGTGGCAGCCATGAAAATGCCATTGAAGTCATCCTACAAGGTCCCATATATCTGTTGTAAGTAGGGTGAAATAATTCCATTTATAGGGGTGCCATTTTCCCGAGTTACCCATCTATTTCGGGTCATTGATAGGTTATAACTTGTAACCCCATTTATAACTGGTAGGGGCCCCACCTTGTAGTAGTGAACAGCTTTTCACATCCTGTTTTTATTTCCGCATCAAAAAATATCTAGCCTTAGTTATATCTGTTGTAACCTTTCGTAAATCAAAATCCCCCTAAACAACGAGTCTTACCCTCCTTAAACCCAACAGCTTAGTACCTGAAATAGTAGGCCTTAACCCAAAAGTCGGAAATTCATCGACTCGAATCAGTTTCAGGGAGGGAAAAAACCCGGTTGTTACCCATTTAGTTTCAGCCAATTTTAGGGGTCCGGGGTAAGTTGTAACCATTTTTCAGAAAAAAATCTTCAGTAAAAGAAACACCATGAACCCACGTTTTTTCCCCCCCTACTTGGCAAAAAACAGGAAGGATCCCTTTTTCCAGGTTGCCGGACTGTCATCAAAGGACAACTTTCCTTTGATGGTCAAATTCTTTAAGGCGACGAAGTCCTGAAAATTTGGAGGATGGGATCACAGGACGATCGTAAGGACAGTTAGCATCGGGTCCCCCCCAAATTGAAAAAAAGCCATTGAAGTTCGGCCATTTGGAAGGGGTCCCACAACCCAATCCTTAGGAGACTTGTATACTCACCATGGTTATTAACCACTACTAACTGGGATGATCCTCAAAAAAAAGGCCGTGGCATTTTCGGCCTTGCTTTCCATCGCTGAACCCAAAAAATGGATACTTGAACCAAAGAAAAACATACCGATCAAACACCGTTCACCTCAGGAGGTATGACTGGATCTCTAGGGATGCTGTATTTTGTACCCTTAAGATTTCTTCAATTGAGAAACGAAAAAGCCCTCTTACTTTCCATTCTAGTGGTTGTTTAACAGGGATCCTTACAATGGTTTATCATAATCCACACATAGCTGGGTAGTATAATCCCCTATATACCCTAGACAACCAGGGGTTGTCTTCCCTTCAAGATAGCTCCTTAGAAAAAATGATGTTTTCTTCCCTTCAAGATACCCTCAGGCAAACTAACACAGCTAGCTGGAATATCCCTGTGTTCACTAGGAAATACATCTTCATTCAGGGTCCCTGTTCTATTGCCATGTTAGTTTACCGGAGTGTGGCAAACTAAGCTCCCTTCCAAGCACCAGTATAGAGAGAAGAATGTTAATAGGAACAAAAATCGATCCAGGTTCCAAGTCCCTTGCATCTTTTGCTTAAACAACACTCCACGCTTTCTGTGGTTAATGGCCATCTCCATAGGAAACATTTTTTTTTCTCGTTGGTGGTTTCAACCCATTTGAAAAATATTCTCGTCAAATTGAATCATTTCAAAATAAGAAATATTTGAAACCACCACCTAGCTTTTGTTCTCAATGCTGAAAAAGCAGAAGCTGTGACATGTTCAACTGATTTGAAATTGGAAGAATTTCCGACAAGCCGTAAATTCTTATAATTAGTGGTTGACCCATTTGAAAAATACTGCAGTAGTCAAAAATGGATCATTTCCCCAGGTAGGGGGTGAACATGATATTATTTATCTGGACAACAAGTTGCTCTTAATGTTCATCAACTTTACCCCTCAAAGCAGCCACAATTTCCTAATAAAATGGTACACTTGGTTTTCCAGGTATACAAGAGACTCATTTGTTGTAACACTTCACTACTTCGTTCACCAATATTTCGCAGAGAATGTTCACGGGGTGGCTTATTCCGGGAGTCCACTGGTAACATCGACATGGCTGGGTGAAAAAAATCCACTCTAGATTAAGCCTAGACATCCAGTCATACCTCCTGAGAAGGTATTTGGACCCCCCAAACGTGCCAAATGGGATGATCCTCCAAATAATCCATCCCCTTTTTGTTGAACCCACAAGGCACCAAATCAAACACGATCCAGTCAGCGGAGTCGATTTCCACAGCTTGTCCGGTGACATCACCTCAAGTGAAAACGAAGAGAACACTGTAACACTGACATGACATTACTCCCCCGAAATTTAACATGGAACCTGAAAATGATGGTTTTTAATAGGAATCTCCTCTTCCAGGGACTTCTTTTCAACTTCCATATTAAATTTCGGGGGTGTATACCGATTCCCTGCAGTTCCAAAGGCCATTCATTTAATGGCCTTGAACCGAAAAGACCATTAATCTTAGTAAGGATTTACTTCATCAACACTTCCAGGGGAGGCTATCATTTTAATGGTCGCTTCCTTGACTCACAGGGACTCCATTATACTGATTGGCTTCCCTTAAACATCACAAAGATAATCCACCACCCAGAAACTCAAAGTGGCTTAGCAACAATATAAGGGACTACCGGCCAACCCTCAAAAATCCAGACCTCTCCCTTTTTAGAAGAGTTTTTTTGGGGATCCCATCCTCAGGTCATAGCCGCACCAAAAGGACATAGAAACGGATCCGTGGGGAAAGATTTGCCAAGTTATAACTCTGGCCAAATTGTATAATATTTCATATTTCCATCAACCTAGATTTTCCTGAAATAAGAGAGTTTCCTTACTAAACCACCAATTTGCGGTGAGGTCCTTTGAGGTCGCTATAATCTGACCACAAAACTGGTGACGAACTGGGCCGACTTGGGGCCCACTCTCCTCCAGATATCTCCTACCTAAGGTCCCACACCAAACTTTGCACTCCACCTCGGCAGCGTCGTTGTTGTTGACGTCCCCAATAGCCGGTTTAAAAAACAAAAACATCGAAAACTCACGGCTGGCACCTGAAAAAATAGGTACGGTACCGGTCACAGGGGATATATTCCAGCATGTTGGGGTCCGAGCCCTTACGTTTNCACTTGGCGTTCCAGGTACTAATAAATCAACAAGGGTAAATTCCCAAGTGTTTATCTTTCGGCCTTTTTGATTCAATTAGTCGTTTACCATCAACTTGGGAAGGAAGCGACACTCGGCTACAAGGTGAGGGTCCAGTGAGCCCAAACAAGAGCGCGATTTAGGGTTCAATTACCATAGCAGAAAAGTGTAAGAAAAAAGCACCTCAAACCAACTCGAACAGTAGAAAGAAGATACACAGATACACCCACCCCGAAAATTAACATGGAACCTAAACATCACCCAGTTGAAAAGGAAAATCATCTGAACCAAACCTCCATGACTTTGTGTTCCGGCCGTTAATTTTCCAGGGTGTAACGCTATAAATAAGGTGAGGCATCAGGTTAGGACTCGGTTGGTCTCTTAGCCCAGGGAAAACCAAACTGGGAAAATTGACAAACTTTTTATTTCGGAGGAAAATCTCCAGTTTTGAGTTTTGAATAAGTTGTATCCCATCTTAAGCCACGAACAAAAAACCCGGGGTCCTTTATTTTCCATGAAATACTGGTTGATTAATAAGGATCCGTATCATGGTTTATTATAATCCCCATATACTTTGGTAGTATTTCATCCCCAACAAATTCCCGAAACAACTAGATAGCCTGCGTTTGGGGGTTATATAATCCCTACCACCTATTGCCAGAACCAGAAAAATCCATAAGTGGGATACCTTCCGAACTTCGACATTCCAAAAAAAATATCCTGATGGTATGAGGATGGTCACTCATCCAGCCTTCAATGACGGGAATCCTTATGATGGGTATATAAACCCCTTCTTCGGGTGATGACGACATCCCCTTAATATATGTAAATAATGGGAGTTTATCGCGACCCCAGCACTAGTGATGTTGAAGATTGTGGGGGTGTGAGACATACATCAATACCCCCAACTCTTTCCAATTTATCGTCTGTTCCGATTGCTCAAACAGACATGGAGAATCTCGGTCGTCCACTCACCATCTTGTTTCATTCCACCATCCCGAAGTAAACTACTAGACACTGACTTGATTTACTCTTTCTCCCACAATCATGGAAGTGGAAAGTAGCTGCATTTGAAAGGTAACTACTATTGGAGGGACCCATGTTTCACTTCCATGATTGTGGGAGGAAAGGTTAGAAAAAACAGATACTGCAATCCATTTGAATTTGCTGCAACTCAATTGGCTTCAGCTTCACAATTTTGAGGCATGAATCATAGGTTCATCTACATATATCTGCACATGCAAACATAAATTCCTACCATCATTATTATCAACTCTCGTTATTATCATATATCATTATCATCACCACGATGTTTTCTGATCATTCATACCTCTTCATCTTTCATCTTCTTTTAAGAGTGTTTGGCCTCTTTTCCTTGTGTACCTGCCCTTCCCGTATGTTTTCCTTGCCAGAAAAATCCCTCGGGGACAAACGAGCGATAGATGCTTCGATTACTCTAAATAGGACCGTGTCATCCATCCGTCGAAGGTGATATCTCCGGGGTTTAGACGCACCAGGTATCTTATATGGTATCCCATGGCATCCTGGTATTCCAGCAAGGTTTCTCATGAACAACAAATATGATGGTTAAACAGTGTTTTTTTGGTGAATCAAAAAACTGAGCAGTGATCATTTGGGCAACCGAATTGGTTGATTTCTATCATGAGTCATGAGTTACTACTACCTCCAAATTCGCAGGGAATATGCAACTGCAATCAACCGAACAATATATATTGTGATATTTGATTTATCTTAAAAATATGTACATATATAAATATGTCTAGAAAAAATGTAATTTCAGAAACCATAATGCATTATTGTTTGGGGCCCTCATCCATGAGATTCTTGAAAGATCTGGGACTCCCCAACAAGGTGTAGTTAGTCCAGTTCTGATTGCGAGCCGGCAAATCTCAGCAACGTCTTTTTGGTGCCGGTGGTGTTGGCAGACTTGTGAAAGTTGAAGTGGAAGCAGTAGAAGAAGAAATAGTAGTATATAGTCGTAAAAGTAGTACAAGAAGAAAACGAAGAAAAACTAAAACAACAACATTTGGAACAACACCAGTATCTGTAACAGTAGTAAGAAGCATTACACCAGGTCACTAAGGAACAACAACAACAACAACAACAACAACAACAACAACAACCACAACAACAACAACAACAAAACAACAACAACAACAACAACAACAACAACAACAACAACAACAACAACAACAACAACAACAACAACAACAACAACAACAACAACACAATTCTCAACCCTAACATTTTTTGAAGTGGAAACTGGGTCCCAATCCAAGAGCGAATTCTCCAAATTGGGCGTTTGTTTTTTCGCGTGTTTTGCTTAAGGCTAGCAATAGAAAGAGAGGACTTGCTGTGGTTTGGCATAGCGCTTTTATCTACCTCTAAAGGTGTTTTCTTGTTGCAATTTAATTAGTGATAATCCAACTGACCCTCGAAAAAAACCGTTTACTTTCCATGAAATCCTGGATGTTTAATAAAGATCTTCATAATGGTTTACTAGGTTTACTATCATCCACACTAAATACCTATATAAACCGCCAGGGTTTTTTGATTGCTCAACTAAAAACACTTCAACTAGGGTTTTGTGATTTCAATTGTGAAACTCGGTGAAGCCATGGCCCCACCCTGTGCTCTAAGCAAAGTCATCTTGGCAAGAAAATGTGATGAATCTTGCAGCGTTCCCATCGCGCAACAAATGTTTCTTGAGGTAAAGGCCCAAGAGATTTACAAGCCAAAGAAAAACCGTCCGAGAAAGAACACAAATCAACAACTTTTAGTTGTCGATTTTTCCTGCCAAAGGCAGTAGTGGTTCATTCTTCTTGTAATGACGAAAAGCTGCTGGATGAACGCATGTAAAAGTTAAGGTGTCTCCCCTAACCCGTTTTCGAGCCATAACTAGATCTTTATCCTTTGCGTTGTTGGTTCGAATTGGCTTACAACAAATATTCATACTACTATCTAAAGCTGTCCCACATCTAACACAGGCCACACCAAAGTATGGAGTGCGACGCGCAGGTGTTCACATGCTCCAAAAAAAACTTCACCCCAAGTATCTTCAACTGCATCGCAAGAAATGACGCTTTCCTAAATCAGCAGTGTGGTTGGATGGTTTTTCTAAGAACCAAAAGAATGTTGCGGCATCTTTAGTGAAGTGTCGTTTACTTTTGAGCATGTGAACTCCATTGAAGTTCGAATATGATTCTCTGAAAGATGGTATCACGCAGAGTGTTTTTCCTCTTTAGTGACCTTGGTGCGTCCGGTTGCCCGACCAACTTGACACAGTGTATCCATCGTTGTATCAACAAGTCATTTTGTCAACACTGCATTGTTTTAGTTTCGGTGGATATAGCTCCCGTTCAACTTCGCCATTGTATGGAATCCAACGGCCCAAATGGCCGTCTTTACCAAAACATGATACCATGATACTTATTGACCAAAACCGTGGACATGGAGAATGGAAGGATGTTGCATGGCCGGCACTGCGCCACATTTTGACTCACTTAGGTCACCACAAACAACATGTCTGCAGGGAGGGTTGTCACTGGACGGCCACTCACTTAGATCACCTACCCAATGCCCTTATGCAAGCATAGAGCACAGGATGGGCACAAGATTTGATACTTCTGCAATGCCTGGTTTCACCATAGAATTTTTCAAAACCCCAGTTGCAGAGGAACAGAAAATAAACCCAGGTGCCTATCGGTGCCCAGGTCAGGTGCAAAAAAGACGGAAAGTCTTAGTTTCCATGTGGCTTCCAAAACTCCAAGGTAATTGGTTTTCTTATGTTTTCTTTGTCTTACAGATTAGATTTGCTTGTTGGGTGGTTGGAACACACAACAAACATATTCTCCCAAATGGTGGTGAAACATGGTGATGGAATCCCATGGTACAAGCCGTACAAAAAATAAGCCTTACTTAAAAAGAACAAATCCAAGTCATTCGTCTTACATGTAAATCTTGCAAGGAAATGTTTTTGACAATCCACAACTCGTCCTACAGTAAATCTCACCTTACTAAACAACCGACCCTTTAATTCAATAAAAGTTCTTTCGTCTTAGACGTTTTTTGTAACGGTTTGGTATGTATGTGTGTATATACCGAGTATCCAAAGGCCCCTCTTCATGACGCGATGTGTTTTGTGGGCTTAGCACGTCTTAGCCCTCTTATCATCATGGTGGTTTTTCAACAGACCGCCTCGTAACAAGCCTAGACATCCAAATACCTCGGGAGGTGTTTTAGGTATGTTTTGGGGGTCCAAATACCGAACCTCAGGAGGTGTTTATAAATGTCTATAGGGTAGCAAACTGAACAAACTCCTGAGTGTCCAGAACTCAAGATGCAACCTTCATCTGGGCACTTGCGGGCCTGGAAGATATATCTACAAGTTTTCGTGGATTTTTTTTGAAGGCAAACGTTGGGTAATGGGTGATATTCTTCTGGATGAGTTAATTGGAAATTTTCAACTCAAGACCTGATTTGATGATACTTGAGGCATTTTTTGGAAGGATTTTTGCTGGAATTTTCCTATGTTCTTCTGATTGTCGAGGGCCCCGCTCTGGTGTAGTTTGGAGGGAAATGAATTGAAGCCCTATGTTTTGCAAAGACTCTTCTTCTTTAGACACGTCATGAAATTGGTTCAGTGTTTGTGTTTTTGATCATATGTTGAATGATTTCCTGCGCCTGAATTGATGTCAGAATTCAAGGACATAACATGACAGGAGATAATCATCTTGTTGGTTGAGGTGGTCACAGGCAATCGCTAATACTTATCCGCAAGTTGCCCAGAAAAAGTTCACAAGTTGATTCAACAAGAACTAACCATGAAGGTTGCCTAAATGCAGACAACCAATATACCTGAAACACAACAAATACTACAAATGACATCAAAAAGAAACGACAATGGTTTGGTGGAAATCAACATACTCCTGCAGCAACAATTTAACTAACAACAAATAAACCGAATCAAACAAAATCAAGCAACAACAATCACTCAAAAACAAACAAGAAACACTACACTACGCAAAACACCCACCACAAAAAACACCCCTTTCTAAGCACAATTCCCCCCAAGAAATGTGTGTATTGCTCCAACTTTTTCCATTTCGAAGGGGTACAATGGGGTACACTAGAGTGCGAAACACCTCCAAACTTCCCATTTTCACCTCTCATCCTCGGATTTGCGACTCTTCGATGCAAAAGGAAAAAGTTCCAAAAACATATACTCCAAAATGGCGGTTTTTGAATGGTGATTTAAATCCCATTGTAGAAAGAATCCATACAAAATCACTTAAAACAACAAATTCAAGTCAATGATCAGGGCATTTTGGAGAAAATTCCCTGATCCTAAACCATCCTTTCACCTCTCATCTCTCGGATTTTCTGTTTTTTTTGGAAGGAAAAAAACTGTAAAACAACAAGAAATCTCTTGGCACCTGAAAGTGAGCGCCATAAGGCACATTTTCCCATGCAGGAGCATCTGCCTCGGTTTGTCGTGATGTTTCTTGGCAGATCTTATGTTGATTTCTTGGATGGGATGGGAAGTGGCTCGTGAGAGATACTGTAGTCATAAGGCCCTCTGCCAATCCTGCAGGCTGCTAGACACGGTCACAAATATATGAAGTTCCAAATTCTTCGGTTGCCTTGGGGCGGCTTACCAGGAGACCGAGGGCAGTGTTTGGCATCCTGGTTCTTAGGCAGGATGGTCAAGTGTTCACTCCAGCTATCCTGCACATCTGCCTTGCCCTGCATTGCACGGTCGTGGTTGAGAGACAGGTTAAGATAATAGCCTTGTCCTGGGCTAGCGGCTAGCCTGGAGATGCAAGATTCAAGGTGGACCAAAACACATCTTTCAATTCTGGCCTGGAAATGTAGTTCAAGTGGCTGGAAGTTGCAGAATTCAATGGTTGGGTTTTTCCCCAAAGTGCGCAAGGCCATGTAGCGCATTTCATGCCATTGGTACACGTGCGTCATTGCACTGCTACATGTGTGTTCGTGTATGTATGTCGGGCTCCAAGCACCAGGTTCTGACCTAAAAACTTGCAGCGGTTTTACCCCTCTTGGATGTACAAACTCCCATCCTGGCACATCCAGGGCCATGCAACCGGACCCGTCTGACAACATGACAACATGACGGCTGGAAATCCAAGGCTGCCAGGCTTGGAGATGGATTCCGTCTGATTGGGACCCTACATTTTTGCGATAAATTTTGTCCGTCATGCCATGTAGGTCATGTAGGTAAACATGGGCCCCATACCAACCCGGCGCATGTGGGCTTTTGGGAATTTCCCGACAAAAAATCAAATCCAACTGGAGTTCCAAGTCTAACGTCAACGAGTCAACCATCCCTGAAAGGTTGTGGGACTCATGGCTGGTCAACCTGCCCCCACCCCAAGCCGGTACCTCCCTCAGAAATAGCCGGGTTTAATAGCCGGCCATGTTGAGGGAAATCCATGGTTAATAAGCAGCCTCAATAAGGCCTTATTTCTTGGAGAGTTAGGTTGACAAGCCATGCTGGAAGAGTTGGTGGGTTGCCCTGCTCTTCCCATGGGAAACTCCTTTTGGTAGATGTTTTTGTAGAAAAGCAGGTGGCCTTGAAAAAGATGTAGGGATCATTATTCAACAAAAACGAAGGCAATATTGTCAATATTGCAAATATGTCTCTATATATGTATTATTATATATACGAAGAATATGTATCATATATAAATATCTATATATCTATTTATTGTTACAAAGAATATGGTATATCTGCATTTTGTAGATATATACACCCGCTATGTAAGTGATATTATACTGCCAATTGAGTGATTGATCTACCACCTTTTACCAGGACCCAAAAAGCTCCATTGACCTTTTTGATAACGCAAAGAATATTTGAAATCCCTGAAACCAACATAGCACCTGAAAATGGATGGTTGGAATGCTAGTTTCCTTGTGGGGTGGCCTATTTTCAGGGGCTATGTTTGTTTCAGGGAGGGTGGATGACGATGGGAGGAAGGGTAAGCACAAAGACTTGTCCACCTTGAGCTTCCGGTGGGATTGGAATTTTTGACAACGCTTGACCAAGCAAAATGAGATGACCATTCATCACTAAGAAGACGAGAGCAGGGGCAAAAAATACCATTTCAACATGATTATGGACAAACACTGAGAAAACCTGGGGAAACCAATTTCACAAATAATTGAAATCGGTACCTATTCAGTCAAGTCTTCAAAGAAACCATAACACCATTTATAACGATCTTAGGTGCCCAGCTTATAGGAAAAATAAATGCACATTTTTTCCCCAACAGTTAGATCGTGATGTAAACCGCCTAGCTGGCTTAGTCAGGATACTACTTGGGTCGGATCATCCCAGGATGATCGTAAATCGTGAAAAAAACAAACAAACAGTGATCCTTTTCGTCCCCTTTCGTCGTAGGGTTAGTCCCTTTCAAATGGCCCTGCCAATGCTTCTGTAAATAGGCTTACTACGCACCACCTGGGATTCCGGGATTTAAAAACAAATAATGGGATATTTACCATATCAACTGGTGCAGGATCTCTTTCATCAACAGCAACTACTTACTGGGATGATCCGCAGCAGGGAAACTACCCCCAAGCTAACTCCGAAACGCTTAGATTGGCTTAAGATGCTTGGAATAAGTCTTGAAAAAATCATTTGGAAATGGTGGTTGAATGGTGGTCTACCATGGTAGCGTCCGCAAAAAAAAACACCCAAAAGAAACAAATCCACGAAAATGGTGACATAATGGCTTATTATTAATATCCCTAAATAAATGGGTAGTATTTCATCTCCATTTATAACTCAACCAACCCATGGTTTTGATGCTCGCTCCCTAAAGATCCGCTGGTATGTCCTGACAAAGGGATTTCCCCGATCCAATCCTATTCTAGGGATGGGATTTTTCGACCATCAATCCTACTCTAGTGAGGGGTCTGGATTCTTAGGGACTGCTCAAATGGTGGTGACATTGTCAATCCCGAATCCCGCCGGTCCGGATGTCTGTGGGTTATAGCTAGTCAACATACTCCCCCGTAATGTACCTATACCAGAAATAAAGGCCTTGGTTGGTTTCCCTCAATAATAAGCCCTTATAAATAAGATAAATAAGGCCTTTTTTCGTGGGGGGGGGTACGTTAGGGGGGAGTACGTTGACCAGTCATGAGTGGGGAACCGCACCGGCTTCGGATATCGGAAGTTCATGGCCCAAGTTGTTTGATCCTTTCGACGACGAGTCACCCGTGAGTGAGTGACAACTTTGAGAGGAGGAATGTTGTTGGAGGAGTAAAGGCCCTATGTGTGTTGTGGGGAGATACCCCTAAGAAACCCAACCACCCCCCCAAAAAAAACACATGGACAATTTGGACGAATATTTTGAGGCCTCCAAAAAATAGGAGGCGTGTACATAAGGGGTGATTATAATATTTATAATTACAACCCCTCAAAATTAACGGAATTTCTCATGGGAAGAATCAGAAACCACTAATTCAAACCCAAAAAACCAGGTCAGGTGTTTTAGTGCTTGGAGGATCACCCCAGTTAGTAAGTGGTTAATGACCATAGTTAGTAAGTCCCCTAAGTGGGGTTGTTCCCCTTCCCAGTGGCCTAGATAGCTTGTAAATGGTGGTTACTAACTACTTGCTAAATGGGATGATCCTTCAAGTGGGGAACCCAACCAACCTTTGGAACCAACCAAGGTCTAACGGCATGAGTACAAATATGAGGGTTGAACCTATGTCAAGGGGCCTCTGAGTTTGGTAGACTTGTTTGTCCCGTTTTTTTTTGCGAACCGGGGGGGCGTTGGTGGTGTGTTTTGTTGGCGAAATCATGAGGCCCCACCCTGGAAATCTCTATATAAATTTTTGGTTGCTTAAAAATGGATCGGATCAATGCTTCCACCGTGTTTTTTTTGTGATGTTTCATACATGGGACATATATTGTATATATATATATATATATATATTAGAAAAAAATAGCAAACCCCTGTTGTATGTTTCAGCCTCTTAAACCCCCAAGTTGGTTTCATTTTAAAACAATCATTCCAATAGCCCTCAAATTTGGAGGTGTGGGAAGGAAGCTTGTTCTAGAAAGGCCAGAGCCTCAGGAGGGTATTCTTTTCTTGGCAACCCTTAGGTCCCCTGCTAAAAGTTAAACATTTAGTGGGTTACAGATATCAGTCAAAGAGTGCACAACAGGTAAAATCCCACTAAACTCTAAGGGGCTAAGGGAATAAGGCGATCACCTAAGATGTGCCAAGTTTTAATCCTGCTTTGGTCACTACAACCTTGGCCCTGCTGAAACGCTGAACTTAGATTCGGGTTCCCTTCATCAAAATGAATTAGCTTATGGCTACCCACAAAGTTCCCAGGGTTGAACGGCAATTTCCCCAACTTGTGTACCACACGCTGACGAGCTCATGTGTCATGGTATGAAGGCGCTTGCACCTTCATACCATGTGTCATTGAAGGCAAGCTTTCCGGTGTGTCCAAAGGTGTGGGTTCCGTCAAGTAAGGCCTGGCCAAAAAGCAGGGGGGATAGGGTGTCAATGGTGTACCGAGGGTGGCAAAACAGCGTGTTTTGTTGGTACTGGAGTGATACTGTTGATGGCTGAAACCCAGCCTTCACCAGTTGAGGTTGGTAGATTTAGTAGTGTATCCCATTCTTTACAGGGTTTTATACATCTCAGGCGGTTAGCCGGATTTCTTCCATCAACAGTAGTAAGAAGTGGTGGTGTGTGTTGAGTCGACTTAGAACTTAGAATAACTTAGATGTGCGAAACAAAAAAATCCAAACCTCTTGCCCCGAATAGTGATGAATTAATCCCATCCCTAAGAATCCTTGGGCCCTCCAATAGAAGGGTTTGAACCTGTATAGCAGGGGTCCGGGTCCTCAAAATAGCCATTTTGAGGGGTCAGGATTCTTAGGGATAGGAGAAAGTATAGTGAAACAGAGAAGACTCTATTGTCTTTCAACTTGATCTTTAATTTGAAACTCACTACATCTCAGATTTGGTTAAGGTGGTTGGAAAAAAAACTGAAAAACAAATAGTGGTCTGGTTGGTGGTTGAACCAACCCCTCTGAAAAATATTCGTCAAATTGGCTCATTCCCCAGGTAAGGTTAGAAATAAATTTAAAAAAATTGAAACCACCACCTAGTGGTGTTATTTTGGTGATGTACCATTGGTAGAGTCCGGAGAAAAATCACCACCAAAACACGCAAAAATCATCACAGTTGCTATATCTACTTTGGATTTGCAGCCGGTCGCCCGCAAAGTGGTCATAGTTTGTTGCGAATGACCTGTTTGGTTCCTGATTACCCATAGGGGCCCCCATGCATGGTATATTTACACAGATTTGGTTGATTTTCATGGTAAACGTAGCTAAATATACCATAATTACATGGATCCTATGGGTTATGAGAGGTGGAATGTCACAAATTTGGGTGCTTGGGAAACTAGTACAGACTATTGTGCTTACCAACCATGTACAAGAATTGGAGGCAAACCACCTACCTACCCTACACATTCCAAAAAGAGATGCTGGTTCACCCGGACATGTTTTTTTTCAAACGTGGTTTCCCCTGGAAAAATGGAGAGTCCTTGTGAAACAAATCAGGAACCCATGCCCCTTCAATGCCTTGTTGATGTACCCTTGGACAGCTGCGAAAACCGACTACTCGTTGCAACACGAGTAGTAGAAAATGGCGAAGTGAGTATAGTTGAAAATACACCAGTTACATCAGCGACATTGAATCTTGAATTTATGTTTTGATTACAGTAACATACTCATTGGATTCTTGTCCGTGGTTTGTGCAAAAAAAACTCTAATAGAACAAAGGGTAGCTCTTCATCCCCTTTTTACCGAGGTCTCACCGAGGTCTTTTTCTTTGAGGTGGTGCTCTCAACACAATTCCTCCAAAAAACATGGTTCGTCAAAATGGAAAATCCTTGCAACCACCATGGTTTAGGGGAAAAACCCACCGGCGGTGGAAAGGTGACCATAAATTGCCCCAGATCAGCCCTGCCATTCCTATGCCATAAAGAACAGGTCAGCGTTGCTTCTTCTCTTCAGCTTGCACAGATCTCAACTCTGGCGCCTGCGGTGGAGTTGAGTTTTGGGACGTTTTTCGGCGTTTTCGCCCTGTCTTCATGGGATGTTTTCCCGTATCTCTTGGGTCCCGTGGGGTCTATTTTTGTGGGCGAATCAAAGCTGCAGAATTGCTGGAATGTCAGCAGCTGATGTCACCAACATGATGAAATCTCATCCCTATTGAATAGGAAAATGTGCTTTCCAACGCAAAATGCACTGAACCGACGTCGTGTTGTTGCAAATCGGGCCCATTCTATTACCAACACAAACACTGCATTATCATAAGGGAATTCCCTATTTTTTTGCATGAAGTTTGATCCCCTCAAAATAGGTACTGTACTGTGATTTCCCTAGTTCCAAAATCCTCCAAATACCTTGTGAGTATCTTGTGAGTAGGTAGTTGGACCCCCTAAAGGCATCCTCAGGAGGTGTTTGTGGGTGCAAACACCTACTCACAAGGTATTTGGAAGACTAGGGTGTGATTGAATCACCCTGACAAAACTCACCTGGTTTGACAAAGTCGAAAACTAAGCCGCACCCCAAAGTTGACAATGTGATGGTAAAATCACGATGGATTTATTTTCACCTTGGATGTATGCATACAACAAATTCGCAAACACTCAATGGGGCTGGTATATCCCTACATTTCGTTGAAATCTATGGTAAATACTACAGGTAAATACACCATACTTGGGATTGGATTATGAAATCCTTGGGATGCTTGTTGATCTTGTTGCCAGGAGGTTCGATCTCTTGTCAATTCAAAGCGAGTTTGGAGGGCATTCCGTCCCTAGCCACGATTGCGATTACAATTCCCTACTTCAAAAATAGCCTTTGGCGAAGTTGCCTATCATTTTTGATGGTCGACTTGGACTTCTAGGTTCACATCACCTTCGCTTTCGAACGGAACAAAAAACGGCGAGCCCGCCTCTCCATAGCGTGTGCCGACCCACCAGCTGTAAGGATTCGTCAACTTCACGTGGTTGTAGTTCTAAGGCTTTGAGAAACGTCGGGCATTCGGCGGCGATGTGATTTCGGGGAGAGAAAAGGTGGGGCCCGGGAGGCGATTTTCCTGGGAATCACTGGGAGTCTTCCCCCAGAAATAGCCGGCCTTATGGTTTCCCTTCATAAGGCCGGCTATTGAACCCTTATTTCTGGGGGTGGTACGTTAGGGGGGGGGGGGTAGGTTGACTAGCCATGAATAATTTTGATGAACGAGCCCCCTTTGTTGGGACACGATCTTTCAATTCAAAGGTGCTTGTGTAGCAACTGTTTGGTCCAATTGTTTAAGCCCAACCCGGATCCACGGGATGGCGGTAAATTTTACCTACATTGATCCCACAACAATTCATGAACCTGCAAGTATACCAAACCTATGAATCTGGGAACTGATTTCAACATATCCAACATAGTACCCTTAGATCTATATACAAACTGGGGCCCCCTTACCAGTTGTAAAAGTATAGGAAAAAACAACTCGACTTCTAGGGGTTTTCAAGTTACAACCCCAGTGACTCAATTTATAACGGCCATTTCATAGGGGGCTCCATGACTCCCAATTAGTACCTAGTAGGGCCAGGTTCACCTTGTACCCCTTACCCACCCAGGATGCCAATGGTGGCAGCCATGAAGGGTTTTAGTAGTTGAGATGTTGCTACTAACAATGTAGCAAGTCATCCTGGTAGTGACGATTGTATCCTGGGTGGGGGGGGAGCATCGCATTCAAAGTCATATCTAAGATATCAAAACACCCCCATGGGAAATCTTCAACAAAACATGATATCCCCCCAAAACCATGGCCCGGTTAAGGACAAGTCTTGTTCAACAAAGATTCCGTCAATTACTTGGATTTGCTTGTTTGATTCTTGGAAAAAGTAAAAAAATAACACTGTCCCAAATGGTGAGTTCATGGAGATTTGCCATGGCAGAATCCGATAAAAATCACAACAACAAAAAGCCATTCCAAGAATTGCCCTCAAGACTTCCATGTCCATGAAGTCTTTGTTGAAAACTTGCACTAGCTTGTGATGTTGATGTGGGTGTTTCCAAAAATAGTGGTACCCCCAAATCATCCATTTTAATAGGGTTTTCCATTATTTTCACCATCCATTTTGGGGGTTTTCCCCCTATCTCTGGAAACACCCATGTGTGTTTTGGTAACTCGCTGGGAATTTTTTTTTCGAAATCGAAATCTGTTTTAAATCTGCTAAGAGGCCATCCAAAACTTCAGTTGCAGTTGCAACCTGGGCATGGAAACAGGCAGCCACAACAACGACGACAACAACAATCAACGGAATCCTAACGGAACCCCCCACCAACAATAAGGGTTTAACAAGGGGTTATTAATAAATCATGGGAATCTAGGGCTTGTTCCCCCCAAAGCTACCCCCTCCAATAAATAGCCGGCCTTATGATCATGGACTATTATCCATTGGTTTCATCAATTTTCCAATAAATAAGGCCGGCTATTAACCCCTTATTCCCGGGGGGGGTAGTTTTTTGGGGGGGGTAGCTTAGGATTCCCTTGAAACAACAACAACAACAACAACAACAAGAAAAGCAGGACACACAATAAAAACAAGAAAAACAAACAATCAACCAACCAACAAGAAAAAACAAAACTGCCAACACAATTCCACCAGTTCATGAGGGTATTTTTGGAAATCTGATACCCTCCCTGAAACTAACCTTAGAACCAACAGCGAGTCCCCTGAAAGTTGATGTTTCGGTTAATAATTGCCCAAAAGCTGGAAAACACGTAGGCACATTGAACAAAAAAAAACATCAAACCCAAAATTCGCTGTTGAGATGTGTTTTTCTTTGGTAATCTATTGTTGTTCTTTGTTGGGGGCAACAATTTATAGTCTCTAACCCTCAACTGTTAAGGATTTTGCTTCCCGGATTTCGGGAGCAAGTGCCTGTTATGTTTTAAGGTGCTGAAAGGATCCATGGTCGTGGTATATCTACCTACCAAGACCCTCCAACAGGGTCTCGTAGTGGTACTCTTTTGACACTGGTTTCATAGTGGCACCCCTTAGATTTTAAGTTATGTAGAACCTACTTTTTGGGTATTCTTACCATCATCCCTTTGGTTTATTAATATAAAATGTAGGCAAGCAACATGACTATATGGATCCCCAATAAGTGTGTGTGTGTGTGTGTGTGTTTGCCTCACAAACGCTCATTTCGGACCATGAAACAAAACAGTTTGACAACATGATTTTTCTTACTAAAAAAATGTAATGCCCAAAAGTTGAGTTAATTTAGTCAGGTCGGCCTGCTGGGCTGAGTCTACTTGTATCTTCCCCCCAAAAAAAGCGGCCTCTATTCCCGTTTTTTTTTTGGACCAAGGCACCATTCCGGTGTGGCGGTTTGCAAATTCCTGATAGCTTCACTTGCTTTGGAGGCCAACAAGTCGTCTGCAGATCGAGAGATCGTGGGCGACGTTGATGGCGGTTGGCTCGGGGATGAAAGGGAGCTTCCAAAAACCACCGGAAAACTACACAGCTCGCCCCTGAAAATTGATGGTTGGAAGACACGCCTTTCCGATTGGGTTTCGGTAACTTTTCAGGGGCGAGCTGTTCAACTTCAAAAGGGTGTCATGTTTTTCGCGGGAAAACTGTGTTTGTTGTGATGTTCCACGAATGACTTGGATTTGCTTGTTGTTTGATGCTAAAGGAAAAAGTAACAAAAAAGGATTCTCCCAAATGGTGGTGTTTCATGGTGATGATTTACCCCATGGTACTAGTACAATCCTTAAAACATCACCTTCAACAAACAAAAGTGAGTTTTAACTGATCCTTTCCAAACAACAACAGGGTTTGCCATTGTGTCACATCACAAACCAACAAAAATCTGGATTGCTCTCATGGTCCCAAAGGTGAACAAAAAAACAACAACAAATCCAAGTTTTGCCTTCCAAATGGCCGAACTTCATGGCTGAAAAAACTGGGGGTGAAAATTGATCGTAACCACGTGTATCCAAGTTCATGTGATCCCATCCTCCCATCCTCGTAGTTTTCACTACGATTTACTGTTGATGGTTCAGAAATCCCAAACAACCACCTGGGATGTATATAAAACCTTGTAAATAACGGGGAGAAACTACCAACCTCAACTGGTGAACGCTGGATTTCTGAACCATCAACAGTATCACGGATCCAAGTCTTCCCCCCCGCTTCGAACGAAAAACCGGGACCCCCAGGCTGAAACCGTATTGAATGCCACCTTCCGTAAGGTCCATGCCTACATCACTGGCGTGCGGAGAACCATTTTTGTTGGTGGATGTGGATGGATTCCAAGAGGAACAAAATGTAGGAAAAACCATGAATATGGGTGTTTCCAAAAAGAGGGGTACCCCAAAATGGATGGTTTATAAGGGAAAACCCTATTAGAATTGGATGATTTGGGGGTATAACAATTTTGGGAAACACCCATACTTATTAACCCTGGAAGTCCTCGGTCACCATTTTTCAATAGGTTGATTATTGCGAGTTTCACTGAAATTAGGAAATAAAATGTTTATCATGATCTGAAAAGGAAGCACCAATGGTTTTTGAATGGCGTGAACATTTTATTCAGGAAAATGCCCATGAAATGTTTCGGTGGATGGTTTCGTTTGGATGATTGATACAAGGTGGGCCCCTGAATTACAGTAGTAGGGGCCCAGAACTCTGTTCAGGGGGAAATGCCTCAGTGACCCATTTATTTTCGGCCATTAAAAAAGGGGCCAAAAGTTGTATATAGATTCTTGTATGCAGTGACTACTTTGGAATGTAAGGTGCCCTTCCCCCGGAATGCTGGCTTGCTTGTGTCAAATGAGTCGATTTAGGTTGAAAACCCTGCCCTGAACCTAAGAAATGTCATGTCATCCTTGTGTTTACTGTTGCTCGGAGGGGCCAAGCATGCTAAGGTAAACTAAGATGGCTGGTTTATCTGGTTTGGAAAATCACCTTTCAGAATAGGAAACTCCATACAAGCAAAAAACTCATCTTCATTCATGGTCCTATGTTAGTATGCCGGAATGTATATTTGGTTGGTTGACTCTCAAAACTAAAAATACATGCACAGTTTTTTCTGTTGGGTCTATGTTCCACGTAAGGATTTTTTGTGTCTTTGCCAGAGCTATAGGGGCCCCAGCAAATTTCTTATTTAAAAAGGGTGATTCTTGTAAGAAACCATCTGAGCAACGGCAACAAAACCCGTGAATGACATTCCATTATACTGGTTGTTTAATAGGGATCCTTATAATGGTTTATTATAATCCCTGCATAACTGGGTAGTTAATACATCCCCTATACAACCCCTATACAACACCATGGTATTTTTCGTGGCGAATTTCGTGGGAACTTCAAGAGTTGAGGTTCATACCGTAACACTCTGGAAATTTGCCCTTTCACATATGGCATCTTTGTTCATCTCTGTCTAACTTCAGGAATATATATATATATATTTGCCTTTACACTGAAATTTGAGACGCCAGTTGATACTCTTAGAATTTGCACACCTCTCTTTGTTGGAAACAGTTCCAACAAGGACATTCCCAAGTGATTCTCATGGTGATTTTCCATGGAGAAAAGTATAGAATAATCACTTGGAAAATTGTTTGATGGATGATTGATCATCAGGGATCGTTACTTTGTGTTGAACGTCACCAGACATAAAATACGAACATCACACACCCAAGTAGTATCCTTCCTGAAAATTAGCATGGAACCCAAAGTTGAAGGGGGAAGAACCACTTTCATTAAAGAGGCATGACCCTTGAAGTACCCCATTCTACATGATTGGATTTGCTGTGTGGATGCTTGGAAAATAAATCCAAAAATATTCTCCCAAAAGGTAACTTCATGGGGATCAATCCCATGGTAGAATCCGTAAAAAAAAACACAAAGCTACCGCTGTCCCCATTTCTGCAAAATTCGATTCGTCAAGCCAACAAAATCATATTCGTGAAACTTGCGATTTAGAAGATTTTGGATACCCCCTAAAAACTACAGGAACATATCCATTGAAAAAGACATGGTTGGAAGATGAATTTCCTTTGAAATGGTCCCTTTTTGTGGAGGACATGTTAATTACGGTATGTTTCATGCACAGTTACCATACATAGATCCCATGAGAACTGGGGCAGAATTTTGCCAGTTCCTGCAGAAGGAACGAGCAAAGGCTGTACTTTGGGAACTGTTTTGTTTTTGTTGCACATTTTCAACTTACCATCAATTTCCAAATTGTGACATCCGGTGGGCCTTTATTAAACTGGCCTTTGATACAACGAGGCACAAAAATAAACTAGACGTGATCAACTGCAGGCTTCCCAAGCTGGAATCTACCGAAGTATGCTCTAAATATAGGCATATGTGTTAGTGTCCCATAATTTTTGGGATTGCCCCCAGGGATCATTAGAAAATACATATGGTCGGGTCCCATCTACTGTATATCAAGATTCCTGTTTCAACTAACTACCCTTTCTACAACAATCATGGAAGTGGAGAATGAGACAAGTGGAAGACTGAGTTCTTAGTCTCCCAACTTAGCTCTGCCATTTTCCACTGCCATTGGATGGGTCAGTCTAGTTGCAAATAGCCTTGGCGGTTTCCCGCCCTTAACAAACCACGGCCCATCCTAAGTGGGGGCGTTCATCCTCCAAGTACCCCATCATCTAGGTGTCCAGAGGCAGGGAAAAAAACCTACTGTTACAACGGTTGATGGTTCAGAAATCCAGCGTTCACCACTTCAGGTTGGTACTTTATCCCATGATTTCTTGGGGTTTTTAGAGCACCCTCGCAGGTAGTTAGCAGCCGGATTTCTTCCATCAACAGTTTTCTCCCACCATTTCAAACTGAAATCCAAAAAGCCAAGGAAGTTTGGTCGCACTTCCAAGCGTTGATTGGCCACCACCTTTGCCGCATCGTGGCTTCAAAAAAAAGGCAAGAAATTAACAAACAACCCCCGGTGTTTTTTCATGGCAGCGTTTTGAGCATCCATAAAGAAAAGCACCTTGAAGAGGTAGTTAGGTAGTTCTACTTGGGTGGTTGGTTTGGGTTAGTTGATTGCTTGGTTTTTTTTGGGTTGGTTGCTTGGTTTCTTGATTCGACCGGTTTTTTGGGGGGGGGGGCAAGAAGTGGAGCTTTATGTTTTTTTATCTTCCACAGAAAAAAACAACAAATTGACCCCCCGAAAGTGTCACTTCTATGAACCCATCTGAAAGACAAATTGAAAAATAGTTCTTTTTAAGTCTATATTATATATATATATGTATCTATGTATATGAATATATGTCTATATGTGCAAATATATAAATATAAATATATGTGTATTTATTGAAATATATATATATATACATACACGTACACTACATTCCTGGATCCAAACGAAATCTAAGTACGTGCAAATGGATGAAAAACTACATTCCTCATGACAATTGTCTTCCTGATGTGGCTCAAAAGGTGAGTAAATGAAGTGTTGCATCGCCATGATCCAAGAAAGTTACAACACACCGCCGATATCGCACACCCCACCTCGGCAATCCCACTAGCCAACTATGAAAGGGTTCCCTTCAAAAAGCCTGTTGCTACAGAGTTTACAGGTGTGTTCCAGTTCGGTGTGTTGAAACAACCTTAGACATGAACATGTTGTATCTTTTGGGGACTAAGGACTGCTTCCGAAACAAAGTTGCCATCTGGGAAAATGAACCTCTCTCAGAAGACGTGTCAGTTGGGGGTGC
Organism: Breviolum minutum Mf 1.05b.01; assembly: GCA_000507305.1. NCBI lineage: Eukaryota > Dinophyceae > Suessiales > Symbiodiniaceae > Breviolum > Breviolum minutum. The sequence goes on along the minus strand of DF239091.1, from coordinate 246,937 downwards.
GTCGAGACATGTGTTGCGTCATGTTTGGGTAGCATACCTATACTATCCATGCTCCGATCCATGGTTGTTTTTCCATTGATCTTTTTTTCTCTGCCCTAAGCATCAGCCAGGATCTCACTCAAGTCATTGGTGGTTTTCAGATCCAAAAAAAATGAAAATTACCCCCGCTGTACAAAAAAGGGTCATACGGCGGTCATACACCTCTTTTTGGGAAACGATGATTCTCAGGGTGAGGTTATGTTTTCATTTCCTCTTACCTCCAATTTCACCAAAATGCTCGGTCATGTTGGGGCCATTCAATCCTCCGCAGGTTTTTCTAAAAGTAACGCAGCGATCACAATTGGTTCACCCAGGATGTGAAAAAAAGGATACGCAAATGACACTTTGACTATCAGCTATCCGTAGTTTATATATATATATAGTCGTGATATTGACCACAAAAATCATTGATTCGATCATGAGTGTCACACAAAAACCTCTTGAACCTGGATCTCTCTTTTTGTGAATACCTTCAGGTATTTCTCATTGACCTACCAAGTAAGAAGGTCCACTTTCACAACTCCTAAGCAATACCTAAATGATAAATATTTGATAGATGGAAATCCCTGCACCCGGAAGCTTATGATTAAGGAGGGGGTGTTAGGTGGTTGATCCCTACCGGAAACAGGTGTCCAAGGCACCGGAAAGCCCCAGCCAAACAGCTCCAACTTCTCAAACTCGTGCTGCGAGAAGTACCTGAACGGCAGGGAAGGAACGGTCCAAAATAAGTCGAAACGGGGTCATGACCTGAAGAACCTGGTGGTTAGTTGATAGAGTTGAATCTTTTTGTAAGGAGGTTATTAACCACTTACAAGTCATCTGACCAAATGAAATATTTCACCAAAGATTTTTTGTGCAATAGCCGGGGTCCCATGAACCCTACAGCTACCTTTTTGGGGCAAATCGGTCGTGTGAGGTCTCATATTGGCGTCTTGAAAAAATTGTTTTTTTTAGCTGGGTAATATTTCATCCATATGTATATATATATATATACAATATATATATTATACCCTGGCCCTAAACAACCGTTCAACCAAAGGGAAACCAACTTTTTGCGGAAAAAAACATGAAATATCCCATAAATTCCATGATCACCAAGCCTTACGGAAACCTATCGACCTGACTCGGCCAATGACGAACCTTTAAACTTTTGGGGGATTACATGTTTAATACTGTTGATGGCTGAAATCTGGCGATCACCACCTGGGATTTAGTACTCAATCCCTGTAAATAATGGGATAAAACTAACAACCTTAACTGGTGATGGCCGGATTCATTCCATCAACAGTAGGATCCATGATGACCAAAGGAGCAGTGATCATTTCACCCGAGTTGGTTGAGTTATATAGGAGATTATTATACTACCCATAGGGACATGTAAGCCATTATTCACCAAAAGTTTCAGGTATGTTTACCGACATCTATGGTGGTTTGATGGTGGTCTACCACGGTAGAATGGGTAAACAATCAACTTTAAAAAATCCAAGTATACCAGTCCAATGGATCCTATGGGTTATGGCGCTGAAGTTGGTGTTTTCTTTGGGGATCTGACGTGTGTATTTTCATCACTTCCATCATTGAACTACGTGGCCAGTTGGTTGGTTTACTATCCTAGATTCGTATAGGTGAAGCATTAACCTTGACTACTGAAATAGCCATTGCTTGATGAAAAACTTTGAAACACATATACAGAAACACAATTCCCGAACCTGCCGCTAGGGGCAGTTTGGGGACACTTCCCTGATCGTAGACCGCCATTTGGGGTGACTTTGCTCAGATATTTTTTTCACAAGTTCCAGTCCAAGACACCCTGTGTCCAAGTTGGTGATGGTCAGTTGACGCAAATGCACCTGGCTCAACGAGTAGCATCAAACTCCACAAGGGAGTCAAAAGAGGATGGATTGTTGATTTTTGTCAAGCTCGTTGAGCAAGGGAGGATGGATCGTTGTCCATTTTTTCAAGGTTGCTAAAACATTGTTTTCCTTGTATCTTAGATGACTAGTTGGTGGTTGAACCACGTATATAAAACTATGCGCAAAAAAACAGTTATGATCATTTGGATCTTCAAACGAATGGTAGGTAAAAAATCCACAAATCTCTGAACCATGAATTATGACAATTCCAACGCAAGCAATGCGCAATGCTTGCTACTTTCAGAAAATGCTTGACATCCGTCATAAAAATACCCCATACATTTAACTCATTGTTTCATGCCACCCCAAAAAAATGAGTGGCATCTTAACAATCCAAGCAGAACCACCTAGATTTTATAAATTCTTAGCGGCAAAAAATTCGATTCAAGATGGGAAAAGCCACTCTGAAGAAAATAATGCGGCCCTAAGAATCATCTTTAACCCTCCAAAAAAGAACTAGTTGGTGGTTTCAACCCCTTTGAAAAATATGCTCCTCACAATGATAATTTTCCCCAAATATGGGTGAACATAAACAATATGTGAAAGCACCACCCAAAAAAGATGGGTTTTGACACTCTGTTGTTTGCTGTCCTGTTCTTTCCAACAGTTTTCAGATCCCATGATTCTTAGGAGATGAGATCATAAATGCAACAAAATATGTCCGGCTTTCTTAGGAGTTGGTTCTTGAGATGGTTTAAATAAAACATATGCCCTAACTGATGATCTACCATCGTGGAAAGTAGTGAAATCACCTTGAACAACTCCTGTTTTTACGGTTTTTACTGATTCCAGGACACTGAAGTCCTACGGTACTCCCTTCCGCACCAAACCCAAAAAAAAATAGGGGTCATTGTATGACACCAACCCAAACAAAACACGATCATAAGGGAAACCCTTCAAAATTACAATACACTTCAGCATCAAATTTGGTTAGCCCCAAAATGGGTCTCATTTAATCTCCCCTGTGATTTGGAGGATTATGGTGTTCTAACACGCTCCCCAATTAGTAGGGAAAAACGATCACCCCTCCAAAAATCGTTTCCACAGATATCACAGCCTAGACATCAATGACACCTGGAACAAAAAAAACAACACCACAAAAACTAGTTGGTGGTTTCAACCCCTTTTGAAAAATATGCTCCTCAAAATGGGTTCATCTTCCCCACCACAGTTCGGGGTGAAAATAAAAAATGTTTGAGTTGCTACCACCTAGTTATTAGTGACCCCTGAAACAAAAAAACAACACCACAAAAACGAACCACTTCACGAAAATGGACTACCCCACCTCTTGTGGTTCCGGCCATGCAATGCCGAACTTTCGGATTGGCGTCGTGCAGGTCATGAAGGTATGATTTCGAACTGCCAAGGACGGTCACGGCGTCACGTGCAGCGCGACGCTAGTTGCACCGGTTCAATAGCGGATGGGTGGGTGGTTGGGTGGTTGTGTTTTTGTGGGTGGAAAGGTTGCAACAAAAATGCGCCATGTGTTTTTGGAATATCTATGCGTAATACATGAATGGCTTAAAAATTTATGGTAGATGTGAATAGGAAAATTATTCCATACATGGAGCAAAGGGGTTGAGTAAGATTGAGTTGGAATCCGCCCCCCCAATGCTTCGGTAGTTTTCGGTTGATGTGAGCAGTGTTTTGTAGATCCATTTTCGGTCGGGTCCTTGTGGTCCCATAATTTGGAGGCATACTGTACTCAAAAATTGGGCTCATCGCCCCCAAAAAAAACACCACTGACATTCCATTGGAGGAGTGGTTGGTCAAAAGGGCTCCTTATAACAGTGGGCTCACTAGAATTCCGAAATATCTGGGTTGTACAATCCCCTTTTGACATCTACCCTCCAGGTAATTAACATATCCCACCTTGGGAAAAGGAAAATCATCTTCAAACATGATTTTTGATGGGATATGTTAGTTCCCAGGAGAGTATTTACCTACATTTAGTTGATTTCTATTAGGTACCGAAAAAAACACATGTAAGCTAAAACATACCAAAAACACCCATGGATGCGCTTTTGGGATTTCGGTTTTTGTTGGATGTTGCCATTTTGGGGGGATATGTTAGTTCCCTGGAGGGTATTTACCGAAACATTTCGTTGATTTCTATTAGGTAACCTAGAAAAAACACATGTAGCCTAAACTATACGAAAAAAACACCCATGGATGCGCTAACTTGGGCAACGCAAACTTCACGTTGCCGCCCTCCAAAGGTCACCCCCAGCCTTCATGTTGATAGTTGTTGGGTGAAGACCTGTCTTTGGGCTTCGGTCGAGAACAGTCACCGAAAAAAAGTGGAGGTTGGGATTCCCAAACCCTAAAAATGTAGATAATGTAGCATGTCATCCTCGTGGTGACGATGGAATCCTGCGTTTTCGGAGGTAGTTCCAAGGTTTGGGTGAAAGGTTTTCACCACATGGAATCCAGCAGCTGTTGTTCTTGTTCGCTGAGAAGGAAGCATCAAGTTGGTGTTCAATCTACCCATACTTGGATGTCCCGAGAAGTTAGTAGATGGTTAGTACATGGGTTTTAACCCACTTATAAAGATATATTGGGGTTATAACCCACTTACTAACCTTTTACTGACTTCGTCGGACATCCAAAGAGATCCATGGGACTGGTATGTTTACCTATCCCAAATGCTCCATGTCCGGAATATCTACCTACATATCCCCTTGAATGTGAGCATCTGGGTATCAATTTACCATAAATCAACCCACGATAGTTTAGTTTTACTCAAAAAAACTCAAACATTCATGTTACGTACATCTACCGGTCAACTGGATCGGTAATGGGTAATTTGAACATGTGCATAGGATACCGGGAAAAAAAAAACACATGCTAATATCAATGTTAAATACGTCTCGGCCTCGGCGGAGATTTTTTCTTTGAAAAATTTCAAGTCGGAGTTCAAAACTCCGGCTAAGGAGAAGATATCATTCGATGCTGATCATTGACCGTGATGACTAATGATTCTTGTCTCTGTGGGGAAATATCAGGGGAATCTAAGGGGAAAACCCCCCCATTGGAGCCCCCAAAATTTCCATTCCCCCCCGACGACATAGCCGGCTGTGGAAAAAAGGGACCACTATATAACCACCATTTTTTCTTAATGAGGCCTGGGCCTTACTTCTTGGCGGGGTTGCCCCTTAGATTGCCATGGAAAATACCCAGCTTGAAGGCCAGCGTTGCGCAACGCTAGCCTTCAACACGCCAGCCATTTTGTTGGTCCTAAAAGTCTGAGAAGTATACATTTACCAAAAAAGGTAAGCCAACTCTATGTTAATTAGATAGTAAAATAGTCCATGGAGCATCTGGGTTACATAATTATAGGAAAACATATTATGTAGATTGTAGATAATGATGCATTTTCAGAATCGTAATCTCATGTTTCATTTATCTATTCTTGATAAATTCAAATAACAAAATCCGACATCTTCCTAAATGGTGCGTACCATGTTTCAATCTCCAAACTAACCTGGCTTGGCCAAGGTGCTTGAAGATCGAAGGAGAATCGGTGGACGTGCCTGTATTGCTGTACCTCGGCTGTAAAAACATCTCGGAGCACAAGAGTTCAATCATCTTTCCAAGATCAGTCCTCTTCATATCCCATAGGATCCATGTATGGTATATTTACCTACATTTACCATAAAAATCAACCAAATGATCCAAATGTAGGTAGATATCCCATACATGGATCCTATGGGTATAGAAGAATCCCAAACTGAAAAAAGAAACAGAGTAAATTCAAAAATACCCAACCCGCCATGAGATTTGACGGGTTTTTTAGCCCAACCCAAAAACCCGCCTCTTTACGATCTTTTTTCCATGAAAAAAATGGGTGTTTTTTTCGTTCATAGCCCAGTAGCATTTATTAACACAATTACAGGAACCTGGAACGCCAAGTGTCCTATTTTTTTTGGCAACTTTACCCCTAAAACCAGCAACTATTGCCTTAAAAATGGGGCATTTGGCTTCCCAGGAACATAGTGGTAAATACCGAATACCTCAAAACTGATCTGTCATTAGTACTATTCTACAACTAAGTTTCTGTAGGTGTTGTTTAAATTCACCCGACAGGGTACCCACCCCACTGGCTGTTAAGAGATCATGCTGGTGAACAATCCCTTGAGGCCGGCTATTTCTTGGAGAAAACGTGGCATTGGCGGAGTTGCGTTAAAGGTTCAAGAAATCTGGCAGACACAATTGCATGATCAAAATCAAAATGCAATCCTCGTCTTGGATCTACACGATTCGCGCCCAGTAACAGTGGCAAGCAAACAAGATTTTAAAAAACATGTACGTAGTCATCCTGGTTTTTGACGAGTGTTTTTGCATCCTGGGTGAATGTATGAACCCTATGAATGATGTCCAGCCCTATGTTTTCAACCTCTCAACTCTTGATGGCCTGCTTTTAGGTCATCCTACCTACCATCCCTAAGACTGGAGGAAAATCCCAGTTTTTGGTAAGGAGTCGTCATAACTAGTTGGTGGTTGAACCAACCCCTTTGAAAAATATGCTCGTCAAAATGGAAAATCTTCCCCAAATGGAGGTGAAAATAAGAAATCTTTGAAACCAGCACCTAGATAACCATTGATGTTGATTGTAAGTTAGGATCGGCTGGTGGGGTTTCCCGAAACCAAATGGGGTCCCGAACTGAACATGGCCTCAAAAAAGGGGTGATCCTAAACACGTATCCAACATCCTGGGATGATCCTGCTAGGGGTCGGTGCTTGTTCAAAATCTGCGCGTCAAGTGGGAGTGATTTCCCCAAACACTAAAAAAATAACATACCCGTAGATTTCTTTGAAACCACAAGCTAGATCAAGGTACCTGCTTGCAAGCGGTATTTCACCTATTTCACGACAAGGTGGGGCAAAAAAAGATATAAATGAGGTGAAATAGCTCCACTTCTGTAACCCTAGTGAAACCCAAATCATATCCGGCCATGTATAAGAATATAACCTCATTTGCAACTGGTTTTCCGTGGCCACCAACCCCGCGAATTTGCTTTTTCTAAGGCGAAAAGTACCAAGTGCTCTCCATTTCCGTGCCGTCATCAGACTTGTTGAAAATCACCTGGAAGGTAAGACATGGATAAACTTGGACGAACGCCCTAGGGATCCAACCACCGAACGTCACATGATGAGCAAGGGGTGTCCTTCATCACCGAAACGAAACGCAAGGTACTTAGGTTCCATGAAACCATTCTCAGTTTCCGTGATTGGATAGCTAGGGTTGCTGAAGATTGTTGAAACAAAGCAAAACATATTGTCCCAAATGTTGATCTTAATTCAAGGATAGTTTAGCATTCTAGAAGGCTGGAAGGAGGAAAACAAATCCATTTGGAAAACAAATCCAAGAACATGGCAACGACAAAAAGTGCGGCATACATCAGCAGAGATGGAAATGCTCCGTTAAAATCGACATCCATCAAAGATTTTGCACTTTTTGCAACTCTTTTGTGGTTTTCCAACTGATTTTGTTCTCCATAGCAGAAAGTCAACGGGAAAAAACAACAAAACGTTGAACAAACTCCAAGGAGTTCCGTGAAACATGGGAATTTAAAGGGCCCACCACCCTGCCAGTGCCAAGTATAGGTAGTAACTACTAACAGTAATTTGGGGGTTTCCTAAAATGGTGGTACCCAACAACCATCGGTTTTCCTACTAAAAATGATCATTTTGGGGTGTTTGGGGGTACCACCATTGAAGGAAACACCTATGTGTGTGCAGGAATCTCTCCACCCCCCAAGGCTGATAGCTGGCGAAGACCCCCCCATACATACGAACAAAAGCTTGATATATCGGATTCCAAACGATGGTACAATAAGTCGTCCATTTTGCGGGAAGATGATTCGGGATGATGTATCGAATCATCTTTTCAGATTCCCAGGCACTCAATGGGGTTGGTATAGTTACCTACATCTGGCTAAAATGTATGGTAAATGTAGGTAAAAAAAACATAAACATACCATACATAGATCCTATAGGATTGGATAATTCAAGTGTTCCAGCTTTCCCTCTCAGTTTTCGTGACAACCATTTTCTCCGTTGGTTTTTACCTTGAAACCGATTCGGGTTCAGCCGTCTTATCTGTAATGCCTTTTGTTGCCTATGTTTTTTTGTTGGACAAAAGTTGTCAAGGGAGTCACTTCAATACCCAAAGGCTCCATGTATGGAATATGAACCTACATGTACATACATGCACCATAAATGTAATCCAAATGTAGGTAGATATTCCAAACATGGAGCATACGAGTTCATAGGACATATAAAAATAATCAACTAATATGCTCTCATTCACCATCAGCATTTAGAGGTGATAGTTTTCCCCCAAACACAAAATACACCCAGCCTTCCTTGTGTCGCAGTTTGTCTCTGTCCACAAAAGGTTGCTTTTTCCAGGTGGACCCCTACCAGCTATGCAAAACTCCATGTATAGGGAGTTACCCATTTGTAAGGCCATTAAACAAGGGCCCCCATAACCCCCATATATAACAGGTAGGGGCCACAATTTTATTATTCACATGTTGGACCCAAGAGAAAACGTTCCAGCCTGCGTGTAAACGCAATCTGGATGACCATAGTTGAACCTGGGATGAAGCATCAAAAGGATGCGTCTTAGATAGTTTTAGGATGTGTTTTTTTGCATTGGGATCCACGGTCATGGTATATTGGAACCCCAATGACAATTAAAATCAAACATCGAATAGATATATAATGTGAATTTAAGGGTACCCCTTAATAGGGAATGATGGTTGATAATCTATCAATAACCTTGTTTCTTGGGGGGGCGGCAGTGAAGCATAAATAGCCGAACGACTGGCTCTTGAAAAAACTCTTCTTTCTGCCCCCTCGGGCTTTGTAGGGCTTTCGAAGGCATGATGGTTCCCTTCGGATGAATAAAAGGGAGAGCCAAGTCTTGGACGTGTGAAACATCATCAATATCAATTCTTCATCCGTTACCCAAATAGGGGATGAAAAGGTCACGGCTTGAATCACCTGGTATGGAATTTACCACTAAAACCCATCATTGATGCAGCCATGACCATTGATCCTACGGAAAAGTTATCGGCTACCCCAACCCTTCGATATCTGGCACAGATTTCTTGTACACGCCCTTTTTAGAACCTTGCGTTCTTTCAAATGTCACATGTTTTCCCGTGTATAGGAAGCTTCAGGTTAAAAAAAAACACATGTGATTCGAGAAACAAACAAAACTACCAGGTGGAATTCGCCAAAGCAGAATTTGGGTCATCTTTTTGTCAACAAAATAAGTTGCCTATTATAGCATCAACCGTCATATTATCAGAGAATGATGGAGGGGTGGACCCCAATCACTTCAAAAAAGGCAAAAAAAACAAGGTGGGCCCCTACTAGACATGAGTAGGAGTATAACTCCACTAAGTAGGGGTTATAACACCAGTTACCTATTTATCAGGCCATTCAAAAAGGGCCATTCGTTTGTATTTTAGGTTCGATGAAACCCTTCGGACAGTTTCGGTGAGCCAGGATCCTTGGGGTTGGATTTTATGAGCAATTTGGCCACCAGAATCGGGTAAAGGTTATGGCTAATCAAGCAAACCCCCCTACCATACCCCCCCTCAGAAATACAGGTGAATAAGGCCTTAGTAAGGGAAACCAATGGATAATTAGCCCTTACTGGGGCCTTATTTCTGGGTCATGAAATTTTTGGTGGCAGAAAAAAGACACAAAAAAATATTCATTTCTTCTTCAAACCCCAATGGTGCACCAAAAATTGCCAGCGCCAACAGTCCTCTTTTTTTTGCGATGTATTGCTAGGCAAAACCTACCGAATACCACATGTTCCTTCGAAAAGATCTTGTTGCTGAGGTCCTAGGCTATAAAATTTAACAAAACCTCCCAAAACTTCTCCTTTTCCAAGAAAGTGATGGCACTACTACTTACTTGAGTTGCTCCCATTGATAAAGAAAAGATTTCAACAGCTGAGGGATTGCTTCAGCTTTTCCGCATATGTTCATCCTAGAAAACTCCAACAAACACATGGAAGAATGGGGCTGTGAAAAGCAGCAGTTTTCGGATCGGTACCAACGCACCCCTTAACGTGGCCAAGCCACGAATCAGCCCAAGAAGTGTAAGAATTGGCTGTTCCAGTAAGGGAACCGTCCAAGTCCCAATAAATATCCTGGTAAAGGATGACGGAACGATGGCAAAAATGGTAGATATATACATATGTAAGCTCTCTTCGGACCATTTTGCTCTCAACCAGATTCTGTCTAAAGCTTTTCAAAGCTGCAAAGTGCTAAGTTGGCCAGCCAGCACTGACCATCACTAAGATAGCTTCATCAGGTTGAGAATGTCTGTTTATACATTTCAGGACAAGCAATTACTTGTGCCAACTCAACCTGAAAGAAAAGCCAAAAGATACGAGGTAGGTCCCCTACCTCCCCATCGCCAGAACTGAATCTGCGGGAGGGAGGGCAGGGAGCAGAGAACTAAACAGGCAAGCGGTTGATGCGCATGCCCTCAAGATCTACATGATCCCTGAATTCTCTCATCATGAGCTCATGTAAGCTCTCTTCGGACCATTTTGCTCTCAACCAGATTCTGTCTAAAGCTTTTCAAAGCTGCAAAGTGCTAAGTTGGCCAGCCAGCACTGACCATCACTAAGATAGCTTCATCAGGTTGAGAATGTCTGTTTATACATTTCAGGACAAGCAATTACTTGTGCCAACTCAACCTGAAAGAAAAGCCAAAAGATACGAGGTAGGTCCCCTACCACGGACCCCAAATCTGGCAAATGCCGACAAGTTCTGAAGGGTGTCCCATCAGAGGATAGCTCATAATCCATGCAGATGCGAGGCGGCTAAACGAGCATGAGCCCGTTGTAAAGGGGTTAACTGCAACAATGAAACTGTAGCGACAGTATCTTGGAGATAGATACGAGCTGTGGAAGTTGAAGACCAACGCCCTCGTAATAGTGTAAGCTCCATAGATTTATGGGACAAGAAGTCCCATGTGGCGCCACCACGCCGAAATGAATAAATGGCGAACAAACCTGAGAGATCAAAATGATTCACCAAATTGTTGAACATACGGCGAAAAAGGGCTGGCGATACATCCAAGAGCAATTGGGTTGGCGGAACTGAACGCACAGCTTGTCGCAGCCAGTAATTAGCCACAACACTGTCACACATGGCCATCTCAGAGGAACCTTTCCTTTTTCCTGTCTTGGTATCTCGCAGCGCAATGACCGACTGATTTTGGTAGAAGGTAATGTCTTGAATCCTAACCTGGTAGAGTTCCCCAGGTCGGAGCATACCATCAAAGGCCATGAGCATGGCAGCACCAACTCGCACAAAGCCTTGAGAAATACAGGCACCTGCAAATGCCTGAGTCATAAGAGGACTCAAAGGAATAACCCTTTGAGGCGGTTCAAGTCTTTGCCAAGCTTTGACCATTTTCCAGCTGAACCGAAGTCTACCAGCTGCGGATGGTAAATGGTACTGCAAACTTGCTAAGCCATCACTTGCAAGACTTTTCGGAAGTCCCTCAAAGAAAATATGTTCCAACCAGGTTCCCACCGCAGAATCTAAATCATCAATGGTGTTAATTTCAAGGCTGGTCTCTCGCCAAAAACTTGTGATTTGGACCAATGCATAGTCATAGCGGCGTTTGAGCGGGGCAGAGACGACGGCTTGTTTAAGAGACTGCCCACGTCTGCTTTGCCTCCTTTCTTCTTGAATGGGCCTTCGCACCATCGAGAAGGAATATCTGAAGGGTTGTCGGTAGTGTGAACATATGAAACAACGAGGGATAATCCTCCTGCAATCAATAATGCATTAAGCTTGCAAAGGGACTTGCGCAAACGATAGGATGAACTCCGCCCTTTAGCGATTACCGAGGCCACCACCTGGGAATCCACTAAATGCAGAACCCTACGATCTTGGCCTTTCAACTTTCTGAGTCGCCATTGGATGCTATTGATGACGGCTTGAAGCTCCAAACAATTGATGTGGGCACTATGTTTCCATTTATATCCATGAACAATTTTCCAGCGAAAATAACTAGCTTTGATGCCTGCCCTAGGAAACGCTTTGAATCTGAACGGGATTCCAACATCCAGGCGAACATCTGATCCAGCCTTATCTGCACATCGTAGAATTTCTTGTACAAAATGTTGAGACTGCAGATTTGGTTTGGTCTGTTGATCAAATTGTGGATAACTTGTCCAACCCGCAGGTGCTTCCTGTGTCTTTAACAAGTTTTTATATTCCCTGGAAATCAGTGTTGCACCCATTGCAGCCAAGAGCGAGTGGCATAACATGGTGATTACATGCACACAAAAAGTGTTTCCAATCATACAAGCGCCCATGTTGAACTTTTCAGAAACGGAAAGTTTGGGAGGTAACGCCTTACTAAGATAACCTGGATCAAACCCCATGAGGACTTCACGCTCAGGAAGACTAGGAGTACGAAGGGTACCAGAGGGTTCTTGTATAAGGTGATGAGTTTCGTAATGATAAACCTGAAAACGAAATCTGTCCTCTGTCCAACGAGCTTTGGCCTCCAAAGAAGCATGAGCAAGCCCCGCAGGATCTTTTGGTGGAGAATTGCGAGGAAGTGCACGGGTCAGCGTAGGCAGCAAATCACTACCCATTCTGAAGCATCCTTCATCAACCCAGGACTCAGCTTCAGGTCGAAGGTCAGGAAAAGTCCATTGTTGATAATCACCTTTATCAATCAGGTTCTCTCCTTCGAAAGCCACTATTGCCCAGGAGGCCCAGAAAAGGCGAGGTCTTCTGCACCAAGCAAAGTAGCTGGCTTCCACCAGCACTGGTTCCACCCCCAGGACAGCCGAAAATTCCTTTCTACTGGCTTCTGTCATTGAAAAGACATTCTCCACAAAGAAATGCACCACACAGGAAAAGCGTTCTTTGCAGAGCTCCACAATGCGGGGTATTTCATAGAAAAGTTTGCTGCGTTTCCCCTGGAGCCCTTGCCCTCCAGACAGTAAGGAGCTTAGGTCTTGACAGGGACTCCCAGCTGGTATCAGAACCAAGTCAACCTTATAGCCCAAAGATTGTACAAGAGCATCAATGACCTTTCCGTCAATCGTTGTAACTGATCCAAGCTCAATGACACCTGGCCACCTACGTCTAACAAGTTGTCGGCAGTCTTTGTCAATTTCTGAAGCAGCAAAGCCTATAACAGCACACGGAAGCCTGCTAAGAGCACACATCACGGCTGCTATTCCATCAAACAAAGAAAGTACGAAAATACGAGGCCCTGAGTTCAATGGCCGCGGCATAGCCCCTGCTGCAGTGAAAGCTGCTCCTCTTGACAGTTGGTATCCCGGGGAATGAAGAAAGTCCAACATTGTTTTTCCCTCTTCCGTGAGTTCTCCAGAGACACACATACCACCTCCTAAGGTTGAGGCATCAGAGGCGGTGACTGCACCATCAACTTTAAGCCGTAGGTCAGCAACTGCCATCACAGTCATGACGCAAGCTTTCATGATGGACGACACCATCCCAGCATGCAAAGGGGCCCTAACGGACGGGTGAACTTTCGGCCAACAATTTCCAAGCAGGCTCATGAGAGGACGGCGAAACTCAAAGCACCTAACCATCCGACCCAGCACCATCAAGAGTGCCTTCATGCTCGGCTTGCTTTGTCGCAGGAGCCAAAGGCTAAACCAAAGCAGTTCTAGAACCTTGTCTCTTGGCATTCCAACCACACCTAGAAGTCCATCAACTTCTGCGCCCATACGAACTACCAATGGTTCTCTGCATTGGGATTTGCCTTCAGCTATAGAGACACCAGCCCTAGCATAAGCTTCTCGTTGACGTTGCTGCACGCCAGACAATGTGCCCTTGTACTGCTCCCAGCATTCAGCTGGCACAGCTTCAGGGGCATCAAAATCATCCAAGTAGTATTGAAACCAGTATGTATCTTGTTGTTGACCACTGATGGGTATAGGTCTGTCCCTGCGCCATTCACGATCTTCAGGAAGGTTTGCCCCAAAAGGTTCTTTTTGGAGTCCCAGTTGGCGATGGAGATGTTGAAAGAGGCTCACTGCATTGATCCATCCCATAGGTATGACTGACGCTGCAACATAGGTCATAGCGTTAGAAGTCAGTCCCACCAGTGAACCTGGCACTTTCCACTTGAAAGCCATGAAGCGCCTCCAGGCAGCCGGCAACCGCCATGCATAGAATGCCCCCCGTTGGTCATCTGAAGACCACAGCAAGACTTCATTATCTTTAAGAACTATTGAGGTCCAAGAAGGAGATGAAGCCAACGTATTGAGGTCACCAGGCATCAATTTTTGATAGCTATTGGCCGGCACCAAGTTCATTATTAGACGAGTTACTTTAGATTGCCCCGGAGCCGGCGCTCCTTTCTTAGGCACCGCAAAAGCACCATTCAATACCTTCACCCCATTAACTTCAAATATGTCGGATTCGTCTATTGGACAGATAATTCCTAACCCATATAGGACCCCACAAAGTTTTTCCCACTCTTGCCGAGTAGCATTGATCTTTGCCTGTGGTACAACAAGAGGCCACTCCGCGATAGGCTTAAGAGCTTTGCTTGGATCTTCCAGCCAACGCTGGACATCCGGTCCTGCAACGGCGTGAGCTTCCAGTGTTCCAGCCACCCCCAAAGGAGGTAGCCCCGGTTTCAACTCACCAAGAATGAGGGGGAGAGCCTGACCACATTCTTCACCGTTATAGTCGATGGTTTTGCTTTTGACTAGTTCGTGAAAATCGGGCATATCACAAGATGAACCTGGACTGGTGCAAAAACGATTTACCAAACTGGTTACTCTCGAAATCATCTGATTCTGTGGACCGGTAGGGGCAGATTGACGAAAAACTTTTTGGTGGTTCCAATCAATAGATTCACCATTAAGTACCAAAATAACCAACAAACGCCATACCTGCATAGCACAAGCTTGAATAAGGTTCTTTCTATGCTGTCTTCCCAGTGAGCTCAAACAACCAATATCACACCGAATCATTCCTGAGGCCTCAAATGGAAAACGGGGTAATAACGAATGTATAGCTCCTACAGGAGGTAAGCACCCCAAAGGTAGCAGATCCCTCCGGGCTGGTGAGAGCTTTTTGTCATCCTGAACTTGCTGAATAAAGGTCTTTATCCAGGTCCCTTCCTTGGGACTAGAAAGCAGGAGCTGCATCAACGACACTCCCAACTGTAGGAAGTGTTTCTGAAACTGGCAGGCCTCACTTACCAAGTGTTCAAATTTGTATTTGGAGAGCTCGGGACATTTGAAGACAAGCTCTAAATCCGAAAAAGGTAAAGAAACCAAGGGTTGACATTGATCAACTTCTCTAATGGATGGTCCTCCAGATTCAACTTTATCAAAAGGTGAAACTACCTCCATAAGCCTCCCTTC
Source organism: Breviolum minutum Mf 1.05b.01 (assembly GCA_000507305.1). Classification (NCBI taxonomy): domain Eukaryota; class Dinophyceae; order Suessiales; family Symbiodiniaceae; genus Breviolum; species Breviolum minutum. The sequence goes on along the minus strand of DF239091.1, from coordinate 231,571 downwards.
GAGATGATCCCCAGCCGACACTGAGTTGAAGGAGGAAATGGGGTTACGAAATGTGAAACCTTGCACTGCATTCTTCGGTGCCCCAAAAACGGAGCCTTTTTCTGGAGCTGCCATCACAGCCAACGAGGCTGTATCACTATCCCCAGCCTTCACTGGGGTCTCCTCAGCAGCCCTAGTTGCCCCGGCCATCACCGGCCCTTCCTTGTTGTAACTTCTCTCCTTGGAACTCCTCCAGGTTGTTGGCGGAGATGTTTGAAGACCCTGTCCTTCCATTCCGATCTGGATTCTCCTTCTTTCCTCGGCACCTCCTTTCGAGCTTGTCCTAGTCTCATCCCCGTCTGTTTCCGTTGGGGTGAAGGAGATATGGTTGTCTCTAACTGCCCTCCAACCTCGTCTGCAAACTTCGCTCTCTTGTCCGCTGGACGTCTGGGACTTGGACTCCTCATCTTGGTAGGGGATTTCCTGATCACACTTTTGGTTTCCTGTTTTGGCTGCAGGTCGTGACTGTGGTGGAGCTGAGGGGGTGGCTTGGCAGCCTCCACCCCCCCTCCGAGTCCCTAGCGCGACATGGATTGAAGTAAAGCCTCGGACTTCGCCACCTTAACAGCCAAGCTCCTCGCATAGCTGTCTTCTCCCGGTGTAGTGACCCCCGGGTACGGTTCCACTGGCAAGAGTTCCAGCCACTTGGAGGCCGCATCCGTCTTGTCCCTGACACTCATCAAGATGCTTTTCAATCTTTGAGTCATGAGGTCTCCAACCTCTGCTGTCTTGCCCTGCACCAAGAGGTCCAGTCCTGTGGTCAAAGTGCGAAGCTCTCGAAATTGCTCTGATCCAATTCTCTCCGATAGTTGAGGCATGACCACCGTCATCAGGTATCGCACTGCCACTGGACTGAGAGTAGTGTTACCACCCTCGATGAAGCTGCTTCCATACAGGCTACCTACCTGCTCATGCATAGTGGAATAGCCCCTTAACATCAACGCACCTGGATTCTTTTCACTGAGTCTTTTGAGCTTCCTCTGCCGGCCAGCCAACACTGACCCTGATCCTCCTGACTCCAAAAAGTCATCTGCCTTGTCGTCATCATCCTCAGAGTCTGAGTTGGACTCATCCTCAGAATCGTCATCCTTTCGCGAGGTGCTTTTGAGTGCCTTAGTCAACACCTTTGTCACTGGATCCAACTTCTTCTTTTTCTTTTTGCTGGATTTTGCAGCCACCTCAGCTGCTCTTTCGGCTAAGAGACTGCCAGTACCCTTCTTATTGTTCTCCTCCTTCTTTCGCATCAAACTGTCCTTCAACGAAGCCAAACGAAGCTCAGCCTCCTTGGTCAAGTCTTTCTCTTTCACCACGTCCAAATCGGCATCATCAAGAACAGCATCCAATGCTGCTCGCCTCTTCTTCAACTTGGGATCAGCCTCAGCCTCCTCAGTCTTTGGCTTCAACGCTGACTTCCTTGGTGATCCCTTTCTTTTTGACGAACTGGCATGTCCACGACCATGGGATGTGTCCTCCATGTCATAGTCATAGCTACTTTCCTCATCACCCCAGTCTGGTGTATCCTCAGCCGCCACTGAGTGAGTAAACCTTCTCACATCCTCTGCATCAGCACTTCGGCGATGATGAGAGCGTCTTTTCTTTCGGTGCCCATGCTCTCCATGTCTTCTTTCTGCTTCTTTACTCACTGCAGGTGCAGGCAAAGCTGCCATTCCCCCTGCAGTCTCTTTGACCTTAGCTGCAGGGTGAGGGGCAGAGCTCTTGGATGTAGTCGTCATCACTCCTGGTCCTGCAGGCTCGGTTGGCTTAAGCCTTCGTCTGAGGGCTGGGAGTTCGCTAGCACCCCACTGCTTAAGAAGCTCATCTGTCTCCTTACGCGACACTGCGCACCACCTTTGCACATGGATCACTCCTTCTCTACCCACTTTGTTTTGGCATCTACCTAAAGGAGCTCGGCAAAAATGATGATAGCTAGCCTGCATCTCATTCTTCCTCCAATAGTCGTAGAAAGCATCCGTACAGGCAACGTACTGTCCAGTGAGAAAACCCCCGTCACGGTCACTCTTGTAACGCTGCCCTACTTGAAGGATTCCTAGGCCTTGAGATTTTCCTTTGTCATCCAAGCACTCTATCAGCACAAACTCCGTGATCGAATCCCAAAGTGCCTCAAACTCTGCAGGACTAAAGTCAACTGCGTTCCGCACTGATGGGACACCCCTGGCTGACCCAGCCATCACAGGGAGACCAGAGACCCTGCCACCGCAAGGGGGAACAACGGATACCCTGACAACACAGGGATTTCACGGTCTACCTGCCACCACAGGGATGAGCTGGAGTCAGCCAACACTGACCCTTGAGCAGAGAACTTGAGCCAAAATGGCTACACATGATCCCTGAATTCTCTCATCATGAGCTCATGTATGCATAAATTGAAAATTATATAACATATACACATATACACATGGCAACCCTTCGGTCCCCTGCTAAAAGTTAAACTCTTAGTGGGTTACATAAAAAAAAATCCCACTAAACTCAAAGGAGCTAAGGGAATAAGATGAATAAGGCTAATCTAAGATATGCCCAGTACATATATTGCCATATATATAAATATAGATATACCTTACATTGGAGGAAAATCACCATCCTTGTCTCATCCATCAACTTCCAGGCGTTTCAACCCACATCTACAGCTCGCTCCGTTAGCCGAGCCGCCTCCACATCTGCCACGCTTTTATAGGCTGCGACAGCCGTACCATTCTTGCGAATCTCCTTAGATGAAGCTGGGTTTTTTGCAGCTGAAAACCAAGGAGGTTGAATGGTGGGAAGGAGATATTAACTTGTTTTATCTACTTTTTGGAGATATCCACCCAAAAATTCATGATATGAACCCAAATCTGGTATCTCTCTCTTGAAAGGTGAAAAACATGAAACCCAAATTCAACCCTAAGCTTCATCTAGTTGTTCCATTTGTCATGTCAGCTTCATGATATACCAAGGGCAAACCACTCTGAATCCTCACACTAAATGCAGGGCATTTTAGAGGGACATTCCCCCAACAACCAGCGGTTGAACCGTCGCGAAAAAATGGGCCCAACATATGTAAAAAAAATAACAAAATTATGTATTATATAAGTGTCAGTTTGTGTAATGGAAAAACACCTGGAACCATTTATTCCATGATCAAAACCCTTACCAAAAGTAAAACCAAAGAATATATCAACATGACCCTTCTGTTGATTCTTATAAAACCAAAACATGTGTTTTTGTTTTTCCGGGTGTGAAACTCACCAACCCCCCGGAAAAGCCCCCGCAACAACAACCCGGACAAACTTCATGGCTTCCGGTTCTGCCACCTTTAACGGCTGCGCCGCCGCCAAGGAGCTGTGATGCTTGGTTTCACCACGGTGGCAAAGTGTTTCTCCAGATCTTTCCACGTGGTATCCGCCGTAAGCCCTCCAATCCTTGGGTGAGTCAAGTTCGAAGGCCCACAAGGCCAGGATGTTTTGGACACGTTGAACACAGGTGTCACCTTCGCTTTTTTTTGTTGGGATGTCATTCATACCCTAAACCTGCAAAACAGCAATTTTCCGGGAACAGATTTAAGTGTCTTAAAGATATCGAACATATCTTTAGGAAGTGATAAGCATCGATTTGGGATTCACTCAAAATTCACAAAAAACAAGAAAACACCAAGTAGACAGTGACGTGTCATCCCCCCAACCCCTACAAGTTAAGATAAGACATACCTTGGGATAAGACATCAGAAACCACTCCCAGGATGGGTTCATTGCCAGCTGTTCGAAGGTCATCTGGACAGTCGTGGAATGGACTTTCGGGAATGGTGAACCACATCCCAAGGATTACACCCCGGAAAACTAACATGAAACCCAAAAAAGGGACTATTTTAGTAGGGAATACATCTTCCAACCATTGATTTTCAGGGGACATGTTAGTTTTCAGGGGAGTAGAAGCAGGGACTTTTTTTTCTGGCACCAACCTACACCCTGGAAGATCATGTTCCTTTCTAAATGGGTGATTTGTAGGTTCCATGTTAATCTTCCAGGGTGTAGATTTCCCTGAAATTTGACCAGAACTTTCTTTATCTACTTACAATAAATTGGAAGCCCATCACTGTAGATAGACCCGATTTTTTTTGGTTACACCCGCATATTATAGTTCGTTACATACTTGCATTGATCCTGTTGTACTGTTTGTGAGGTAAATTTGATATGCGCAGGGAAATTATGCAGAACCATGGGTATATCTATCAAATATGATCTGGATACGATACAACACGCGAGGTGACAGGTGGGTGACATGTACAACAGTACAGAGCAAGAGAGATTCCCTATGCATCCTATCACCTTCTGAGAACGGCAATGGAACCTAAATAATTACTGTGCTGAGGTGAATGGACACCCCAATCATCTGAGAATATGACTGGATTCCTAGGGATTCACAGTATGTAACTTAAGTTACAACTTTAAAGCATATCTCTACAAGTACGAGTCCAATTACATCTTGGTGCTGCTGCGTGTTTCACAATCTTCAGACACATGAGTAGACGTTCATGGATTCAATGCATTGCTGGCTGAAAACAACATTCCGTCACACCGGAAAAAAACATCAGTGTAATCATCTCAGGTTGTGAATACTGAAGCTGTGCAGGATAGCCATGTGTAATTCCAATTTAGCGGAGTCATTCAATGTGTCTTTCTGTGTTCGAAATAGCATCATAACAGTAATTCAAAAATACTTGTAATATGTTATGAAATGTCAAATATACTAAATTGCAAAAACATAATACAACTAGCATACCCTCCAAGGGGTGCCAAATGGATAGGAAAGGGTACCATTATAAGCAAACCCCTAGGGTTTAAACACCACCCATTGGAGGGAGTTGGTACTGTTGATGGAAGAAATCCTGCACCACCTGGGATGTATAAAACCTTGTAAATAGTGGGATAAACTACCATATCAACTGGTGTATTATTACCAGCACCAACCTTCCTTGTGTCGTTCAAAATCCTTCCATAACAATTCTTGCCAAGCCGCCAAACCTTTGCACGAAACGACGGTTTTTTTGGACGACAAATGAACACGGGGATACACATTTGTCTATTTGGGAAAGGGGTAATTCAGAAAAACACCCAACATAAAAAACATCCACATAAAAGAGATAGGCTGAGACCTAGTATTTTGTGATGTGATGATAAACTATATAGCTGTCAAAGATACTTTTTGGTATATTATAATCAGAACATATTTCAAACAGACTTCGATACAAATGCAACAAGCAGAGTCTGGGAGTCAGGTTGTTCAAACTTTGCTACAATTAATCCATACATCTAAGTTTTTCATCCAGCTTTCGGTTTCACCATCCAATAATTCATGTCCAAGAATTCGTGTCTGTTTAATTTTCCGGTAGATCTGTTACTGGTTGGTGGCTTCAACCCAATTGAAAAATATAAGTCAAATTGGAAATCTTCCCTAAATTGGGGTGAAAATAAACTAATATTCGAAACCGCCACCTAGTATATACATAATGTTGAGTTGGAGACTGTCAAAATCTGCCAAACCTATTAGTACACAATGGGACTTTCAATGTTTCCGCGCCTTGAGTGTAGGATCAATGGTGCGCAACTTCTCCTCGTACTTGGAGACGGGCCTGGGGAATGCCAGGCGAATGAAAACATTTGGGAGTCCAAAATTTTCATGACACCTTATCAAATTGGACCACCCTTGAAAAAAAACACATGGAACCTGAAAATCAAAAGAATAAAAAGGTATATTTTGTTGTTGGAAAACCCATCATTTTCAAGTTCCATGTTTCAACTTTGGGCATGTTAAGTGGGGTAGATTTCTACAGGTTTCTACTGAAAGAAACAGCAATTTCAATTTCCGTGTCCCCATGATTTTTGTTTGGGTCTCTCGTTTTGATTCACAAAACCGTATTCTGCATCCTAATCTTCACCGAAAATTGTTCCACCTCTAGCTTTAGTTGAACCGTCGGGCCATGTTTGGGGTCAGAAGCCAAACTACTACAAGTCAATCAACGGATGAGGATAAAATGTTCTTGGTAGCGGCTGGTCATGTTTCATGTTGCGTAACAGCTTCTATCTGAAGGGTGAACGGACCACTCATCTGGAAAAACACGTCAATTAATACCCTGCCCAAACAGCGGTGAAAACAAAGATTTGCTTGAGACTACTAGGTAGATTCGCAACTCGGAGTTTTACGGGGTTCATCTGGTTTTATGAAAATCAAGCGCTGGAATGTCAAAATGATTGCACACCACCACTGAAGGTTCAGAGACAATGAAATGCAACACCCGAAAAACCCTGAAGAGTATGAGCCAAGAATTGCACTCCCATGCCGTGCCGTTTAATAGCCATGGAAAGCTGCTTTGACCATCCGAGGTTAACGCCGTACATATCCGTGGCTGACTACTAGAAAAAAACATAATATATGGAATTCATACGCAATGAAAATCCATGTGCTGATTTCAGTGCCGGCAATTTTTCATCAATTCAGATTGTGATTTACCAAGTGTGAAAATGTGAAACCAGAAAGTACCATCAGGATTTTAGACAGCCCAATAATCTGCCAGTTCAGAAAAGAGAAGAGTTCACATTGTCTTTTTTTTGCCATGAAAACCCAGTCTGTCATACAGTAATGACTTTTTGCTGACTACTGGAGGCGTCATCAGGTGTTTCACAATCGGGACTCTCATAAACGATATGGTGAACTAAGTCTGAGGCAAGCGCATACTGTTGATGGGTTCACAAATCCTGCTCTATGTAATCTAAATAGTTTGATAAGTCGTTGATCCATGTTTATCCCATGATCTACAAGGTTTTTATGCATCTCTATGTGATGAAGACCACCGGATTTCTGAACGAACCATCAACAGTATCAACCGACCAACTTTTCCACATCCCAGCAGCTTCTTGGCTGGTGCTGTTTTTCGTCCTGTGAGTGAAGCACAACAGCGTTTCTTCCAGGAGATCAACATGGTTTGATTGGTTTGTGTAGCTAAAACGACACGACTTCACACGCAAACAAACAAAGAAAAAAACAAGATGTGAAAGAATTTGATCAATGTAGTGAACAGGTAGGTGTGGATTGTTCATGTTTGCTCCAGTATTCTCAATGCTCCGATATGAACATCAACGATTTGCCGAAGCTATCAGCTATCAGGAACCAAGCTAATAATTCAGCTAATAGTTCTAATACATCAAACACGCAATTGAAAGGACAAGAGAGGAAAAAGACAAGGACAAACAAACAAACAAACAAACATACAAACAAACAACCAACAAACCAACAAACAAACAAACAAACAAACAAACAAACAAACAAACAAACAAACAAACAAACAGACAAACAAACAAACAAACAGACAAACAAACAAACAGACAAACAAACAAACAGACAAGCAAACAAACAGACAAGCAAACAAACAGACAAACAAACAAGCAAACAAGCAAACAAACAGACAAACAAACAAACAGACAGACAAACAAACGGACAAACAAACAGACAAACAAACAAACAAACAGACAAACAAACAAACAGACAAACAAACAAACAGACAAGCAAACAAACAGACAAGCAAACAAACAGACAAACAAACAAGCAAACAAGCAAACAAGCAAACAAACAGACAAACAAACAAACAGACAGACAAACAAACGGACAAACAAACAGACAAACAAACAAACAAACAGACAAACAAACAAACAGACAAACAAACAAACAGACAAGCAAACAAACAGACAAGCAAACAAACAGACAAACAAACAAGCAAACAAGCAAACAAGCAAACAAACAGACAAACAAACAAACAAACAAGCAAACAAGCAAACAAACAAGCAAACAAGCAAACAAGCAAACAAGCAAATAAGCAAACAAGCAAGTAAGCAATCCAGCAACCAATCCAGCAAACAAGAAAACAACAATACTCTTGGACATAGTTGGGCTATGTAATCACACTTGCGGCAAGCATCCCAGCACAGGTCAATTTGACCACTAAATCCAATTACCTTTTTGCAAATATCGAAGCAACACTGTTTATTTGTTGGGTTTCCAAGTACACACACAGAGTCATTCCACATTGTTTTGTTAAAAATTAAATATCAAGTTCGAGCTCCTCAGTTTGTTGTTTTTGCACGTTTTCCAAACTGCAAGAAAACCACATCCTCCCCTCCCTGCTCAGGCTGCGCCTGGCAGTTTTGAAACGACTCTTCGCATATCGACACCATGAGGAACAAAGACCCAGGAACCTTTTCCTTTCCTCAGCTTTTCCACCGGAGGGGCGAGGAGTTGAGATGTAAGAACTGGAACCAACTGGGACCATATCTATATGGGTGGTTTTTCATTAATAAGGGTACCCCAAAAATGGATGATGAAAGTGAAAATAATGGAAAATACCCAACAAAAAAATGGATGATTTGGGGGGGTACCACTATTTCCGGAAACATCCATATACTGGTCTAGGACTTAAGCACGGTGCTGCTGCAACTAGTGGGATACCTTATTATGCACTTTTGCGTTATGATTTTAGGACCCGAACCTGAATTGAAGGCATTTTAGGAGGATTCCCATACTAAACCACCGTTTCGGGGGACCTCGGCTGAGGTCGCTATAATTTGCCCACACACCCAAGTATGTCATATGCTGTCTGCGAACCCGTGCGCAGGTACCTATTCACAACAAACCTTTTTCACCCCACGACCTTGACACAGAAAACATCTCGATTGAATCCTGCCAACCAAACATCACTGCAAACAAGTACTACCCTCCAGGGAACTAACATATCCCCCCAAAATGGCATTTTGAAGATGATTTTCCTTTTCCCAAGGTGGGATATGTTAATTCCCGCGAGGGTACTAACATGTTCATGGTATTTCAGCCACCCAGTCTACAAATATTTGTCAAACTGGATCATAATCATCTCCCCTTATGACAATTTCCGGCACTTTTCAGCTCCTTGAAATCGCGTGTGAAAAATATATCAGGCTTGTTGGGTTCGAACTTGTTTCGGCCCGAAAATCTCGGCCAAATCTCCATCTATTGTAGAACCTCCGATAATTCTTATGACTATCCGTTCCACCATTTTGTTGACAATACATATCACATAACTTCCCTGATGCTTCTTCATAGTTGTGTTGCCCCAACATCTTCCCTCACCAAATTTTCATAGACTCCTCCATTCCACCACAACAACCAACCAACCAACCAACCAACCAACTCACCTAAACCAACCAACCAACTCACCCAAGCAACCAACTCACCCAACCAACCAACTCACCCAACCAACCAACCAACTCACCCAACCAACCAACTCACCCAACCAACCAACTCACCCAACCAACCACCTTAACACCTTCCCAAAATCTGCTGCTAAAACCACCCAAGTCACCCTTGTCCTTTGGGTGCTGCCTTCGCCTTGGCATAAACCTTGCGCACTGGTGTGGTGGCCTGGCTGCCAGATCTGCTGCGATCGGATCAGATGGAGGAGATATTTTTGACTTTCCAAAATGGCTATATACATAAATGTTATGTACCTATTATATGTGTATGAAAAATATTCATATCTATCTATTATGAACAAAAAAATATCAGTTGTATATTATCAATTATCAAAATGTATATAATATAATTATATTTAGATTTTTATTCATTATGTTATGTGTATTTTATCAAATCTATCTTACCCAGTTGTTTGCCCGCATCAAAAGCGCGCGAGCAGCGTTTGGCGAAACTCTCACAACAACAATCCAAGCCTGCCGAGGGGTACCTTGTCTCACTGCTGCCCACGGTTTTCCCATGTCGCGCTGGGTTCCTAAACAACAACTCGAACTTCGCGAAGGGCACCTTTGAACCAAACTGGCAGTGCAAAGTCGCAAACCTCAGGCAGAATCCAAGCCTCATAGTTTCTTGTTGCTTTATCGCTTGTCACTTATCACCTACTACAATAGTAGTTGGGTTTCTATGGGCTTGTAGAACTTTACAGATAAATCGAAGAAGGAGGAGATGTCTGGTAATCAATGGTCATGATTGGTAGTGATAGGTGTAACAACTAAACAGGGCAGTTTGTACCCCTGTGATACCGGGATTGCATATGCATTTAATCAGGTGTATTTAAATTGCATTTGATTCAATTACCTTGTGTACCTCCCAGTTCTTACCCAACAATCACCCACCAGGTCCCAGGTATGTCCTAAGAATCCGGGGAAAATTTCCCCAACCAATCCTACCTTTTCAGATGTGGGATCCATCAATCCCTACGAGGTAGGGTCTGGCTTCTTCGGGCATGGTACTTGGTAGACGGGAATAACGAGTTAGTACCGTTGATGGAAAATAAACACCACTTGGGATGCCCCAAAAAGGTCCTGATACTGGTATAAAGCCAACATTTTTCGGGCATCCTAAGTCTGTGCAGGATGGGGCCCCCATCAACAGGATCAGTAGCTTGTGCCGGAGTTCTTTTTATAAATTCCATATCAACCCTATGACATCCAAATAAATATCTCCTGAGGTAATCAACGGTGTTTGTTCAAGGCATGTTTTTGGCGGACCATCCACACCTTACCCGGCCCGGCCATCGGTGTTGCCCTGGAATGTCTACATGGGAAACGTTCCCCCCCCCCAAAAAAAAAACAAATCTAGTTGGTGGTTTCAACCCCTTTATCAAATATTAGTCAAAATGGGTTCATCTTCCCCCAGGTAAGGGTGAAAATAAAAAATCCTTGAAACCACCACCCAGAATATCCTTGAGATCAACTTCTCCACCAAACTTCGATCTCGGCGCCTCTGGTCCGTTGGGAAAGGTTGGTTCTCTCGCGACTCTATAGAGGTTTTTGGTCAAACTCATGGGGTTTAGATACCGATGGGTACGAATTGATTTTTTTTGAAACAAATAGGTCTGTAAAACACCAAAAGGGGTATCAAAGAGAGGTGTATGTTTTTTTGTGGAATTTCTAGACTAAACATTTGAAATGATATCAAAGCTGAAACAAAGACAAAGCACACCAGATGGTGATTAAGCTCTATATGCCCCTCTCAAAGCCTACTGTACACATCAAATTGGTTTCGTCGTCCACAAGAAATACACTAAAACATGCTGAAAACCACCACCTACACAGTTGGCTGGTCGGGAACTTCATATTCTATAGATATATACATAAGTATACATTCATATTGCTATATACATTTACACTAGCGAAAGCATTGTCGCCATGGCAATAAGATACAAATCGTCATGCCGTCATACAAGTCCAAGTTTGTTTTTGTTCAACCACAGCACCGTTGAGAATGTCGAAGCAAATTAGGATCGACAAAAAATCCTAGAACATGATTGAAGTAAGTACACTCTCTGAAACTAACATGGCCCCTGAAAATAGGTGGTACTCCAACCATCCATTTTCTACTCTAAACTCATTTCCAGATCTGGAAGGGAGGTCCTTACTTTCATTATCATCATCGTCATCATCATCGTCATCATCATCACCACAAAGTCTTCTCAGGCTGGAAACATCAAAATGCTCGAATCACCAACTAGTAACTAGTATTGGCATCGGTTTCACTATCTTTCATTGACACTGACTGATTTCTTTCATCTACCCCCCTGAAATCTAACATAGATACACAACAAGGCCGTATTTGATAAGGAAATATATATATATATACGATAAACAAAAAAAAACACATGACACATCATGCTTGGTATCGATTTCTATGTGTTTGAAACGGAAACTTCGGGTTTCCCTACAAAAATCCACCCCTGCGTTTTTCAACCAACCCCGAAGATGCCTTGGCAAATTTTCCCAAAAACTCCGTACCGCGCAGGGAGCAACTCTCAGAGCCAATAAGAGCCTGGCGGACCGTTGATGGAATTTGGTCAATGGGAGATGAGGGTTCAGATCACCAGTTGAGGTAGGTACAGTTGAAATCCCATTGTTTATAGGGATTTTATACATTCCAGGTGGTTGGGAATGGGATTTACCCATTATTTGAGGTAGGTAGTTGAGGTAGGTAGTTGACAACCCATTATTTACTACGGGGTTTACCCTCCCGAAGTTTAACAGCGAGTTTTCCCCTGAAAAGTTACCGGGACCCAATAGGAAAGGATCGTCTTCCAACCACCATTTTTCAGGGGCTATGTTAAACTTTGTATACATTCCAGGTGGTTGGGAATGGGATTTCTGAACCATCAACAGTATCAACTGGTAAAAACCTTTGGCTACCTACCATTTGTTGCCCCCAAAACCTACATGTTTGGAGGGCTTTTATGGTAAATGACCTGGTTTTTAGATGGCCAGAACCTTTATTTTTCCACAGGTTTCGGGGGCTGATGGTATACATTTTGTTTAGTTTTTAAAGGTTTCCATGTATACCCTGGAAGTTATATGACACCAACCCAAATAAGGCACTTATATGAAAATCCCTCAAAAGCATCATAGATTTGCATTGTTGAGCCGTTGAGCCCCTCAAAATGGGTCCAATTTAATGACCCCTGTTGTTTGTTCAAGGCATGGTTTTTCGGTGGACACCGGTCTTCTGGAAAATGATTGACTTTTTGTATAGGACACAAAAATTGGATTTCAATTGCCCTCATTTTTGAGACAAACCAATTTACCCGATTTGCTGATAAAACAAAGAGTTGTTGTTCGAAGGCAGATTGAAAGGAGACAGGACCATGAAACTATAAAGGTTGTCATGTTATTGAGCTAGACAACTATAATGGGTTACAACCCTGAAAACTAACATGGATGTCCAAAATGGCCATATTTGAAAGAAGATACATTTAAAAACCATCATTTTTGGCATCCATGTTAGCTTTCCGGGATGTACTAGCTGGTGGCTTCAATGAAAAAATACATGTCACATGGGAAGTCTTCCACTTTTGTAGAGGTGAGAACAAGAACATACGAATGAAACCACGACCTAGGTATGGTTCTATCTACCTACAGTATACCCTGTAAACTACCCAAGTGAAGGTAGAGTGTTATGGCTCAAAATTAGGCTGCCAATCAAAAATTGGGATCATACTGTTGATGGAAGAAACCCTGCACCGCTGGATATGGAGAATATCCCATTATCTATAGGGTTTCATAGATAACAGGTGGTGCAGGATGTCTTCCATCAACAGTTTTTTAGTATTGGAAAATTAGGGACTCCATTCTGGAGCACAAGACACCTATAGGGCCATATAAGTCACCCAAAATAAAATGACACATCAATACGGGGTTTGCCATAATCACTTGAAACAACCCTAAACAATTCGAGAAACCCTGCATCACCAAGGGACAATGCCTATTAATTTTTAGGGTTGATTTTCTCATGTAACAAGGTGATTATGGCGGACCCCGCAATATGACCGCATGAATCAAGATAGGATCTGGGAAAAGGTCGGTCCACATCTCATGACTGGTCAACCAACCCCTAACGGACCCTCTACCAGAAAATAAGGCCTTATTAAGGGCTTATTAACCATTGGTTTCCTTAAAATAGGGCCTTATTGAACCCTTATTTCTGAGGGGGGGTTAGCTTAGGGGGGGGGGCGTTGGCTGATTAGCCATAAGATATCGTGTTCATTGTTTGCTTCTTTTGTCGTTGCTTTACACAGGGACGACATCTTTGCATCCCCTTGTCGCGTTTAGGTCGCTGTCGCCCTTGGAGAGTTCGAATGCGACCCGGCGAAATTTCAGGAAAAACCGTGCCCTGTTTAGGGCACAAAAAACCGGGGTTGCGTTTATTCAGTCTATATTATTGGACCTTAGATTAGCGATGGACCTATATGGAAATTGTAAATTTCAAGGTCGACCTACTGAAAGAACATGTGTATTGCCAGACTGTATTTGCTATAAAACTCTCTCTGTTCCAAGCAAATCGTGTTAACAACTGAAAGGGAAATGGTATCATGAAGTTGTTGTTGTGCTTGTTGTTTTTGCTGCTCTTTCCATGTTTTTCCAAGTAGTTAAAGAAGGCTTCTTCTTGAAGATGACAGAAAACCTGGTTCATATTGGATCTGACTGGCTATCTGGTGCACGTCTATGTCCAGGTCATCAAACATGTGAAGCAATTCACCTGGGAAAATAATCTAGTTGGTGGTTTCAACCCATTTGCAAAATCTTAGTCTAAATTGATTATTTCCCCAGGTAGGGTGAAAATAAAAATATTTGAAACCACCATCTAGTCATTATGTCTACACCAATGTTGGGGATGATCCCGATGTACCTCCCAATCCATGTCAGGCACGAATGAAACCTTCGGATACTTTCCATGAAATACTGGTTGCTGAATAAGGATCCTTGTTTCATGGTTGATTATAATCCCCACATTAACTGGGTAGCATAATCCCCTATATACCCTAAACAACCAGGTTCTTTTTCCATTGCTCATCTGTATACACAGTCTATATTGGGTCCTGCCCCCACTAACAGTCTACAGTCGGTTCACAGAAAGCCCTTCAATAAAATTGACACAACATGTCTTTCCACTGCATGCGGTTGAGGGCAGAATCACAAAATGATTGTATAATATCTATTTGCTAAATGAATATAATATCCAGTAACGAGTACATATATATACATATTATATATATATATAGAAAGAGAGAGAGATGTAATATATCCAGTATCGAGTGCATATAGATATGATATAACTTATGCTCACAGGCCAGGACAGGTTGGCAAATGTGTAGATGCTTCGAGATGATGTGTGCATGGCTGGATGCATGCTTACATTTGTCACTTGCTCCGGTATGCACAAAGCCGAGATACAGGTCAGTATCTAGAGTTTAGAATGGCCACCCGCACCAATCGCGGCCCATCAGTGCAAACATACAAACATTGCAGAATGTTATACTTACCTTTCAAATCAAATTGATGTGTAATTAGTAATTACCTCTTTTGGTTTCTCACAAACCCGAACCTTCAGCGCAAAACAGAAGCTGATGAACAGCAAAGCAACAAAAATTCTGTGGCTTCTGCCACCATTCCACAGCTAGGTCCATTTTGGACAGCTGGGAATCTTGATACAATACATCCCTTGTGAGAAAGGTATTTGTACCCGTGCCCGTCGTTACCTTTAATGTAAGATGTCCAAAAATCTGCCCAACAAAGACGACTTGGAAACTATTTTACGCATGGTTTTTCCTTCCAAACGTTCTTTGAATCCCTTCAAGAAAATACCAGCTAGTCAGCTCTCTTGCACATTGTGTTTTTGTTCATGTTTTTCACAATTTTCATGGATAGAAGTTGACTGCCGTTGGTTTCAAGTCTAACTGAAAACTTCAAATGTGGATTCTCCTTGTTGCCCAAAAGAAAAACATGTCATGTGCAATCTTGTTCCTCCACTCAGTCACCACGTGCTGTTTGAGATCCGGCAGGTCTTCGATTAGCATGTGCCTGGGGGAAACAGATTTTGTGCTCTGACTGAAGGGGTGTTCACGTTGGATCCAAATTAGTGGGCATCTTAGATGAATCTATGGGAAATCGTGTGTTGATAGGTCTTGAGGTACGGTAATATGCTGAGACTGAAGCTGAAGTTATTCTGAATTCATTGGTGTTCGTGTTTTTCAGGACAAATACTGCCAATTCCCATTGGAATTACTAAAGTTCTGTTGAAAAAAATCCATTGTGTGTATTCCCACATCTGTGTGAACTATATCGACCAAAACCAAGGACACCGCTACCTCACATGTTTCTCCAAAAGGTTGAACATCAAATTTAGACACTTTTAGTGGCATTTCCTGCTCTGCAACACGGAAAATTAGGCTCCATGTTAGCTTAAAAGATTTGTGACCTATTCTCAAGAGACACACAAAAAAATGTTTTTTTAGCACGACCGAAAGTCTGGATGTTTTTCAATGTATGCACCACATGAAACATTTCCTAGTAGCCTCAATATCTTTATGTCCCATCCACGTGTCATGTCATGGTGGTGCTGATTTTTCCACCCAGGACCCGCCTTATTCTGTGCATTCATGTGATGGAAAAGATCCACCTTTTGTTTACCTTGCATCAAGGGGAAATCCGGCGGCGTTTTCCAGAACGCTCATGTCATACCTCCCTTAAACTAACAGCAAAAGTCCTGCAAATGGGCATCAAAAGGACATTTCATCTTCCAACAACTAGATATTAGGGGCAACAATGTTGGTTTCTGGGAGGGTAAGAGGTTTTTTGGTCAAAACTTCGATTTGTCATGTCAAAATATTCCAGGAGCTACCGATAATTGTGATAAGTTGAGAATACTGGTCTTCTTGGGACTTCCCAAGCGATGAGCACACGCACAAACAAATGTGTCCGCCCTATTCTGCAGTCATTTAACTCCACTCCCGTCGTGGTCTAATTTTTACAGCAACTACAAAAAAAGGACGTGGCCATGTCATTACGTGCCACAACCAACAGCATTTGCTGCGGTAACGCTGCGGTGATTCCAAAATGAAACACCCAAAATGTGGCTTCTATGCCATCATAATACAATTCAAATTCAAAAAATCTATTGGAATAAAACATTTCCGAGAAAACACACACCTGCGACGACCAAACAGTTCTCGAAGGACAGTTTCCGACACTGCTTTTCCTAACATCCACCAACAACACCATGACTTGGTTGAAAACCCTCACAAACTCAGGACACAACCGACCTACGAATACCAGCATTCGCCTTTAAAAAAAACCGGGATGTCGAAATATTTCTCGACAACCAAGTCACAACTCATCTCTTGAAAGGCCGGCAACCTGAGTCGTAAGGTATCTATGACTGAGGTGACAATATTCATGCAGGAACACCAATGAATGCCAAATGAATGCCCAAGTTAACAGTGTGAATCTACATGTAACCTTGGCAAACGAAAAAAAATATATCATGGCCATTGAAAAACATAAACATCCAACCTGAAGTAATAACAATCCAATCAGTTTTTTGAGGACGTGCAAGATAATGTAAGGTAACGCAATGTGATGCTTTAATGTGCACAAACACTGGAAGCCCGTGCGTAAGAAAATCATTGACGCGAAAACAACACCAATCTCCCCATCCATCAATGACTAGGAAACTGAAGTTGGACTTGTTTGTATGACATGAAGCGATACTGGATAATCTCAATATGCAAACATAAATATAATTCTATAATTTTTGAAAAATGTCTGTAAATTTCTGTGATTCCACAAGCCAAAAACCTTTGCAGTTGCCGTTTTATTGTCATCAAAAAAAACGGAAAGAACCCGCGGAAACAAATACGTGCTCTTCCAACTGTTGGAATGAAATCTGCGCTGACCAAAAATGGCTGTTGAGCATTGAGGATGATGATGATGATGATGATGATGATGA
>DF239091.1:186273-213855 GCA_000507305.1 Breviolum minutum Mf 1.05b.01 | reverse complement strand
TGAAGATGATTATGACTATGATGATGATGATGATGATGATGATGATGATGATGATGATGATGATGCTGATAATGATGACGGCGATAATAGAACTATATAATAATCAAAATGCAAAATGATATGTGATGATCCTGACAATATGGCATGATGCAATACTACTGTAAATGACACAAATTCCGGCTCCCTTTCAAGCCGTGAAACAAGGACAGCTCCAACATACCAGTAGTCACTTCCTCCTGAACGTTTGAAGAGTTTCAAGGACGAGTACAAAATCTTTCCGAGTAGTTCTTATTTCAGTGACTAAACCTGCGGCAGCTTTAAAACAATATGTTTGAACTGAGACGTTGTGGGGGGGGGGTTGAATTTGACCGCTCACGGTCTCACATATGATGCGGCAAGGTCATCATGATGATTCAGGACTATTAGATTAGCAACGATTTTTCATGTCTCACATCAAAATTTGAGGCAACATGTGCGAGTATCGCTTTATTCTCTTTTGACAGCGATGACACAACGTATTTCCGTTCCCCATCAATCCCCTGTGCACAAACTAGCGTTGCGAAGACCAAATTTGGCACTGCATTATGACACTAAAGGTACTCACAAACATAAGGCTCATCTACAGTAATCTTACCGAGATATGAACTTAAGCTGCCTCAAAACATGAAAATCAACACACAGGTGAAAAGGTTGCATTGTTGATGTTGGTGTCTCTGCACAAGTTGATTGCTTTTTGCCTACGACGTATCAATGGTATTTGTACATATTTATCTACATGTGGTTGATGTTGATTTAGTGGTAAATTCAGTGACATATTGATGCCAGGACCCACCGTTAGGTCCAGTGGGCAAACAAACCAACAAACGTATAGCTTATGGTTTAGGGTTTAGGTTTAGGGCTTCGGCTTTAGGGATCGGTTTAGGGTTGGCATGGCCGCATAATATCCCGACTCGATAGCCATCATCATTGACGCCGGGAGAGAAAAGAGGTCTTTTGGCAGCACTTTTTTTTAGTCTACTAATGCCCAACCAATGTGTTTTGATATTTTTTTCCATTCTTCTGAATTTTCGGCCCAAGAATCCACTTCTTCTTCTCCATGATTTGGCGTCTGTCGCTGTTCGTGTCGGTCATGTCGTTCGTCCATCGCCGCGCGGAAAGGCGAGTCGATGGGTTGCAGGCAACCATTGTTGAAATCCTGGCGGCAGGATGCGTTGGCAACGTCTAGACTCCGCCAGGCCCAAGGGTTTCAAATGGTTCAACTGCCTGCGCCCTTAAAGCGAGCAATTATACGCCCCTGCAAATAGGGTGAAACCCAAATGAAAAGTCATCTTCAACAAGTGGAATGGCTTTTAGTTTCAGGGAGGGTTTCATGGTAAATTGGTAAATTTCAGGGCCCCAAACCACCAGGCCTTACCATTAGCTGAATGTTTTCCAAGAAATATTGGTAAGGCCCATAAAGCTTAAAGGTTTGCCATTGAGTAAGAATAGAAAGAATAGGGGGACAAGGTCTCAGACTCACAAGAAACTGGTGTCGGCCAAAGTTTGCTTAAAAATGCAAACGCAAATGTTCATTGTTCAGCTAGGACCAAATCTTCCGAATCAATGGTCCAAATCTTCCCTTGCTCACTCAGATTTTTCGCCATTTACCGAACCCACAAAAATCCCAGAAACACATGTCTAGTTGGTGGTTTCAACCCCTTTGAAAGAATATGCTCGTCAAAATCGGTTCATCTTCCCCAATTTTCCGGGGTGAAAATTCCAAACATATTTGAGTTGCCACCACCCAGATGTTTGTGTTGATGTTATCATCACAAAATCGCAACAACCATAGGTTGTTTTTTTTCAGGTCCTGACCTCGGTCCCATCCCATCGGGTCCCCGGTCAACCCTACAAGGTGGGAAACCGGGAACCGGATCCAGGAAAATTCTCAGGATCGAGTGACTACCGGGGCCGGTAGCCGCGGGTCACGAAATGGACGAAACTAAAAACCCATGACGGATTCCCATGGGATGGGTATATTTACCTATACATGAATGGTTCATTTTTATGGTAAATGTAGGTGAATATACCGTACCATACATGGATCCTATGGGAATGGTTCATTGGGGTTATAACTACCCTACATTTAGGGGGTGCCCACCTTTTTTACCATCCAACCTTTTTGAAAGAAAAACTCCAAATCCACAAAACAACCATCCAAAACAACCATCCAATTATCCAACCTGGGTGATGCTGGCAGATAAACTTTGCCTTGAACATAGCTGGGTGGTGATGGGGATGGACATCTGATGGCTGACAATATCAGGCCGTATGTTTTGCAACGAATCTAATAAATAGTTGTTTATACCAAAGTACCCCCCTTCAGGAAATTAACATATCCCACCTTGGCACAATAATATGATATGAACTCAAAAGTGCTGTTAGTTCCCTGGGAAACATCATTATTTTAATGTAATGTTTTGTTTAATGTGATTGGATGGGAAACTTCCCTTCATGAACATGTCTCACACAGCATTGCAGCCCAAATGAACCCATTCAAGAACCCTAAATCGTCTGAGGGTTTGCAATGGCAATCGTACGATTGAAACGGAGGCTGATACGGTGTTTGGTTGTCCCGCATGGAGAAGTGCATTGGGCAAATTAATAAAGCTGCATTCCTGGCATTCCCTATACTATCATATATTCATATACATCATGGTTAAAAGTCATTACCGTATGGCCATGGAACGCGAATTGGAATCTTGAGCACCAAAACGTTGAGTTGATAACCTGCCACCCTGCCACGTGGCACATAGTTCATTGAAAACCTTTAACATGTTCTTCATCTATAGCATATATCATATATTATTCAAATTCACGTGCCGAATTCACACAAACCTGAGAAACACCTACGAAAAAACAAGGAAAAAAAGCGAAGAACAGCTACAAACTTGCGACTAAGAACACTTACATAAATAAATCCTGAAAGAGACTACTGCACATGTTTCCCTGCTTCAAATGATTCCCCTACACCATGTGTATGTTGGTGCCACACTTGCAACGCCAGGAGGGGTCCATCCACATCCAAAAAAAACAATCCAAGAAAAACTACTGTTAATACACTAAAAAAACTTTAAAACATCCAAAAAGCAACTAGAAAATGCAAAGAAGAGACAAAAACAGTCTAAAATCAATATCAAATAACAAAAACTTGCCAAATTCTCAAATATGATTTTTACATCATGTCGTGTTTTGGTAAATGCCATTCACTGGCTTGGAAATCTGAAACTCTAAGTATCTACAAAAAGTCCAACTTTTCTCATTTCCACAATTTTGCCATTCAACAAATGCATCAAACAAGTGACTTTGCAAAGGGTTTCTAGGAGAACAATTGTCTGTAATATCATATCTATGATCCACCAACTCACACAATCCTGTTCCAGAACACCAACCAGAAATGCATTTCAGCGAATGCTCCCTGCTGCTCCCGCCAAACCATCAACCTCCCATGTTTATTAGCTCAGGGCACAAAAAGGCTTCTCGTTTGGCACGGCCCATGTCAGTAAAATCGCCATCAATCAATTCTTTTTGCAACTTTTGAACCTGTTGTCTCCATTGCCTGGCAGTTGAAAGTATGCAGAAAGCAACCCTGGTAAAACAAAGCTTGAAGGATCTAAACGGGCTTTTTTTAGGTGCGCTGTGGTGGATCAGTGGAATGGATGAACGCATCTTGCTATTTTTCTCTGATGTCCCGGTGGAAAAACGTAGAAATTTAACGACATTTTCCGATGCAAATGGATGCCATACGGCAAGATGCATACCAAATCATCTTGCACCACCTCGAACCTGTGTTTGTTTCTGCCCATTTCCTAGTCCCAAGCATCGCTTTGGGAGTTATGAAATGTTTCATCATAACACGCACCAAACAATGTGCGTGATGAGAGTAAGCCAATGCTTCCAGTGATCTTGTTACATTTGTTACCACTTACAATATGTCGAACTAGATGAGCACCTTTTGTTTCCCCGGACACGTGAACGACGTGTTGTAGTACTCAACAAAAGTAGGCCGAGAAGTCTCTTGTAGGTATAGATGAGGGGACGAAAAGATTGAAGGTGAGCTTTGCAGCAGATAACATCCGATTAGCTTAAACACAATAGCAACAACCCATCGTTTTCTTCACGCAATATAGAAATCACATCATCGGCGAATATGCAGATGAAGGTGAATTGTGAAATTGGTAATCTCCAAAGGAGAAACATTATCCTTGCTAGTTGTGTTTCTTTCAGATGGTATCTTCAATCAAGAAAACATACAGTCATCCAAGCTGTACTGTTGATGGTTCAGCAATCCCATTCCCAACCACCTGGGATGTATCCCAAACCCGTCGTAAAAAATGGGATGGCCAACTACCAACCAACCTCAACTGGTGAGTTGATCCCGGATTTCTGGTTGCCATCAACAAAAAGGATTGTCTCAATAGCTGTTTCTGGTTCCCTTAATAGGTGGTAGGTGATACATAATCACCCAATTGGCAGTATATACCACTTATATACCACTTATATATTGCCAATTGGGTGAATATATGCTACCTACCACCTATTAAGGGAACCAGGAAACTCCATTGATTGTCTTCAGAAAACGTTTGCCGACCGGACCTGGGATGTTGTAAACAACTGATATGATGGCTCGCTGAGCACATACCTCGAGGTTCCTGGAAATCGATGGTCAATGGTCACCACCAATCATCAGGCAAAGTTGGCTCGCCGCAACTGACAGGGTAAACAGTACCCCCAACCAACTAGCACTTTTGGTCCAAATAGAGATGACATATAATACTGTGAAAAAAAAAATATATTCCCTTGGTGCTCCAAATACCTTTTGTTAGGTCCGGTGTTTTTTCGGTACCCGTTTAACCCACTCGGTTAAACCACGCAGTGAGCAAAAGGGATTCATCAACCCAATGCTTGAACTTTTGAGACATAAATCCATAGTAGGGTCCATTTTCAAGGCGTCGGATAATGTATAGAGGACTGGAATTTCGGTCAAAAAAATTGGTTCCCTTACACCCCACCCCAAACAAAGACATCAGCAACCAATACCTGAGGCTATCTAGTTGGTGGTTTCAACCCCTTTGAAAAATATGCTCGTCAAACTGGATCATTTCCCCAGGGTTCGGGTTGAAAATAAAAAATATTTGAGTTGCCACCACCTAGCTATTGTATATTCAATTTTGAAATGGTTGGACCTACATCTTTCTCACCGCCTGAAAGAAAATTCACATCTCAGTGACATATCAAGGCAAGTCATCTCCCATACGGAAAAACGAACATGTATCATCCTTACAACAGAGTGTTGATGGAAGAAATCCAACCCAAATTAAGGTTTGGTATAGTCGGTATAGTCTCTTCCGCTTCTTGACGGGTTGATATAAAACATTTTAACGTCAATCACTGGAAATCTTGACTCCGTAAACATGTCAAAAATGTAAAGCTCTTTGGAGGACCACGTAAGACAGGTCATACAATTGCAAATCTCAAAAAAACTCAAGATCATTTATTTCATTCAATTCGACTTCAGTCATTTTCAATCCATTCCTCGTTTCCATCCACATCTTCCAAGATTCAGCAGCATCATCATCACCTTGATGTTTCTTGAATGGCCTGACATGGGTCGCTACGTTGGGGGTCCGTTTCCGATTCGGATTGGGAGGGGTACAGAAAAAATCTAATCCACCATTGGAAGCTTCTGGTTGCAACGACAAACAATGAGAAAACCATAAAGAAAATATACATTACTCCGCTGAACTTCAACATTTAGAACCCCAAAAATGGAGGTGGATGATTCAGATGTCTTCCCTTTTCCAATGGGTGAATTTTCAGGTTCCAGCCGTGAAATAGCAGAGGAGAACCCTGGAAACTTTGTGGAAAAAAGTGGCAGTCACCAAAATCATTCACGAGGATTCGATCCAAAAGTCAACAAAAACTCAATCCGAAGTCGTCCTACCCGACCTTTTTTTCACTGAATCAACCGCTTGTCAAAAAGACTTTGTTGCATCGATAATGTTCAAGGTTCATAGAAACATACATTAACTTGGATAAGTATCACAATATCACAATTCACCAAAAACAAATCAAACCCTTAAACCAAAGAAAATTAGTTTTGAAAAGAGACATCGATTCATCTTTCACGAAGTTGGTCTTTGCCGTGTTCTTTTTGGAAAGGGATTCATCTCGTCGTTTCTTAAGCTTAGATTTGATCCTTTCCACGTGCTGTGAATGCCGGATGGTGGAGAAGTCCTTTAACTCCAAAGTTCAACATAGCCCCTGGAAATCAACCTCTTATCATTTTTGTATTCTTTTGCACCATCAAAATCCTATTTCCTATTATTGTTGCTTCCCCATAACCCCTGAAAACTAAGATAGAACCTGGAAGAAACCTCTTTGAAAGGGAAAAAAAACATCTTCCATCCACCTCCATGTTTTAAGGTTCGGAATCATAAATATTTGGGAGTGTATTTGTTCAAGGGTCTATCCAATGTCTTTCAAAAATCGACCCTTACGATAAGGAAAACAACAAAAAAACATCAATTCGTGAGAGCACACTGTGACAGTGATACAAGGAGCTTCTAGGGATGGTGGATGCGGAGGCCCTCGGTAAATAGCTTTAAAAACTGTAAGTGAGCCACGAAAAAAAAAAACTTCCTACTTTCCATGAAATACTAGTTGGTTAATAGCGATCCTTATAATGGGTAATAATAATCCATATATAGCTGGGTAGTATAATCCCCTATATCATCTAACCGACCAGGTGTTTTTTCATTGCTCAAGTATATACAGAGGTTAAAGGGATGTATATAGGATGTAAACAGCCTGTGATTACAGTACCTATTGAATGGATTCTTGGGGTTTTTCTAAATGTATACCGGGAAACTTACTATCCCTAAAAATCCAGGTATGTTTTAAGGAAGGGATTACACCTAACATCCTATTCTAAGGATGGGATAGGAACCCTCAATCCTATTCTAGGGAGGGGTCTGGTTTCTTAGGGTATTACCAACCCAAACAATGCATTACTATTCACGGGAAATCCCTCAAAATTCACCCCATACATTTGCTTCTTAAACTTCATTCAAAAATGGGTCCCAGATAATAACCCCTGATATATGGGTGTTTCCTTAAATGGTGGTACCCCCACAACACCCCAAAATGATCATTTTTCGTAGGAAAACCCATGGGTTTGTTGGGGAAACCCAGCATTTTAGGAAACCCCCCATTTGTCAGTGGGTTTCACAAAACAAAAAAAAAATCCAACTGAAGCCTCGCCTTGAAGCACACTATCAATTTTGGGGTCTACCCCCCGCGGTCCCAGGATGCATTTTTGTCACACATGAAGGTTTAGGGCCTGAGATTCCCCACTACAAATGGAATCATCTACGTGAAACTATCAAAAGGACCTTGTTATAAAAGTTTTGAACTTTATTTTCCTACTAAGCATGTACACCACCTGGAGAGTAGATGGCGCAAGTCCCATGTATTGGTTTATCATGGCCCCTTACTAAGCCACCTTTTGGGAGTTGCGTCATCTACTTTCACTACGGTGTAATTCCCAAAAGTTTAAAGGTAAGCCATTGGCTGAGTCAGTCAAGAAATGACTATGTCGACAAAGATGGGAGACCCATGTAGCTGGCAGTTTTTGCTGTCCCAAGACAAGATGTCCAATTCTTGCTATTTGGGATGGACCTGAACCATACGGGCCAAAATTATGCAACAAAAAGTAGGGTTGATGTACGCTACGTCTATAATGTCTTTCCAAGGACATATGTCATCTATAGGACTTACCAAAAAACGTGTCCATCAAACCACAAAAAAACGCAGCCACTTCTCTCGGCCCATGGGCCCTACGGTCCAAGTTGCATGATGGGTCGCTTCAAGCTCTTCGTTGCCTGGGATGTTTTTTGGAACAAAAAAGAAATGGCAATTCCGTGACCTGACAAAATGGGTGTTTCCAAAAAAAGGTGTTTTTTTTCCCCCCCAAATCATCCCATTTTAATAGGGTTTTCCATGATAAAACCCATCCATTTTGGGGGTTTTCCCCCTATTTTTGGGAACATCCAAATTATGAACCTTGACAACCTGCACTTATTGATCAACGGAAAAAACTGAATGTTCAGCATCATTCTGAAGTCGTGGAAATGCCAGTTTCTTGTTGTTTTGTGTTGTCACTGTAGTGATTGAAGATACCAGCCATCAATGCTGGAAGCCCATCTCAGTGGCCCCAAGGGGATCCCAGAGTCGAATCGCTTCGATTTTCAACCGGCCCAACTGAAAGGGTGAAACAACATGTTTTACTCGAGTCGAGTCGTGAATTCAGGTCCCCAATTAGTAAAGGTGTAAAAACAGACACATTTATCCTAAAACATCAGGTGAAAATGTCGGGGTTCTGGTGGAACTTGGGTGGATCCCATGAAGGTTTCCACAGGATATCCCTTTTTTAGGGATCCAATCACCTTTGTCAACTCATGATGAGCAAGGGGTGTATAATCACGTTCACCTCCGAAACGCAAGGTATTTAGCTTCCATGAAACCGTTCTCAGGTTCGGTGATTGGATCCCCAAAGGGCTAGGGCTTCACCAAGGTTTGGGCCCAGAAGTCCCCAAGTCCCTGGAGGTTTGTGGCGCCAATAAATGGGGGGGTGATCCGAACTACTTACCCTTGGACCCCCCCCCAACAACCATATTAATATGGAAAAAATGAAGGAAACGTGGGTTTCCCCCCAAAAATATGGGTGAAATAAGCCCTTAAAAATCAAGGAAACATGGTACTTAGTAACTGGGATGATCCTCCAAGTTCTCTCCACCTTTTCCAATCCAAGTGACCTTGACCCCATCCTCCTCGCGGACCCGTCGTGTTCGTCCACCGTGCCAAAGGCCGCGTTTTTCCGCGCCCAAACGCCGGGCTTCCATTTCGAACAAACGACGTTCGCGGGTGTAGTAGTTACCTTGGAAATAAGAGTTGGGATGGGAGAAGTGGATGGTTTTTTCACGGTATAATCCACCTGAAACGTCATGGAGAAAAACATGTCCAACTTTTGCGATTGACACGAATGAAAAAGTATTGTCAAGGGGGACTTCTTCACAAAACTACTGGAGATAAACAAATGAACCGTTGTTATAGATACCATCACCTTTCCATCAATTTGTACCAGCACCTTCAAAGGGGTGCCAATTACACCCTAAGGGATGGTGAATTGACACCCTTTAGCAACCATTTGGCACCCTTTGGAAGGTCCAGGTATTTATATATACATATTTGTCTATAAAATAGCTGTGGAGTCTGTGGAGGAGGCTTTCCATAGGCCAATATAGGCACGTTAGCCATGGCAGTGGCATCGCCAACCAACCCAAAATGAAAGTACCAATCAGGATGTGTTGCTGTTTTTGTTAAGATAACTTGCCTTGTCTTGTGATACGACGTACAAGTCATAATATATGATCTAACTCATGTATATTTTTTGTATGTCAACATGTATGTCTACTACATATACACATCATTGTGTAAACTCTAGGACTACCAATGACTCATTAAGGACTCTGTAATCCGCCAACGTGAAGCCCAATGGCGAATGGCGAACAAAACGCTGCTGGAAACAAATCATCAACACATCCTTCGTGGTAGTTTGATGTCCTCTTGTTTGTTCATTCAACTAATTCTAAAATGGTGGTTTGGCTTGGTGGTTTGGGATTCTAGGGGTACCCCTAAGTAGCAATCCCTTTCATAAGGGGATACCAGGAATCCAAACCACCAACCCAAACCACCAAATAACCATTACCTGACTCATCTTATCTTGACTGAAAAATAATCAACATCATCAATATAAGTTTTGATTCGTCCTGCTTTCTGTATACAATCTAGTCTCGGTTCTTATTCTCCTCTATTGAAGAACAGGGGACAAGTCATACAACAATTGAGCTACGAAAAATACCCTCTTACTTTCCATCATACTGGCTGTTGAATAGGGATCCTTATTTTATTATAATCCCCACATAACTGGTACGTAGTATAATCCCCAACAAATCCCCTAAACAACCAGTTTTTGTTTTGTTGCTTCATTGCCGGGCATTCAATCTATCAACATCTGCGAAACGGGATACCCAAAGGCTCTCCACCACTGGAATTGTGAAATTCCTGGAGGGTGAGAGTCGGCCATGCTGAGCTTGTTGAAACGGTGATTGACGGTATATAGCTGAAGCAAAATGTAAATCAGAAATAAACTGGAAATCACCTAACCAACTGTCAACCCAAATTGTTACACCAAATTCAACTCATCCCAGAAACCTTCACTCAAAATGTAGTTGAAAATCAACATTTAAAAAACAAAATCACAGGACCACACTTCAGTTCTAAAGTGAATTTTCAACTGGCTTTGCACGTCTGCATCAACACCCAAAAAACTGCATCCATCATTGGAACTCCTCCTACACTCAAGAAATGCAGTTGCTGAGGATTGAAAACGCTTAGCATGTCTCTTGTACCGAGGGTTACGATTCCAAACGTCCTAGGTCATCTTAACAAATTGGGCAGCTACCAGTACCATGAGGGAATGTCCTCCTGCTCTTCCTCCCAAAAAGAATAATGATATTTTGGTAAATCTAAGATCTATAAATCTGCTTAATCATGTCTGATCCTTCAAAACAAGTTCAAAACATAAAAGGGTTCCGTGTCGTCAGTATAATTTGTTTAGATGTCTCTATGCATTTGGGTATACCTAAACACCGGACCTAACAGGGTATTTGGAGCACTCGGGATATATCTCTGTATATATATATATACGTAGATTATACAAAGAGTACACAAAGATCGGGTCCATTGGGTGCATTTTAGGTCCAGGCTCGTAGCTAGTTTCACCCAACCAAGTGAGTCTGGGACACCACCAATCTTCCCCTGAAAAGTTTCCCCGAAACCCAATAGGAAGCCGGATCGTCTTCCACCATTTTTCAGGGGCGGACTGTTAAACTTCGGGGGTGTAATTCATTAATATCATATCCGTGTTAATATCCACCAGAATAAAGAACATCTGGAAAATCATCGGCTGCCCAAAATAATTGCCTTGCAAACTAGCTACATCTAAATGTAAGTATATACCGTGAGCCTCCAAAAAGTACCCAGTACCTTGTGCAAAGGTTTTTATGGTAAATACCCTGGCTTCCAGGCGGCCAACACCTTTATTTTTCATTTTGAGGGCTCATGGACTCATGATATATATATATATACTTCTAAACATACATACATATATATAACACCTTTATTCTGGCATGCTTTCTCTCCAAGCGTCTTCTTTCTCAGTGAAGATGGTGGTCAACGCCGATAGCGTGACTTCCAGAACATGAACTGAAGTTTCCTCATCTCAGAGAAATGTTGGAGATCAAAGTCTCCACATATACACCGCCGAAAACTAACATGGAACCTGGAAATGGCCCCCTGGAAAAGGAGATCCCTTTTAGAAAGAGTTTAGAAACCATCATTTTCAGGTTCTATGTTAATTTTTGGGGGTGTACACCACATGTCACACGTCCCCCTGAAGCATCACAAATGAAGATCTCTTCCTGCAAAAGGTAGGCAGGGATTTTCAGATAAGACTTCTGAATAATCTCTACAGAGGTCAGAATAAAATAAACATAATACAATATGCACATGCAAATGTATTGTAAATATATAGCTGTTGCTACCTACCTCTCAAATCCTCTACATATTCAAATCGATATATCCATATAAATATACCTTCCATTCCCTCAGCTATCTAATAGAATTAAAATATTACGAATTTATAGATAGAGATAAACACATAAATAAATGACTGTTCCCAACAAACACCCACACACACACACACACACACACACACACACCACCTAAGCTTAGATTTGCTTGCGGTGGTTGGAAAAATGCAACATCTTCCCCAAATGGTGGTTTTTCATGGTGACTTACTGTGGTAGAATCGGCAAAAAAAAATCACCAAAAAAAACAAAAGTCACCCATAACCGTTACCCTCCCAAAGTTTGACATGGAACCCCAAAATCACCCAATTGAAATGAAAAATCAGCTTCCAAAACTTCTTTATTGTGTTCCATCTTAATTGTCCAGAGTGTATCCTCCCTGAAACTGACAGCGAAAGCACCTGAAAATTGATGTAGTTGGAAGATGAAACCTCCTGTTGGGATGGCATATTTTCGGGTTGGCGAAACTGTTAGTTTTAGGGAGTGTACACCCTGGAAGATTAACATTTTGCACATAAGTAACATAATCATATAGGTTTGGTTCAGATCATTTTCCTCTCTAAATGGGTGATTTGTATGTTCTATGTTAATCTTCCAGGGTGTATCGGTGTTAATATCCACCAGAATAAAAAAACATCTGGAAATTGTCGGCTGCCCAAAAATAATTGCCTTGCAACTAGCTACATCTAGTTTCAGGGACTGTAACCCTCTCATTTCTCGCTTCCAGGGCTCCGCCATCGCCGTCTCTTGTCGTTCGGCTAAAACGCCTAAACCTTGAGCGACGCCAATGCATTCGCCTTCGACGCGACTGGAGTGATTTGTTGTTTTTTTTGGGGGGGGGGCGGAAATTGGGTGGTGATGTTTATGATATCAACATTAACCTGGTTGGTGGTTTCATCATTTCCCTTAGTATGGGTGAAAATAGAAAATCTTTGAAACCACCACCTATAGTAACTAATAGAGGAATATAGGCAAAAGCTGTAAAGAACAATATGAGATCCATGGAAGGCAATATATGTCAAAGGAATATGTCACTGGAATATTGATTGTAAACCCTTACTATAAAACAATAGTCTTTACGAAAACACAACATTTACAAAATAGTGTTTGGACTTCCAGGGTATATAATTGTAAATCAATATCAGACTACCTGGAAAGTAAAGAACTAGAATGAAGGAATATAAGAAAGTACTTGCAAAGCACCCTATTGGTCATCTTATCATGTTAAAGTTTCACAAAACCGACCAACCACATACCATCAACATTGTCAGTATTCTTGCCACCTGAAATTCGTAGACATGTTGTCGTTTCAAAATGGAGCCGTTGGCGCAAAAAATCCCTCCTCCTTGAACCCTATAGACATCCCAAACCCTCCAGTCATACCTGGTGAGGATCGGGTGTTTTGAACCCCTCAAAGCCCCCTAAAAGGTTCGTTGGGATGTCTAGGGTACTTGTAACACACACGTTGGGAGGTACGACGAATCCACCGGAAACACCCCAAAAGGCACCTCAAATAATGGTTTGGATACATATGGGATCCCCGAAAATGAAAGGGATTGTTACTTAGGGGTACCTCTAGGATCCCAAACCACGAACCCAATGTAGCATACTTACCATTAGTTGATACCAAAAATAGACACACACAAAAAATAAAAAAACATGTCCAAATTCAGTTTCATGATCCCCAAATTCCATCTTTCCCAGGTTTTTCCAATTTTTTTCCAGATCTATGTCCAATCAAACATGATATAGATTGTTTGATATTGGTCTTGGTCAGGCATAATGGTCAAAGTGGTCAGGCATATTGGTCTTCGAATTACTCATGCTACAAATGGGCGTTTGCATCTCCTTTTTTGAACACCGATCTGATCTGCAAAACATCGAAATCGAATGTTGCGTTCCTTGAAAAACAAACAGGTCACACACCTCCAAGAAAAGAAAATGATTTGGAAGATCGGTATCCTTTCAAAGCTCAGAATCCGCTGTTTTAAGGAAATGACCAGGGGTTTTTTCCAGCACTTCAAGCTACCAACAAACATTGAACAAAGAAAAGTGTAGGCAATTTATTATAAATCTTTAACTTAAAACCTGAATCTTTCGGCCATTTTGGGGTGATTCCTTTAGGCTGACCAACCGGTGGGAAAAGTCGTTATAAATTGCCCAGAAAAGTCCCGGTGATGTTCACTCATCCCAACATCTCACCTGGACCGATGATCTGCTTGGAAGCGCCCGAAACCAATGCGATGCTCCCACGGATGATGAGATACCTTCGAAGTTTGTCCAACACCCGGCTCAAGGTTGGAAAAAACATTGTTTGACGCATCAAGGATGGAGGAGTTTTGTACTGTAGTGTTATTCATGAATGTTTACCTAGTTGGTTTTTGTTCAACCCTTTTGAAAATATTAGTCAAGTTGGATGATCTCCCCATGTGAAGGTAAAAAGAAAAAAATATCTGAAACCGAATGCTTACAACATGTTCATCAGTGATTGCCAAAATGAATAGCTGGAGAAACCCCTCCCTTGGAATCGACCTTTTTTGGCAAAAATATTCCATGTAGCTGCAACCTTTGTCACACAATGGCCTTCCGTAGACATCGGGAATGAATCGATATTATTTGATTCTTGGTATGTTTAATACTGTATCTCTTGCAACTGAGCTGTTTCAAGTGGTTGAATAAGATAAGATCGATTTTTTAGATGCGAAAATCGGAGGTTTCAAAAATTTAGACGGTTTCTGAAAGACATTTCAACAAGCTGCACAACAACAAATTTCCAAGAGCGAAGTTCCTCAAATGGTGACACATGATACTAATGTTCCTCAAGAAACAAAGCAGTATTGCAACAAAATATGACTTTCAAGTGCTGAGACCAGTGGATAATGATGCTTGAGCATTTGGAGAAAGATCAGGCAAGTATAAATACAGGGAGCCTACGAATCGATACGAACTGGGATTCTAGAACCATGAGGAACCGAACCGGAAAGGAACCGTTTAGAAATCGACCCACATAGGAACTGAATCGGTCACTGGGTACGAAACGAACCTGCAGAGTTTTTTGCCCCTGGCGGTCTTGCTTTTGAGCCTGTGTACAGGTCCCCTACAGGCTGAACCCTTAAGATCTCAAAGCCTTTGCTTTTAAAAGATCAGTCTACACGCTCGGTTTGTGGGCCCCTGCTGCGCTTTCGCACAGTGCCACTTTCGCACAGTGCCACTTTTCGGGGTTGAACTGGAACCCACATCCTGGTTCAACCCCCCACTGGTACCTTTCATCTCTGAGCACAACTTTTCGGGGTTGAACTCAGACCCGAGGTTCAACCCCCCATTGATGGCTTTCATCTCTGAACCTCACTTTTCGGGGTTGAACTGGAACCCGCATCCAGTTCAACCCCGCACTGATACCTTTCATCTCTGAGCACAACTTTTCGGGGTTGAACTCAGACACGAGGTTCAACCCCCCACTGATGGCTTTCATCTCTGAACCTCACTTTTTCGGGGTTGAACCCATGCCCATACCAATCAATATGGCATATGGAGACAGTTGGCATCAATCAATTTGCTCTCCACGAAACAAACCGTGGGAATACAAACCGAAACCGAACCGATTTCTGGTTCATTCACACTGCGCGAACCGAAACGAACCCAAACGAACCAAAGGCTTACTGTAAATAGGAATCGCTTCAAACACGGGCCCAAATTTTCGCTAAAGTAAGAATAAACTTTGAACCTTTGATCATTCAGCAATCAACTGCCAGTAGCATAGAGATAAACTAAGTGGAACAGCTTCACCAATCACCATAAACCTATGAAGTAAGACAGGTATGAACTAGTTGCGTGGTGAGCCTGAAAAAAAAAACAGCAAATGTCCGTGATGTTGGCAATGCTGAATCTACACAAAGCAGCAAACAAGAAACCACCACTATATACGAACAAATTTACAGAAAAAATCCAAACATGTTCATAATAAATCATGATTACTGTATGCATATACTTCCAATTCTTGTGTATATATATCTATACACAAGAATTGGCGTTCAATGACTAATATCAAGGATACTGATGTACTTGAAAGTCAAGCAAGCAATGATTGGTCACGGCACGAAATGCAGTTGCTGCCGAGTGAACACGACAAAAGCAAAACACACCTGTGAAGCACAACGTGTTGGCACTTGAGCCAAATTGGTATCAGCGTCCTACGGATACACATCCAACTTGCAATGCACAACCCCTACAGATACACGTCATTATACAATCTGCACATATGCATCCATGTGGACTATATGGATTTGACTGAGTTTATTCCTCTAGCTCATATATATATATATATATTATTTATATATAGTATACACAATTATACTGACTTAACATCATCGATATATCATCAAGCTCCGTTAAGTCATTTTAATTCTTCAACTCCCCTGTCCGATGTTCAAAAAACGACGAGGTGCATACAGCTTTCGCGTTGACCCTCTGAGTAGATTGTTGAGCCACATTCGAAGATCTTCCTGGGCCAATGATGACGTTGCCGTTGCCAAAGTGGGTTGAAGAAATATCCACCATAAATCTCGGGGAGATCAAGGATTCCGATTGGATGATTTTCATCGCAAATGAAACATCTTGGAAATCATCCCCCCCGTTCCTATCCCACTACGGATCCATGGCATGATTGTATAGTTACCTACATGAATGGCTGATTTTTATGGTAAATGTAAGTAAATAATATAATATACCATACATGGATCCAATGGGTAAAAAAAACAGGGAAAATTCATTCCAAGGCCTCAAGAATCCTGGGGAAAAAACACTCAAACAAGAACTGTTTCCCGTCCAGTGGTACACCTTGACACATTTCCAACTACACCCCCGAAAACTAACATGGAACCTNGGAACCTGAAAATGAAGCCCTGGAAGAGGAGATTTCTATTGAAAACCATCGTTTCAAGGTTCCATGTTAGTTTTCGGGGGGGTAACAGCTGAATCAATCAGCAACCGGGCTCGAGCTTTGTCACCCATGGCAACGTATCCATGTCTCATTGGTCAGGATGGGACTCTGTTAAAATGTTCAGGTTTCCTTCTATTTTCCGAGAAATGAAGTAGCCTTTATGGAACCCCCAAAAAAAACAACAACAAAACAAAGGACCAGAATACCAAGTGCAAAAGTTTAAAAGGCCGTACTAAGCTTTGTCTTGTTTTGAAACTTGGAAATGAAACCATGTTTGTATACCATGTGTCATTTGAAACCAAAAAACACTCAGATATTTTTTTTGGCTATCTGTATGTCTACATCTTCACCCAAAATGAGACCACATCTCCTAGCTGTGAAATATCCCCAACACATTCTCTCAGAAACAACAAAACGAGTGATGTTTTTCAAAAACTCTTTGCGAGAATCCCGTTCCAAGCACTTTTGCCACCCACCGTCATCAACTTCTGAATGAAACCAGGAGAACAACGCTGAAATAAAGGACAGCTACGATACCTGGCTGGACCAAGGAGGTGATCGGAAAACCCTGGAAAAGGTCCAGGGAAACTGGTTCTCCAACCAACTCATCAAAACTTTGGAAAGGAAAGTCATCTGAACCATCTAAAACCTCTAATTTTTGGGTTTCAATGTTAATTTTCCAGAGAGTACTCTTCATCTATTTTCGATGTACTTTGTTGTTTTGCCCACTTCGTGTCCATGTTTTTTTAGATTTGAGATAGCAACAAAAAATGGAGCATGGAAGCTAAATATACAATTTAGTGTGTGTGTGTGTGTTGTTGTTAACTCCATCTTCAATGCATAAATTTCTCATTGACATTTTTTGAGGGGGTCGGATTCTCCACTGAGATCACTACAACTTGATATCGACATCACTCGACATGTGATGCTGTTCAATGATTGATGATGTGCCGAATATGCTGATTCATGCTGTTAATGGTTCAGAAATCCGGCGATCACCACCTGGGATGTATAAAACCATGTAAATAATGGGATAAACTACTTATCAACTGGTGCAGGATTTCTTCCATCAACAGTATGATTCGTATGATGTGTGTTAAAAAGTCAAATCATTACCTCATCTCCTCTCTTCTATCTTCCAAAACCATAATTTTGTATGAACCTCGCGCTTTGAGAGGAGAATCGATTACTTTATCAATGGTAGGTTACTACCCTTCCTCCCATAATCATGGTTCAGTGGAACATGGGTGTATCTCCAATATTAGTTTCCTTTCATTTAAGGGCCCAATTTCCACTGCACCAATGGGAGAATGAAAATACTAGTTGGTGGTTGAACCAACCCATTTGAAAAATAGGCTCGTCAAATTGGATCATTTCCCCAAGATTTGGGGTGAACATTCCAAAAATATTTGAGTTGCCACCACCCAGAAATACTGTTGATGGAAGAAATCCTGCACCACCTGCCATGTATGAAACCATGTATATAAATAATGGGATGTGTACCATATCAACTGGTTATGGATTTTTGAACCATCAACCATAAGGGTGTGGCTCAAAAATCAATTGAGCCCCATAAAATGATGTACCAATACTAGATATGACAAATAATTGTATTCCCTAGAAACCACCACC
The DNA here is from genome assembly GCA_000507305.1 of Breviolum minutum Mf 1.05b.01. Taxonomy (NCBI): domain Eukaryota; class Dinophyceae; order Suessiales; family Symbiodiniaceae; genus Breviolum; species Breviolum minutum. The sequence goes on along the minus strand of DF239091.1, from coordinate 195,534 downwards.
TAGAAATACCTATTGATGGCCAAGATACACTGCCAAGGAATCGAAGAATTCAATTGGCGACTGGTCAGAAATCACCTGACAACACCTCGTCGGCGAAAAACGGCAGATGGGTAGGTGGCTATTTACCCCCGGGGGAAATCCCATGGGTTTTTGTAGGGAAAGGGAAAGGATTGAATCATGAAACAAGCACGAAACCACAAAACACGTCAGCTTCTACCAGGATGTGCAGCACGGAACTTGGGGGTAGCTCCCGAGCTCCCCATTATGAAGGGATTTTAGGTACAGCTCCTTAGCTCCCTTCAAAGCAACAGCTAGTTTATATTGATTCTGATTGATTCAAGACGGGTCCCAAATGGATTTTAAAAAGATTGAAAAGATGACTCCACGGTCTTCTTGTCCAAGTCTTAGGGAGCCTTTTTGTTGTTTTAACAACAGGCGCCCTTCCCCCCCTTGGTGCGGATGTTGGTTTGGTCACACATGGAAGCTGCTGTTGCTGTTGAATCTGCATAACCAGATTCCCATGTCATGGTTTTATCTTCAAGAAACCCAAGTGCCGGTAGTAGAATCGAGTCATCAGCTACCATCAAAATTCAACCAATACGTAGCAGCAGCAGGTGATTCAGGTCGTGACCCAACTTGATCCCCGATCGTTGGAGGTCACTTAATCTTTGAAAGGGTCACTTTAATCCCCAAAAAAAGGCACCAGCAGAATTGCCAGGCAGTTGCTTTTTTCTTAGCTCATATTTGTATACCTGCACAGGTATTGTGAGGTCAACTATATAATATGACATCAAACATGCGGTTTTCCATCAGAAATGATGTTTCAGCGGTGATGCTAAGCGATATGCATTACAGCATCATGAATATGTTTGTTTTCGGGGTTCGAGTTTGTATAGATTCACAATATCAACCTTGTACCCTAAACAACCATTCATTTTTTAATGGATGTTTGGTGAAACAACCAATTGTTTATGTAAAGATTTGGAATCATCCAATTGAAACAACCAGTAAAAACTGGTTCTTTGGAGTTCCAGGAACATCATATCAACATATTTCAGAAGCTCACATCTAGTTTTATATACCAGTACTGTAGTTTTTTTTGCTAGGTTTTGAGCACACCGTCCTTGCGTTGTGCATAGTTTGCAAGGAAGCGACTCTCCCGAGAAAGATCGTGGCAATGTGGACTTTTGTACGTGACGCCCATGAGGGTTCAACGTGTTCCTGGGGCAAATGGATCAAAAACAAACCTGATGATTGAATCATGACTCAATCAACCAACCCCCCCCCCAAACATACCCCAGAAATAAAGGTTTAATAAAGCTTTATTTTTCGGGAAACCAATGGTTTAAAACAAGCCATAAATTGAACATTCCTGAAAATTCACCAAAGGAACATGAAAATAGACCTCTTGAGGAGAATTGTTGAGGTCAGGTCTTTATGGCACAATTTTGGGGCTGGGCATCCAACATCCCGGTGATCATCGAAGAGATTTATACATCTCTAGGGGCCAGGGGAAACATTGACTCGTTTAAATCTGGGAACATGTAAAAGACCTACAAGAGTTTCAAAGATTTCAAAGGCCAATAACTACTTATACGTATTACTTATATCTCATATACATCCAGAAAAAAATTAGAGACTTAACCAACCAGTCTCTCTGAAAGGAAGAAAATCTTTTAAAAAACACCAAACGACTCCAACATCTTCCCAGTTTTTCAACTCCAACAACTCTGTCAGTTGATTGTCGCCTCCTCCAAAAGAGCCCTGATTTTTCCTGGTTTTCTATATAGGGGTTCCGTGGGTTTAGAAAACCTACAAACCCATGGAAATCACAAAAAAAAAACATCCAAGTCCCCCAAAGAGTGAAACTAGATGAAAGTATGATGAAAGATTGAAAGTGGGATTTTCCTAAGGTTTTTTGTTGATGGAAAGAAAAAATCCGCCCAACAACCAGTTGCGGTTGGTCATTTACATATATTGTTAAACAAGGTTTTACATCCCAGGGTGATGCAGGATAATCGGATTTCTTCCATCAACAGTATCGAACACATTTTTTGACTGAAACAAAAAAATAGCCACTCGGAATATCATGGAATCTCAACAGTATCAGAAAAATGTCACATCAAGAGATACGGGTTGTCATGCTTAATCACCCAACCAAGTTGTTCAATCTTCACCTTCTCACCAGCCATGTAGTTGAATTTGCAGTTTTAATAATTCTTAATTCACCCAAATTGTTACATTCCTGAATCCAGAATAAGCTTGTAAGTGTGTTCCATCATTCCAAAATGAGCAGATTTACCAACTTCCCCATGTTGAACATTTGACATTTTGAACATAATTCCAACTTCCCCATGTTTTTTGCTGTTAACAGCCATGAATCTTAGCTCCAAAAAAACCTGCTGGTGCCGTGTTGGTCAACAACTGCTCGGTACTTAGGCCGCTGAAGTCTTCTGACAGCGGAGCAACCTTGCAAATCAACTCTAATCGTGCTGGTTGTGGAGGAAGATTAATGGGCCTCGGTTTTCGGGAGAATCCAGAGATAGAGGAGATCTCCGGGATATACATATACTATACACATACGTAATGAGTAAAACAATGTAATTATGTAAACACGTGTATGTGTGATATATCACACGTGTACGTGTGATATATCACACGCGTGAAAATTAGTTAAAATTATGTATACTAATACGTGTGTAAATTGTTTGATGTATACATAACACAATAATAAAACGTGCATGTGTAAGTCAATATGCTCATATAAATGTATCATTGCATGAACCGTATCTGTTGGACTTCTTTCCGCATTTACTATCCTTGTGTACATACATGTTAACCTACAACCGGGGAGTTTTTTGCAAGGTAGATCTGCGATTCCATGCTGCTTGCCACATAAACGGAAACTCGTTGGGAGGACGGCATCATGCTGTTTGATGATTCAGAAAATCCAAGCGAAACTACTTGAAGTGGGGCAAATTAAACATGTTGATTCCCATATGTTTTTTACAACATCTATTTGAGGAACATGGCCCCTTGGCCGTTTTTTGGGTGGAAAAAATCTTCCATTTTTCGAAAACTAACGTGTTTGATTGGAGTTCATGGGTTCGGTCACTACACATGGCTGTTGTGAAAAAACGATGGGATAGACTGTGCTCTCATAAGCAACAATCAGCGCGCATCTTCGGCATAAAACCATTGGTCACTAAGGCTTTGCAAGTATAACAATGTACAGCTGTAACAAGGTTATACTACATATTCGCACAGTTCACACCCCGCTGCAAAATCATGCCAAAGATCGCTCTGCCCATTTGGAACACCACTTCTCTGTGGCGTCGTTGTGTCCTTTGCGCCACATTTTGCCACCAGTCTTGGTATGGCAACTGCGCTGTCTTTTTGACATCTCGAGACATGGCGCGAAAAACCCATCTGGGCCGGAGTGTGCAGCAAAATGTCAAAAAATGCAGTGTTTATTATAGTTAAATAATTATGTATAATTACATATATTACAGTATCATGATATGTCAAATGATGATTCTTGGATATAGGCAAAGCTGATTGGTTTGTACATATGTAAATGTTGCTAGATACAAACATGTTTGCGAACACCGAAAATGGCCTGTCATTTGTCCAAGGACATACAGCAAAAAAAACTATGGATCTTGCGCATGTTCATTCCATCTGTCAACATGTCGATATTGCCAAATCTGCAGATGCTGACAGCACCATGTTTGGAAATGGTTCTGTCACATTTGCTCATATATTATACCTGCTATGAGCAGAGGCTCTGCCAGCCGTGAAATGAATTGTTTTCCGACAAAAAATGATCCCCTTTCAAGGTTGAGTGCCCATCTATAGTTGGACGTTGAACTTCGAACCAACCACCAACTGAAAAATAAGGTCGAAACAAACACCCAGCCATGCCATTTAGTACATGCTTAATAGCCATGGTGATTGTATTCGTCCCCTAAGGGTTGGTCTAGTTATAAATGGCCTATATAAATTGGACTTATAAATGGGGGGTGATCCTAACCACTTACTACCGGGCCAATATTTTGAAGATCAATACATGGGCATTATAATGATTTTATTATTTAATTGTTTCATGTTTGGATGTTATTTTCATCTAAGCTGACACAGATATCTCTTATTCCCACAATGAACACACGAAATAAACCAACTTTCTACATCCTAATTCTCCGTGGCCATCCCAGTGGATTGCCATGGTTCCACCAGATTTTCAAAACATGCCAAACCGCTACGTCCGTGCAGCCAGGGGTAAGAGGTCATAACTGGCTGTTTCTTGGCTCAAGGCGGAAGAGAGCAAAGCCTACAGGAGTTGAGACTGCTGGTAGTTACTTGGAGGATCATACCATGTAGGAAGTGGTTTTTTACTAGATTTCAGGGGGATATATAACCCCCATTTATAAGCCATAAAAGTGCCATTTGGCTTAGGGGACATAAAAATTCATGGTTACATATTAACCACTTACTAAATGGGATGATCCTCCAAGTAGTGGCGCGGTCCAAAGGCTGGGTACCTAAGATCAATGTCGACTGAAAATTTCTCCAAACAGCTTCTTCGATAGCATGTTGTTTCTTTTCAGTTACATTAAAAGCTTCATTACAGTAAACAAATATAACGGAAAAAAAGCTTAAACGGATATCATTATGTGATGTAAAGTTTTTCCCAGGGCAAAGCTGCAAAATCTACATTATACGTTCAAGAAATTGACGCACAGCTGCCAATAAAAAAAACACCATGGTTCCATGTTAAATGGCGCAAAAATGGATACAGTATCTCCGCCACATGGCGGAAACGTTTTTGGAGAAAAATCCACCTTCATAATGCCACCAATAATGTGGGTGAAACGGGTGATTCCAACGTGACTTCCTTACGGAAATTCATATCAAATATTGATCAAAGACAGGAGGTGATTCATGATTTATGATGACTCCAATGAATGATCCTTCAAAGAGGGAAACATCTTTAAGACAATCCACTCCCAAAGCGTTTTTGATAAGAGTTCAACATGTGCTACCCACAAACAAGTTGGGGCGCCACAACTAGTTCCCCATTTGGCCACTGTTGTTTTCCTATCCCTCTTCAAACCGTTTTCTTTTCAAGAAGATATGTTGAAAAGGCTCAACCTCACCTGCCAACAAGCCATCCCACAAATGCAAGCAAAAATGGCAACCAAAACGAAACATGGCCCACAGCAAACAACAAGATATTTTCTAGTTGGGGGTTTTAACACATTTGAAAAGTAATAGTCAGATTGGATCATCTCAGCAGGCAGGGGCAAAAATCAAAATATTTGAGTTGCCACCACCTACAGGGTGGGCCCCTACCAAATCATAAATGGAGCTATAACCCTTTTAAGTATGTTTATATATATATATAACGCCAGTTACCCAGTTATAAGGCCATTGATAGGGGCCCCATAACTCCACTTACAACCGTTGTAGGGGTCCTCCTTGTAGAAAATGACGCTTCGCACCTCAGACGTGTCCGACTCATCCAGCGAAAAGCCCACCTGAACAAGGGTTGGATCGGTGGCTGTTGATGAAGCGTCCATGGTTCGATGGTTGGTTGGGTGGGTGGTGGTGGTGGTGGGTTTAACTATGGTGATGGTTGATTGGTAGTTGGTTGGTGGTTGTTGAACCTAACCCATCTGAAAAAAAAACAATTAGTCAAATTGGAAATCAGGGAAGGAAATATCAAATATTTGAGTTGCCACCACTGAGTAATTTGATAGGCAGGAATCCTCAAGTGATAGAAATAAATTCTTTCTAAAAAGGGATTCCTACAAAGTGGGCCACGTCACCAGTTGGGTATATAGGGGTGAACAAAAACAGTGAAACCCATGTGTAAGGCTGTGAAAAAAAAGCCCTTCTTGTACAACAAGAATCAGTTCCTTTTTCAAAAAGAAAAGTACGTACAGTAATTACACAAAAATGGTTGATTTTCTATGGTACATGTAAGTCAATACGACATACATGAATCTTATGGGGATGTGAATCCGTCCAATCACTTCAACCAACAGAATCAAGGTCGCTGTCTTCTCGGTTGTTTCTTCGGCGAAGTGGGAGTCCGACTGTGCCCCCTCCAAAGCTACCCAAAAAAAAATTGCCAGGCCAAAAGTTACGGCGTTATTGAGAAAATAAAACAGGTGGGGGGTTAACACCACACTTTTATGGCCTCATTTCTGGTGGGGGTAGCTGTGGTGGGGGGTGCCGTAGTTCAGATTCACAATGGTTTCATGTTTGGTCTTTCTCGACTTTGCTTTCCTTTGCCTTCACACCTTGACACGGTGACACACCGAAGAAAAAACATATTGGCACATAGATTCTTGGTTTGAAAGGGATGCCAACGACTAATTCCCTAAGTATCTTGACCCCTCAAAACTGGCTGTTTTGAGGACCCTACCCCTGCTATACAGGTTCAATCCCTTCCATTGGAGGGTCCCAGCTGATCCTTAGGGCATATACTTTCATTGAATTCCATTGACCTGATAATCTAGTACTTTTAACTTAAGATACGTTTTTAAGTCTCAAAGATGAGAAGGCCGTAAATAAACTCCTCTCCATATTTTCCCCTACACCCCTGAAGATTAACAGTTTGAACCTGAAAATGATGGCTTGGATGATGATTTTCCTTTTCCAGGGGTGTATTCTCAGGTTCCATGTTAATCTTCCGGGGTGAGTTTTCTTGGCGACACAAACAACCCTGGGAAGTCATCGGTCCAAGTTCTCCGACCAAACGAGAAGAGGTCAGCAAATGACATAAAAGTCTCAGAAGTGGCCTGACAGAAACGGTTTTTTAAACTCATCAAATCCAACAGTTTGGAGGTACCTTAGAAGTTTGTCACGCTTCAAGGTTGGAAAAAAAATGTTTCACGCATCCAGGATGGACAAGATTTATACTGTAGTGTTACTCATGAATGGTTACCCAGTTGGTGGTTTCAACCCCTTTGAAAAGTATTACTGTAGTTCAAAATGGGAATCTTCCCCAAATAGGGGTGAACATCAAAAATATTTGAAACCACCACCCGGCAACAGGAATCACCAACATGCTTGTTTCACAAGATCTGGAATGGTGGAAGGAACGTGTTTCCATTTTTAACATATGAGTTCCCACTAAAACATGTCAAACACATCTTGAAGTACAAGGTGAACTTGATTGAAGAGTGGGCAGTTGGAAGTATAACCATGATTAATGTCAAACAGTCTTTGGAGAGGAAATGCAATTATCTCAGCAGGGAGAATGAAACTATCACAGGCGCATGGATCGCAAATCAATCTTTGCACGTTGAAGACTTCTATAGAATTTCCAAAACCACATCGAAGACATCATTTGACTTACTGATGTCGAGTGTGTTTGGTATGAGTTTGCAAGAAGGGACCATGTTTGTTTGTTTTGCTTGGGGTTAAAATCCATTTGAAACAATGACATGTTTTTGTTTAATTGGCATCCCACGAAACCCAAAGGCTGAAAACACTAATAACTTCCTTCCCTAATCAACATTAAGAAATTATAGGGGCATGGCGGGCCAGTAGCATGTAAGCTCAAGCAATCTCAAGGGGTCGGAATAAAACCCAGGACAAAACTTCGGATCTCATCCGTTTTTAGTTGGCAGAGAATGCCGGAATTGGCCATGTCTTTTGCTGGGTACCCTCATGCTAGTGGTAGCAAACAACGTAAGTCAGTTGGTAAACTAGATGGTTTTATGGGTTTAGCCTCACTTCGGAAGTATACGGATACATCATACATCTTCATACATCTTAAAATTCAAAATGGCTCGAAAGAAAAAAGTGACCAACAAAGCGATCGTCTTCCAACTGTTTTTGCAGGAAAAAACATCGTTGTTCATCCTGTCAGGCGTAGCAACATGGGATTTAAGAGAGAAGAAACACTACTGAAGACTGAAATCATCTAGTTGGTGGTTTCAACCCCCATTGAAAAATATTAGTCAAATTGGATCTTTTCCCCAAGTTGGGATGAAAATAAAACATGTTTGAAACCACCACCCACTTATACTTGAATAACCCAACTTTCACCCTTCGGGGCAACTCTTTGGCATATTTGGACAAATATGTTGCAACCAAACCAATCAGATGACACACCAAAAGTTTGACAGTTGGCCCCTGAAAAATGATGGTTGGAAGTTGTAAGACTACATGATCTACATTCCTTTTGAGGGATAGTAAGATTTCAAGGGCTATGTTAAACTTCTGGGGGGGGTATTCTTGACGATTCTCTGACATGGGGTCATTACCTTCCTTTAAAACAAATCCCTGGTGCTTTGAACGACTATGTTTGACTAACATCTTTTCAGACAAGGGGGTAACTTGCATGAAACACCTCTTGAAAACTAACACGACACCGGAAAACCAACCATTTGAAGATGTATGTCCTATATGTCCCATTAAAAATGGGGTGATTTTTACAGTTTGCCATGATGCTGTTGATGGCTGAAATCCTGCACAAGTTGATATGGAAAATTTCCGATTATTTACAGTGTTTTAAATATATCTGCCCAATTGAGAATAAATCTCACCTCGTGCCCCGAGCTTTAATTGGTGTACCTCGTCGAAATTAGATTGTGTACCTCGCCTCGCTAAATCTAGATTTCGAATTTATTACCTCGCCTCGTTCAATCATGGCTTGTCTGGGCCTGGTGACTTTTTCAATCGTCTGCGCACTTCTCCGTCTGCCTCCGTTTTTTCAGTGGGCTCAACAAATTTAGAATTGATGCCTTTTCAGCATCAGAGGGCCCCTCAGAAAGCTGCACCGCAGCCTTCCCATCTCGCTCCAAAGACCGGGCATTGCCGAAAGAACGGAGCTGAGAAGTGTGTGTGTTCTTCCTCTTGTAGTTGTGCTTTTTGCCTACATCACTTCTCATACTTCTTTTCCTTTGCACCCGGAGCCCCTTGCGGGACAGCAACGGGCCCCCTTCCTTTGCCCTTCGTCTTTCCTTTTTCATGAAAATGGTGCAGCATTTAGATAAAAAGAGCGCGCAGTGTCCCCCAATCCCTGGTGGTGGGCCCCATGCATTCACAAGTAGGTGCTGTTCGATCAGAGGCGGTATTGCCCCATCACCGAGATGCTTCCTGAGACACGGTTCAGAAAACACCAAAAAATGCTTTCAGCCATTCTTGAAGCCAAAACGTCTAAAACTGCAAGACCAGCATGATATGAACTTAGCCCGTAGAAATGGAGGCCGTTTGCCAGATTCTAGGCTTTCAAGTGCATAAGAA
>DF239091.1:143773-181273 GCA_000507305.1 Breviolum minutum Mf 1.05b.01 | reverse complement strand
AACAACAACCACAACAACAGCAACAACAACAACAACATCAACAACAACAACAACAACAACAACAACAACAACACGAGAAAAGAATACATTTGAAATTTGGTTTCTGGTACAGGAAGGCCATGGGTCTATATGGATCTTTTGGGGCGACGCATTCTGAGACATGCAGCAATTGTCAATGTCAGGTGGACCAACTGGCGATTCAATGGACGTCAAACCAATGGTGTGGGTAGGAAGCGCAGGGTATGTTAAAAGCCCTGAGTGAATTGTCTAAAAAACATGCAAAAACAAAGTGAACACGCTGTAACTTGTCTCAAAGGACATCTCAATCATATCTGATTCATTCAAAAAACAATAACATCATATACCGTAACATCTAGAATGAACCTCTAAAAACACAAACAATCTTTACAACCATTGAAGTTTTTCGGACCATTCAACAAAACCGCTTGGCTGCCCAAGCAGTTCGTCCACGCCACGGTCTTCCATCCAAGGCATCCGACGAGAGCCTGGGAGTAAAACGAAAAGGCCCAGTGTGCGCAAGGACAACAACAACAACAACAACAACAACAACAACAACAACAAGAACAACAACACTACTCGCAACAGGAACAGGACTGAAACATGGAAATAATCATAAAACATAGTAATGATAGTAGTAATACTATATTCATTATTTGACAAGAAGATCCCAGGCGGCATCCACCCATTTTCACCCCAGATTCGTCAAAGAGTCGAGCCCGAGGGGGTATGTTAGGATTCCGCTATCAATGGGAAGTCCCGTGGGGCTGTTGATTCAAATTGTGCTAATTTCCCAGTGAATTTCAATGAAAGGCCTCAAACAGGCAAAGCGTACCACAATGAGAAAACCTTTTTGGAAGATTATCAAGTTCAATCCTGCTTGACAGCAACATGCGGATTTGAAAGTGTACAAGCAACAAACAAACAAACAAACAAACAAACAAACAAACAAACAAACAAACAAACAAACAAACAAGACAATTGTCCAAATTTGGATTAAATTTGGCATAAACTTCATGCAAGCTAGGCTCAAAATGAGACTACCAAAAGTACTACAAACATCAATTTGGTATCAATGAGTTTCAGGCCGCATACGTTTTTTTGTGTTTTTTTTGGTTCAGTTCCAGTGACTGGAAGATGGAGTAATCGCTGTTGTCTCAAATAACTCTGGAGAAGGACCTGGAGAAGGTTGAAAAATGTGGGATGGTCATACGCAGTTGATGGTTCAGAAATCCGGCGATCACCAGCTGAGGTTGGTAGTTTATCATCCCATACCCTCTGGTAAACTAACATAGCAATGGAATATCCCTATTTGAATAGGAAATGCATTTTCATTCCGGGTCCATTTTCCAGCCAGCTATGTTAGTTTACCGAAGTGTAATTTACAAGGTTTTAGACATCCCAAGTTTCGCAGGAATTTGTCCATCAACAGTATGACCAAAGAAAATTGAATTGATCACCCTAGACATCCAGTCATACCTCCTGAGGTTTGGTGCTTGATTGGTATGTTTTTGGGGACCAAATACCGAACCTCAGTTTCGGTGGACTGGATGTCTATAGAGCCCGTGATTTTGGGGAGATTTTCGGGGCGGAACCTTTAGGATCCCTCCATTGATGAGTCATTGTTTTCAATGATCTAAACTGGTTGGTGGTTTCAACTCCCTTTGAAAAATATGAACGTCAAAATGGATAAGTTCCCCAAGGTTTGGGTTGAACATACAAAATATTTGAGTTGCCACCACCTAGCCACTTTTGCTGGAAAACCTTAAAATCCTACCAATGTCACTAAAGAACAAGAGAATTGACACCTGAAGTAAGGTCATTTTGGATATGTTGGATCTACCCCCACGAACCAGGATCATTACATGTTTAGTAGGGAATCCCTATAAACCTTCACTTGCCACTGGCAATCCCTGGGGGGTAGATCCCAATGGACACGGGTTTTGGCTCCCACAAACCCAGAACTCGCTTGGATTGTTAAGTCTTCATCTTCGACATCTGCTGCTACCATGGTTTAGAATGAAGTGCGGCAATCATCTCTACTTGTCACTTGAATCTGCAAACTTGGGGCTTTTTTTAAGCATTACCAGACAAAAGATACAAAAGATATATTGTCTAAGAACCAAGGCAAGGAAATGTTCAAGGATTTTCAAGGCTTAGAACTCGCCTGGGAGGTCACTTTTTGGCTTGATGGCGCGGAGGGGGAAGGGGGTGACCAAGTGAGTGCTGCGAAAAAATACTGTTGACAAATAGTGAAGGGTAATATAGGGTTCCCTTCATAAATATGAATCGATTATATAGTTACCCTCTGTTATAGGATTGCGGCGACACCCGAAGGGATTCATATTAACCAAGTATAAGATCTGATGTAAACGTACTGCCACACGCATTTTTTGCAACATTGCTCGAAGCGACATACCAGTGTCAGTCCAATTTTCGCTCTCAAATCACCACATCCATTCACATACATTTACATACGTATGTATGGGTGTTTCCAAAAATAATGGTACCCCCAAATCATCCATTCTAATAGGGTTTTCCATTATTTTCACCATCCATTTTGGGGTACCCCTATTTTTGGAAAAATCCGTATATACATATAGAGAGAGATTGGCCAACGTTGGCAGTCATCTTTCAAGTCCTCAAAATTGAATTTGGTTCCCAGCAAAGTACCTGGGTATTCTTCAAAGTCACCTCGTTTGGGACCCATAAATGACCTTTTCAGAGCTGGCTTAGGTGACCTCCATTTAGGGAATCAGAAGGTATGTCACTTTGAAGAAGCTGGTATATATTATCATCATTCATATATGTAATAGTATGTAACATATATACATATATGCCCTTCCCTGCAGGATATTCGGAATCCAACACTGCCAAAGAAACAAAAAAAAGAACATCTCTTAGGTTCCCAAACCATATCCTTCTCTCATTCTCTGTCCGCGGCTGGGCGCCACATCTTCCACCTCTCCTGCCATACACCGGGGAAGAATTCACATGGAACCTGACACTGAATACCCCTGGAAAAGGAAAAATCATCTTCACAAACCATCACTTTCAGGTGTCCAGCCGCTATAATCTTCGGGGGGGTTGTAGATTTGCCTCCAAAATGGCTGGGCATTTCCCGGAACCAAAAAGATACAATTTTGGGGGCGTGTGAGGTCGTTCCGATGAAAGTTGACTGCCGGAGTCTGGTGGCTTCAACCCATTTGAAACCGAAAAAAAATCCGAGTCAAAAAATTGGATCTTTTCCCGGGTGAAGCCACAACCCTAGGAGGTTATATCCCATAGGATCCATGTAGGGTATATTTACCTACATTTGGTTCATTTTTATGGTAAATGTAGGTGAATATACCATACATGGATCCTCTGGGTATAAAATCTACCCTCCCTGAAACTAACGGCAAAAAAGCCGTTGGACCGTTAGAAAATGCATGGGACTGGAAGACGATCGTTACCTTTTGGGACCCGGCCTATTTTCAGGGGCTTTTGCTGTTCTCTGAGTTCTAGGGAGAGTATCACTACCTAGGAGTAGGGGTAAAACTAAAAAAAAAACGTATTTAAAACCACCACATCCTGGAATCCGGGAAATTTCAACCAAGAAATGTCATCCAAAAACACTGTTCAACACTCTGATTTACTATGATTTTCGGGTATTCATCGGGAAATTTCCGGATAGAATTTCCCAAGAATCCGAATTTTCCCAATCTCTGATCCATCAACTTTCTTTTTGCTGTCCTGCAACTTCATCATCCGACTCTGCGGAAGTTTCCCAGGCAGCCAAATGTTCCAACGCATCACTTACCTCATGGCAAGCAACAGGCACAGCGGTCAACTAAGTAAAGGTCAATCACCAAGATCTATTGGTTCAAAACAAACATCATCTGCCAAGCAAAAATGAGTGCTTTTCGCTTTTGGAGGCGAGGATAGTTTTTTGCAGGTATTCAGTAACTCTTCAATCTAAAGGAATTGGCCCCGGAGGGAAAAACTCTCAGGGGAAACCCACCAATCACTTGGGAAAGCCATGGAAACTGAGGTGAACAATGACGTTTTAGCGAGGGGTGGCTGATGGAAAATGATTTCCTACATTTTGTTCTTGACTGCTTGGATCACACTCAAAGGCAAATGGGAAAATAACATGTCAATGTGTTATTTTGGTTTCTATCTGGTGGTTTTTCCGCCACGGCAGCTGAACAAATCAAGCATGTCAAACGGGAAACCGGAACCCCAAATGTCAGGGTGAAAATGATTGAAAGCACGACCTAGAACTAATGCACTCTGTGAAACTAAGATAGCACCTGAAAATGGATGGCTGGAAGACTAGTTTCCTTTTAGGGTAGCTTCCTGGGTGCTATGGTAGTGTCCGGGAGTGTTGATAGGAACTCTGCAGAGTTCAAATGCAGTACATAGTACTCTTCAGGCCTATCCAACTACCAGTTGAGCGACACGGGTAGTAAAAGAGTATCACCAAGGAGCAAAATATTTTCCTGGAAAACTCCAGAACCAAAAATTCAAAGTAAAAAAATCCACCAAATCCAACGCAACAGCAACTCATGTCAACATAGCTATTTTTAGCGTCACAGGATTCTCGGATAATTATTACGCGTCTCCAAAATCAAAATAACCAATCAACACCCACATCAGAAAAACACCGGAAAACTAACGAATTACCCCTGAAAATCACTGGTTGGAAGATGCATTTCCTATTGAAATAGTCCCTTTTTAGGTGACATTCGTTAGTTTTCCGGGGTGTTCGTACTTTCACCCCCCGCCCCACACCAGGTGAAAGACTCCAAGTGACAGACCAAATAGTCTTGGTCATTTCTTCACCCAAGACCGCATCTAGCACCTGGGTTCATTTTGCTTCACGAATCCGACCTCTTCCGGGGTGGAATGTATACCGTAGGAACGTGGTAAATGACCCTTGTTTGATTGGAAGGTTGGCCTTGTTTTGGGGGGTTGACATTCAAAAATACAGGTCATTTAATGAAATGGTTCTAGGTTGATCCGATATACCCTCCCTGAAACTAACAGCCAAAGCACCTGAAAATATGTGGAATATGATCCTTTCCATTTGGGGCCCCGCCTATTTTCAGGGGCGTTTTGGTTAGTTTCAGGAGTGGTGCTTATGGAAAGAAGTCATCATCACGCAGCACTGGCCACGCAGCAAAACCGAACCCAGAATTTGAGTCCCTGGCTTTTCACGGGGCTTGGCTGAGTAGCAACATAAAATTTGAACTGAAAGAATGTTGGGAACCTATGTATAGTCCTAATTAGACATGATATATTGAGTATATCAGTATATTATATCCTCAATATATATCCGAAAGTAAAAAAAAACAAACCCGGATCTTGAAAAATCGCAAATTACATTAAAAAAAATGGTTGAAAAAAACAAAAGTAACAATCTCCCAGTCTCCATTTTTTTCTTCCAAGGCACTGTATACGACACATCACCCACAGAAGGAGGGTTTGTTTCGTCCCTCTGTTCGCTGAGTCCAGTGTTATGAGCCTCCAGAAGTTGCTCGAAGTTGCTGAGAGCGTCGGTCGCCTAGAAGAAAAACTGCCCCGCCATAGGTTGTTTTGCTTTTTTTTCGTGGCGAACAACAAAAAAAAAGAAGGTGGTATTGAACCAACCCATTTGAGAAATATTAGTTAATATTGATTATTTCCCATTTATTTCCCCAGGAAGGAGTGAAAATACAAAATATTGGATACCACCACATAGCATTAGGTGTATGACCCTCCAAGGAAACTCAAATGAGCTCAAATGTCATTTGTTCCTGTCAAATATCATCAAAATGGTGGATTTTCCACGGCTATGTTAGTTTACAGGAGTGTAATGATTTAGTACAATTTCACTTCGATTGAAAGATGTAATGTACAATGGCCTATACAATTTATTTTGTTTGAAAGATGTCTGTCTTTCCAACCAAGTATACGATGACTATCCATGAATATCCCATACAATGTCAATGTTCAGTGTCAGAAAACTTCTTTTGGCGATATGTTGATTTCTTTTGGTCTATTGAGTTCCGTTAAGCCACACAACTGTGGCATATATATTGCTAGAATCTCAATTGTTCAAAACATATGCGACTGGCAACCCTTCCGTTAAAAGAACACAGGAGCCATCTGGATTTTGGAGACTTCAAGCAGTTTCTTTCTGAAAGGTGTCATAAAAATGTGTCATGGTTACCAACCAATGTGAGGATCCTACTCTTGTTTTGACTCAATCCGGGGATGCCTCCAGTTTCTGATGTCAAAACTATTCAAAGGTTCCTGGTAGGTGTTGATTCCAACTGGTTTGCACATGTTCTACCCTTCCTGAAAAACGGACATGTTGCACCTGAAAAACTGCAGGTTGTGTGAGAATTTTCCTTTCAGGAAGGCTTTCTGGTAGGTGCCACGTTAGTTTCAGAGAGTGTAAACCATCAAATACTTGTGGGTCACACAATTTGATTAAAAAAGGCTTTTTGCTACATGATGTCCCTCAACATCCATTGAACATGGACACACTGTTATCCTTCAAATCTGCTGGCCAAATTGGAAGTCTTCCAACCTGCAGCAGTCTTCATTTACCCTGATGATGGAAGAAATCCGGCTAACCAGTTGGTTTATCCCCACTATGTACAATGTTTTAGAAATTTCAGGTGCAGGATTTCTTCCACAGTAGCATTTGGACTTTGTCACTTGTGGCTTCTATGTCATGTTGCAGAAAAATATGGAAACATCTTTAATCCCAGTCACAGACATGCCATTGCTTGACCAGGGTTGTGATGACAAAGCCATGCGTGCAGGCACCCAAACATGCGCTTGTAAGCGTTGAGCGGCCGCTGTTCCTGACTTCAGTTCATGCGGCCAAGTCACTGGAAATGCCACACAGTCGCTTGGAACTGGGGGGATGAAGATACGCGAGGAGAAAAAAAAACAGGGATCTCCAAAAATCTATAGAAATTCCAGGAGTCCCCCAAAAAATCCACAGAAATTCCCAGGAGTCCCCGAAAAATCTATAGAAATTCCAGGGATCCCCGAAAAATCCATAGAAATTCCGCCAAACCTCAACCAACTGCAGTTCTTTTTAGGATATTGGGTGACGCAAATTCCGTAAACGTTGACATCCCGTATCTGCGAGATTCAACATCCGCCTTGCTCCCTAAATCTGTTCTGTTCACTTCTGGGACAACTTAGCATTGGTGGGAAGTCTGTGGTTCAACGGTTCAACTATGTAAATAGCAGCAGCATATATTTGTAGACTGTAAACTATACCGTACCCCCTCAAAAACACTGGATTATTCTTCTTAACTTTTGATTTATCATAAATGCTACTGCATCTCGTGACCCTGCAAAGGCACATGCAAATATGATCAAATATGTATAATTCCCTAAGGTACCCCAGGAATGCAAAACCCTCTCCAACCTGAAAAAGCTATTTGGGTTCCAATCCCCAGAAGATTGTTGTGAGTTTGTTCCTAGATATTGGTGGGACACATCTGCACTTTTGAGGGTTCTCGGATATATGTCAGATCATGTGAAAATCCAACTGAATCAGAGTCATACAATGATCATCTCAATCATATACCTCTTACAACCTAAACATGTTTTTTCCAAGGCTTAAACCAAAAAAAACGCTCAAGGATTAGATTCTCTATCTCATACACAACAACCATGCCAACCCCTTTCTTTCTTCTTGGCATATCCCTTCAACAACTCCAAAAAATCTGTGTGAATCTGGCTAAATCAGAAAACTTCACCAACCATTACTTATAGCATATGTTTATACTTATTATACCCAAATATGTGGGAAAATCACTTCAAAAACTATGTTGCTAGGATTTCCATTTCCCATTGAACCACCATTGATGAATTTCCCATCAAGTCGCTCAAGCGGTTGTCCGAAGCACCCAGCAGGATCCTGGGCATGGTCGCCCAACGGAGCAATGGAATACTGGATATTTGCACGTATATATTATACATAAGGTAATGTATTTAGTAAATATACAACATCATATCTATAATCTATACAATATACATAAATCACATACAACTTCAATATATATCGAATGATAACAACAACAAGGATATCTTGAATAATTCCTCACTTTTTCACAACTTTTCCCTTTGTTTCAATTTAAACCCCAATGTTTTTCTCTTTTTGAGGCATCCAGCCACCTCAAACCCGTGCCCCGTTTTTTTTGTGCCAGCAAAGTGACGCCAGGCTTTCCACCGAACTGGCCACGGGTGCCCAGGAAAGTACAGAACTCAAAGCTTCAAAGGCATCGTCCAAAAAAGCCACCGAAACCAAACCCAAATGCGCCTTGGTGAGCTGACGCGACTTGGCACTAGGCGGCAGGGTGGTGAACTGTGAAGTTGGGGAAAGTTGGTTGGGGAAGTTGTTTTGGTGTGTGTTTTTTTTGGGGGGGGATCCCAAAAAATATGTTTTGTTTTTTTTTGTGTGTGCGATTTTAGAAAGTGGTGTGTAAACGGGTGTTTTGGGTTGGAGTGTTTAATTTTGCTACTAATCTTTACTGAAGTTTTGGTGGCATTTTTGGTGGTCAAAAAAGAAGACCACCTGAAATTCGTAGCTTCTGAAGGTCACCATGGCTGGCTGAAAATTCCCCATCACCAATAGCGTTACTGTAAATTCATCTAGATATATCTATACCTTCTTAGTGGATTTTTGATTGCTATGTTGGTTTACTTAGTTGGGTTTTTCAGACTCCTTTCATTACAACATGCCGGGAGTCCAAGAAGGGATCCCACATCCCCCCAAGGAAAACACTCAACTCCCATCCGCCTTGGAAGCTTTGTGACATTCATCCAGAATTGATGTTACACCATTTACACATTCTGAAGATTAACAATTTGCACATCCCATGCCATCCATGGGACTGGTACATTTACCTACAAATTGGTTGATTTTTATGGTGAATGTAGGTTGGGTGATGGCTGTAGGTGAACCAGCCGTTCATCTTCCAAATTTTCCGAGATTTGGGACCAGGATGCCAAATAGAATTCAAGCATCTTCACTGGATGTCCCTTTAAACTGCGCATCCCTGAAATGAACTTCCCTTCGGTATCGGCCACCGTTGTTACTAGGTAGCGTTACTATTACAAGTTGATATGAATTCGAGTTTGGGAGTTGAATCTAAAACGATCTGGGTAAAAAGCTGGAAACTAATAATAACTTATAATAAATGAAGGTAATACCGGGCAGGATTCTCATTTTACAAGTACTACCTTTTCTGAGGGGTCTCTGAATGGGGTGAGGTGCTTCTTGACCCAAGACAATTCTCCTACTGTTGATGAACAATTCATTTGGCTAACCAGTTGATATAATAAACATATCTCATGATTTCCCGTTATGTACCGCTGGTGCATCTATGTCTTATCTATCATTGGTGCAGGATTCCTTCAATCAACAGTGTGAAACTGGATTAAACAACCTTTCCATTGAACAAAAAGGGAAAAGTTGGGTACCCTTGTAACCGAGATATATACCAACATATACCACCTGTCCATGGATTAGAAAATGGTTGTATAGAGCAATGGGGTATTATTGGGGGAACAACTGCTAGGGTACCCTCCCAAGGGTACCCAAAATTTCCCTTTGCTGGGTGAGTTGAGGTTGTTTTTGTTTTTCTACGGTTGCATCTGGAACAGGTTCCAGAAAGTTGCAAACCATGAAGCTGGATGGATCTTGTTTGTACAAGTATTGCAGTGGATACTGCATACTAGATTCATGTCATACACATTGTTTCCGTACACTTTCCTTTAAAAACAAATGGATGGCCGAACTTCAGCCAATCTCCATTGAAATCATTGGGTCACCACAGATTGAACATCACCCAAGCCAGCTACAAAGCCTCACAACTGTTGCAACAGGCAGCAGTTGTTCATAGCCCAAGTGACTGATAGCCAGGAATTTCCTTTTATCAAAGACTGCCTGACGAATGTGGAGCAACTTTTTTGTGAGCAAATGAAAAATTCTATGGTTTACCCTCCAGGGAATTAACATATCCCACCAGGGGAAAAGGAAAATCATCTTCAAAATGCCATTTTGGGGGGATATGTTAGTTCCCTGGAGGGTATGGTTTATTATTTCATTTCTCTTTGGGTGGTGGTTTTTGTGTTTAAAAACATTATGTGACCGTTTTGGGATGTATGAAACTGGAGTCGGAATGATAATGAAATCGAATATATAAATATTACACAACCATCATCAACTGACTTTTTGCACATGTCAAGAGGGTTATAGGGTGAACCAACCCAACGTACTGATGGAAGAAATCCTGCACCACTTGAGATCTATAAGACCCTGTAAACAATGGGATTTCAACTACCTTTACCTCAACTGGTGAGTTTACCGGATTTCTTCCATCAACATTTGGGAAATGGTTGTTTCGTGTTTCCCCTATCACCCTGTCGACATGCTGAGCTGAGCCGGTGGACCCTAGGAACATGAGGACTGCGACTGGATCGGTGGTCTACATCCCCTGGGAAAATGAACGGCGTTTTTCAACGGAACCCAAAGCCATGGAGGTGGATGGTTCAGATGACGTTCTTTGAAAAGTTGAGTGATTTTTAGGTTCCAGTCGTCAATTTTGACAGGGTGTATTTGGAGAAGGCAAAACAAATCGATAAGTTTTCATGGATGGCTGATAAACCAAGAACTGGTTGTTGAAGTGTCCACTCTGAAGAATCAATGTCCTGCTAGTTTGTTTTCAACCCATCTGAAACATTTCGAAAGGAGAGTATAGGGGTGAATCTTTTAGAGAAAAATGAAACTCCGGCTGCAGTAGTCCTGCTTTAGCCCTTATCAACAACTTCTGGTCTCAAGAGGAAGATTGTCGGAAGGAACTTACTTTCTCCTGGAGAAGTTCTAAAACCCATCAATAAATGTGCTTCATCAAGAAAACCACCTCAATTTTCTACCTAATTCTGTTGATGGATCAGAAATCCCAAACAACCACCTGGCATGTACAAAAACCTTGTAAATAATGGGATTTCAACTACCTTTCCCTCAACTGGTGAGTTTACCGGATTTCTGAACCATCAACAGTAATGTATTGCCCATATGGATGTTTCCGAAAATAATGGTACCCCCCAAATCATCCATTAAAAAATAGGGTTTTCCATCATTATAAACCATCCATTTTGGGGGTTTTTCCCCCTATTTTTGGAAACACCCATATCTCTCACTTGGCACATTAATGGATCCCCAAATTTCAGTTGGCTTCTTGCAACCCCAGCGACAGCAAAACAGGCCATCGATTGGACGGCCATTGACCACGTCCACACAGGACTGAAATCTGAGGTGAGCCGGGCGCACAACACAAAAAAACTGGGTTGGTGGTTTCAACCCCTTTGAAACATATTATATAGTCAAAATTGGAATCTTCCCCAAATAGGGGTGAAAATAAAAAATATTTGAAACCACCACCCAGAAAACGATGGGCTTGCAATCCGAATCTTTCCAATAGTCAGTTGTTTGGTTCCCAAGTTGGTGTGTTCTTATACTATTTCAGGTATGTACTCACCCCGGAAAAATAACGAAACGTCCCTTGAAAAAATAGGTGCTTGGTTCAGACGAGATTCCTTTCCTTTTGTAATTTAGGCCCCCTTTTTTAAGGGATGTCTAGATGAGACATGGTGGGTCTCTTCACTTGCATTTCCATGTGCAAATGCTTATGCATCTTAATGATTTTGACATGCATGGCCGTTGGCCAACAGTTTTTGGTACGACGTAGTATTCCCCATTACTATAGGAAGCCTGAAGCACCACCATGAAATCCCCGGGTGCAAGCGCACCCAAGTGGTGTCATACCTACAAGATCCTACAAGAATGTTCTTTTCCAAAAAAAATGGTATCCCAAATCGTCAGAAATCATGGAATGTTAGATATACAAACCTATCTATACAATTAGGAAAGTAAGCTTTTCAACTCCACATCTTTTGGCTGGATTCTAGCATTAAATCACATCATGCCTGGCCCCCATCACCAGCTGGACATACTTGTTGATAAGATTCAAAAAAAACTTTCATACATCTTTCATACATAAAGTTTCAAATTATCCTTACCATGATTTGCAAATTTGCTTCCATTTACAGTATATATCTCCACATTTCAAACTGCATTGTCAGCTGGAAACCTATACCGATTGAGCTTAAAGTCGCCCTTTAGTGGCCAAAAAGACCCATCCCACAAGGGACTTTCACATCCCGATCAGTCAAATATCTGGATACCAACAACAAAAATGTGTGCTTTGGAAAAAACACTGGTATCAATTTTAAGTCCAACTGAAAAAAATACCGCCCATTTCTATATAGCAAGAATCCCTCTAAACACGAAAAACATGCTGATTTTTCGAAACTCTAGAAAAAACATTTAGATAGTAGCTTTTTTTCTTAACTTAGAAAATGACCTGACCTAGCTACTTCGGATCCCAAGATTCCAGGGGTTGGTTTTGATTCTCAAGAAACCAAGTTGTACATTCTGACTTTTGTGGTCCACAAATCCATGGAAGCAAGTTGCCAAACGCCAGACACCAGGGGTGACTGGCAGAGTTTCTGCTGTATCCACAGCAGCAAGGCCACTTTTGATACCCAAAGTCTCAAGGGCTAAACGTGTCATACCTGAGGTACACCAGCTGGAAAGTAGCTCCCATGTACTGGTTTATCATGGCCCCTTACAAATCACCACCTTTTGGGAGTTGCGCCATCTACTTTCATTACCGTGTAGTAAAATCCGAATCGGATTCCAAGAGGATGGTGTTTATGTGTTTTTCGTTGTCGACTCAAACTGCTGGATGTCTTTCCCCTGAAGTTGAACATGGAACCTGAAAAATGGAACCTTGGAAAAGGGTTCCATTCCTTTTGTTAACTGTTCGTTTGTGTAAACTTTGGGGGTGCAACACTTGTTTGTAAGTATTCTTATAATATTTGTTGGCTTGACTTATATGTAATTGTCTAGTTTGTCATAAGCAAATACATGCAAATATTATCAAAAACAAAAACTATTACACATGGCGCGCTCAAAGACACATTCTATCCCAATCCGCCAAGATAACAAGAAATGCCAACTGCGTCCAATGGTCACCATATTCTTGAACTTGAAAATGCAAACCTGTGCAATACTAAATATTCAACTTACAAATTGTTACCTTCTACATACCCTGAAGATGATCCAGGTATGTCCTAAGGAAGGGAATTCCCATGACAATCCTCTTCTGAGCATGGGATTGAGAGCATCAATCCTACTCTAGGGAGGGGTCTGGAGTCTTAGGGATACTGAACTAATAATATAACATATCCATACATATCACAATTTTGGAGCAGAGTTTCATCATCAAAATCACATTGGAGGGGACTATATATTATCTATACATCTACGTATTCTTAACTCGTTTCTCACCAAATCTCCCCAATATACAATACTTACGAAGCCTATTTGAAAAAAAAGTGTTCCTCTCATCTGCAATGACTGAGTTTCATCCCATTCAGTCACAAAATCACAGCTTCTAGATTCTAGTGATTCTAGTGTTCCTGGGTGGTGGTTTCAACCCAGTCAAAAGATATGTGTCAAATTTGAAATCTTCCCCCAAGTTAGGGGTTGATCGCAAAAAATATTTGAAACCACCACCCAGTAGTGTTCATGTACAAACATCCTCAAAAAGTAAGAGGTCCATTAATTAGTAAACCAAAATTGCTCCACAGGTTTTTACCTCTTTTTTTTTTCGGATTTCTGACATACAAAACCTCCCCATTGTGTTCCCCAAAACGGTGCGAAGTCGCCCAAGTGACGTTGTGACATCTTTCCACCTTGTGAAGTGGATCCTTCGACAGATGGCCAGCAGCTGGCAGCAAAGGCAGCCAAGGCGTCGTTACGACAATGGTTCGAACCACCAGATTGGGACCAACGTAACATCTTTTCCATCAAATCTATCAAACCTCAGGAAGCCGAATTGGCTAAGGTTGGGTGGAAAAAAAAGGTGACCAACAGGGATTTTTATGCACGAAGTTTGGTGTGAAATGGAATGGATTAACCAACCTAAACCTAGGAAGCGAATTTTTTTGCTGTTGAAAAAAAAAACCTGCGGAAAGGGATGCTTCAAAAGTTGTGGAGCGATGAAATGGATCAAACAAACTTTAAGTCTCCTCGGATTCTTACGAAATCATCACGAGTACTTCTACCTGAAACAAAGAGGAACAGAACTTCTCGAGGACTCAGGTCATACACGTTGGAATCAACGGATGAAGTAATGAACATTTCAGGCCTGGGAACGTCCCGGGCCATGGACCATGTTATTCAAATCTGGTTGGGTGTTTCAACCCATCTGAAAAATATTTGTCAAATTGGATCATCTCCCTGGCTAGGGGTAAAAAAATGTATTATTGAAACCACCACCTAGGTTTTTTAAGTCTATATAACGCAAGAGGAAACATGATGAAGTTGCCTATGTCCATTTGGCGGATGGGAATTAATGCCGACAATGATGCTGATTTTTGAGAGCAATGTCAATGCATAGTCAACCCTTGCTATTGCAGTTTGCAGTATATAGGACGCTGTAGAAAAGAAACTCTACAACTGGAAATCATGATATTACATGTGCAAACAAACGGACTCAAATTAAAATAAAAATAAAAGAAAAGTGGTCACAACCTGAAGAAAACTCTTGACTCTTGAAGGAACCCAGGCTGCAAGTATATCCTCAAATCAAAACATCTAATTTTCCTTTTTTAATAGGGGTATCCAAATCATGATGCATCAAATATGTCCTGATACCACAGCACAATCCTAATGTATACACTTTGCGAAAGGGGGAACATATGTGTAGCAGCACGACTCATCTTTAAGTCACTTTTCTTGAAATCCTTGATACTTGGCACCTCAAAAATGGTGGGTTGGGGAAACCTTTCCTGAAATGGCAAAAATAAATCAGGTGTCCACAGGATTTTTTTTCAAACGGTGCAACTGGGGAATCTTATTGGTAAAATCATCACCATTTGGATGCGACTTCGCTTATTGAGTGGTGACCATGTTTCTTTAACACTAATTCTACACTGAAACTAACATTTTGTCCCTGAAAACAGGCCATCCCAATTCAGTATGGAAATCTCATCTTCCAATTAGGGTGATTTTCAGGGCCAAAGAGTTCGTTGTTCCACAACTCATCCTCGTGTTTTTTATCCCAATCGAAACCCAGCATTGAAACCGCCCAGCAACCTGTATCCAAATCTTCTGCTTCAACTTCATCTTTTACTTGATCCATTTCCGCATCAACAGACTCTGTAATCAATGGTGTTGTTGCATTTTCCTTGGCTACTTTTATGGCGAACCAAAGTTTGTGACTTTGGAAAAAGGCTCAACACACGAAAATAGGGGCCCGAAAACACTTTGAGACCTACTAATATACAGTACCCTCTAGTAAACTAACGTGGCACTAGAAAATCCCCAATTTCAATTGGAAACACATCTTCAAATGTTCACTTTTGTTTGTTGCTATGTGTTAGTTATCCGCGGGTGTACAGATCCGATGAATCATTTTTGCTTCACAAACACACATCCCACGCTCCATGGAACCACTACATGTCACTTACCCCAAATCATCCAGTCGACAAATTGTCTTAGAGGTGGATGGATAGAAAAACCAGGAAACTCCGTGGGTACAAATTAGGTGTTGTTGCATTCATCTGCGTGTTTTTTTTTGGTTGTGATTTTGTTGTGTACCATCATTTCAGGGTGAATGATTCTGCAAATAAGCGCTTCTGAAACATAGAGCTCTCTACCACAAGTTCTATTCAATCAAGTGTGGCTGTGGCTTGACAATGAAAAGAAGAAACATGCGAAGAAAATGATGATTGCAGTCGTGATGATGGTGATGCTGATGCTGATAGTGACGACGGCGATAACGGTGGTAGTGGAAACCGAAAGGTGCATCTCCATCGCTCGGTCCTACGTCTATCAACATAATAGCAACCCTCTTCGTTTCTTTTCCACCTCTTAATAAACTCTACTCCACGACCACCAACAACAACAAGAACAACATCAACAAATCCTCCCAGTCACCACTGGAGTCACCCCGAATCATCGGAAAAAAAAGAAAACACCAAAAATCCCAGGTGCTGAGATGATGGGAAGATCACTCAGTTTCACCTTTTCCATGGAGAGATCTTGGCAAATCTGTTCCATGGAACCCGCCAAAGTGAGGAGAGGTTCAGAAATCTTCTTCTTGTCGCACAGATCTGCGGTTCGCTTCCGAAACGTCACCCCCGAAAGTCCGCCAGGAAAAATCCAGGTCTTACCTCTTGGGGTTAAAAAGAAATCGTCATGGTGGTTCATAACCCCTTAAAACGTCATTGGGTGGGTACCCTTACATTGCCATGATTGTTGCTAGTTGGTGGTTTCAACCAACCCACTTAGTACAAATGGGGCGCAAGTCAAATTGGATCATTTCCCCAAGGTTAGGGGTGAAAGTAAAAATGTTTGAAAAAATTTAAAACCACCACCTACAAAAGCAACGCCAAAAATAACTTGGTCACTCTTGTCGGCTTTTGTTGGATTGTTGAAATGGCGGATGGGTAAAGTGAGCAGGCATGTTTCCAAGTGACAATTCTAGGGACTTCCTACTGCTTGCTTCACTCTTGTATTGGAAGGATGGAAAACTTATCAATCAGGTCATGA
Organism: Breviolum minutum Mf 1.05b.01; assembly: GCA_000507305.1. Classification (NCBI taxonomy): domain Eukaryota; class Dinophyceae; order Suessiales; family Symbiodiniaceae; genus Breviolum; species Breviolum minutum. Next base: position 164,574 of record DF239091.1, on the reverse strand, counting down.
TGCAATGGTTACACCCCCGAAAACTAACATGTCCCCTGAAAATTGATGGTTAGAAGATGTATTTCCTATTGAAATAATCCCTTTCTAGGGGACATGTTCGTTTTCCGGGGTGTATCTGGCAGTTCGTGGGCATGTGCCTTTGTTTGACAAAGTTGAGGCCTGCTCACTTCCAACTGACCGGTGGAGAACGAGATTTGGTGTCAGCTGGAGAACGCACAGCTGCATGTGTTTTCATGTAGGAACCGCTGGTGGATCACGGGACACTTTCTATGCATACAATGTGTTTTTGCGATCCTTTTCATTTTTGTTAGTCCATGCTTGTTCCATGCTTTCCCATGAATCCTCCCCTCCAAACAAGGCTTCGGGAACAGAACCAACAGAACAAAAGAACCTGGTCCTTTGGGGGTCCTGGTATGTTGAATCTTCTGTATGTATGTACCTAGAACCAACTGACCTCTTTTTTGGGGGGTTGGCTCCCCTCCATTTTAAGGGTCAAATCTTGCAAAATATGGGATCCCCATTTGGGTTCTAGGTATACGGCTTGCCGGAACTTGACAAATCCTGTAATTAATTACATGGCAATCCTTAAATAAAAAGCAAATCAAAGTCATGAAACGTAAAATGGCCCGACCTCAACTATTTCAACTGGATATTGTTCCCACTTCTTTTTTTTGTGTGTTCCATCCAACTAAAAGTGACCTTGAAGGCGTAATCGCATCTCTGACCGCATGCCAAAAGCACGTTCCTGGAGCGAAAAAGCTCCAAAATGCACCAAGGTAGAACGAGGCGGGTTTTTCATGGCAAAGTCTGAACAAAATGATGGAATTTTCACTCCTTGGGGGTAATAACCTCGGTGAAACCCATATATTGTCAGCCATTATTATAAGGAAATTAAAACTCCATTTACAACTAGTACTTGGAGGATCAGCCCATTTAATAGTAGATGGCTAATAACCATGGTGATCGTAAGTCCCCTAAGTAGGGTTGCTCTAGCAAAAAACGGCCTTTTAATGGTTTATAAATGGGGGTGACCCTAACCACTTACTAGCTGGGATGATCCTCCAAGTAAGGATCCAGGTAGGTCCTAGGGAAGGGAATTCCCGAACCAATCCTATGACATGGGGATGGGATTAGATCCCCCAATACCAATCCAGGGAAGGGTTTGGATTCTTAGGGATACAACAAAATATACTACCTAATCTACTCTACCCCTTTTTTTCTTGTTAAAGGTCACATATAAAGGGAAATAAAGAAGAACATGGAGCCAACTTTTTATCGACCAGAGATATGGAAGTTAACAAAACTTCGAGATGTTAGCCTTTACAAGGCTCAGCACTTGGGAGGATTGGCTGCTGGGTATTTTTGATGAGACAACATAGAAACTCAGGAGAATGTTGTGGAAAGAGTGGTTCCCTTGGAAAAAACAAACAGAAAGGTTTTATATTGTAGTTACTGTTTAACAATCATGCGTAGTGGTCAAAAGCCGCTCAAACAGAGAATGGTGGTCATCCCACCGTTACAGGAATCCTTAGGAGTATATAAACCCTTGGTTTGATGACCATCCCTTAGAAAAAGCAAACAATGGGAGTTTAGATCCTAGCACATATCAGCCACGAAAAAAAAAGAACTCTTACTTTCCATTACACTGGTTGTTTAATAGGGATCCGTACATTGGCTTATTACAATCCCTATATAAGTGGGTAGTATAATCCCCTATAAACCCTAAAAAATCAGGGTTTGTTTCATTGCTTATACGAAGAAAACATAATTCCAACTTTCTCACTTTTTTGCAACCCATCACCCCGACGCCCACCTGATCAATGGCTCCAATCTCTACACCACGATGTAACAAGGCAGCTGAGGCAAAACCCCAACCTGCCGGTAAGGATGATTCAACTTTGATGATGTCATTGCAGGTAACCATGGGACCACTGAAAATTTGAGATTTATGCTATAATTATGCTATAATGATGGTAGGAACTTGTGAACCGCCGCATTTTGTGGCTTCAATAAGTTTGACCCTGACATGCATTGATTTCATTGGCTTAAATGGTTGAAAGACAAGTGCAGCAAACCAATGGTTGACAACCCGTTTCCTGGGCCGTTGTTGGAATCTCCAACCTGCTCTGGGATGTTCCCCAGACTCCAAGGATGTCAGGAAATTGTCCTGGAACGTTGGCTGGTCAAGAAATCATCAACAAAAACGTTGAGAAAAGTTGTTACTGGTTGCTGGTTTCAACCCATTTGAAAAATATTGGTTAAATTGGGAATCTTCCCAAATAGGGATGAAAATAAAAAATATTTGAAACCACCACCTAGTTGTTAGTGTCACTACTCAGTCTTTCTTGGTTTGTTACATCATCTCCTGCAGCAAATCGTTTTCACATTAGCGAGGGAACAGGAGGGAACTGCATCTTTGTGAATCATTGTCATCGGATTTTGGAATAAAACCCAGATGGTTGGTGATGCCTAGAAAATCCACCAATCATGCAAAATACAAATATAATCAAATATACAAGGCATCAGCCACAGCAAAATACTATCCTTTCTCGAAATGGTTGGGGGTAGTCTAGCTAAAACATGGAACCCCCTGAAAGTAAGACACATGAAAAAGGACCGTTAGACGACAATCGTTACTTTCGAGATTGCATCTAGGCGTTGGTTTCAACTGATAAATATCACTCAAAATGGGAATCTTCTCCAAATAGTTAGAGGTGAAAATGTAAAAAATGTTTGCAACCCCATATAACCACCGCCTAGGTACAGTCTTGAACGCCTTCAGGCCGGATTGCTTGGAGTGACTCCCAAAAAAAAACAACAATTCCTGATTTTTTGTCATGTGTTTCTTCCATCATCAGAGTTTTTGTTTGCAAAAAAAGCACACCAGAAATCTATAAGAGAAGAGTTTTTTTCCAGCAAAATACTACGTACAAATAAATCAATTCTTTGCAAAGTCATTAATGTTGCAACCCAAAAATTTGAGGGTCGTTTGTTGCAGATCCACCGTGGGGGACCAACCAGGGGTCGATTATTTGGCCAAGGATCCATGCCCAACTCTTTTGCCGCCATGGAATCATACCATACGACTTCCAAAACATGTCGTAACACTGCCAGACTCGTCAAAGAAGCACAAACCTCGACAGGTTTGACTTAACCCTAAGAATCCAAACGAATCTCCCGTTCGAATAGGATTGAGGGTTTCAATCCCATCCCCAGAATAGGAATATAGGGAAAATCCCTTTCTTGGTATATATCTGAATCCTAGCAGCCATCATGGTTGACAACTAGTTTCATGCTTGCTTTCGCCATGCCTGGATGCTTTCAATCCATGTGTTTCCAAGGTCTAAAGACTTATTGGATCTTGTTGGGTTGTTTGATAAGTGCGAAAATCTATGGATATATATATATATATGTTACTGTTTGATTAATGTATATTAATGTTATTTAAAGTTGTATACACTTACATTCATTGTACCCTAAAACACATGTCAAAAACGCAATATCATGAAGCATCCCAAGAACTTCTGCAATTTTGAAATGCTTCATTATCTTTCCATCCATACTTTTGGAATTCTCTACACGCACTACACAACGTTTAAAAAAGAAATACAGTCCCCAAGTGGGATCACTTGGCCAACATGATCAAATGAACGAGGCCAAAGGGTTTCAACCTTTTACTTTCCACTGCTACTGGGAAAAATCATCCTAAGGCACTTCCCAGTTACTGGTAAAAGCTTAAAGGGAAAATCAACCACCAACCAATGAAACCATCAAAGGGAAAAATCATCCTAAGGCTTTATTATTAGGAACCAGCTACTGTGAATAAAAACTCTTAACTGGTTCCATTTGTTGGTGGTTGTTTCCCAACCCATCTGAACAAGATGCGAACGTCAAATTGGTTTTTATTTTCCCACTGGTGAAAATTTACATGTGAAAATAATGACTATTTGAGCTGCCACCACCTAGAGTTTCATTGCTAGTTGAAGTTGGTACTTCTACTATTTTATGCTGAGCAATCTAAGCATCTTCTCTCTTAACAAATGTCTTTCATTACGGCTTTAAGAGAGTGTACCAAGCCCAAAAACATGAAATTTCACCATGATGCAATTCACTGCACCAATCTAAAAGATCCACTTGAAGGACCTGATGATAACTCCCAAGCTTGGGTTTTAAATCTTTAAGTCTTACCCAAGCTGCTCAAATAAAAACAAACCCGGCAAAAGCTTCCACTTGGATGTCCAAGGGAACTTAGTAAAAGGTTAGGATCAGTGGGTTATTACCCCAATATATCCCATTTATAGGTTCACTAACCCATTGATCATAACCATTGATCGTAACTTCCAACGGGACATGCACGCTGCACGGCAAGCAACTGGTAAGTTCTGGAGTAATTCTCTATCACCAGGATCGAACCACCAAGTGCTGCCTTCCGATGAAGTCTCTCGAATGCACCTGGATTCGTAACGTCACGGGCTCGTTGAGATCGGGAAACAAATGGTCGCTAAACTCTCTACGGAATATTTACCTACATTTGGCTTAAATCTATGGTAAATGTAGGAAAATATTCCATACATGGAGCATTTGGGCATCAGAGTGGTTGATGTTTTCTTGGTTGCTTCCAAAGTATACGTTCACTAACTGTTTTGATTTGCCTTCTTATGGCAGCAAGTACTATTCTTCACAGATGTTTGTACTTTCTCAAGAGATGAAAGTACTCCATCTTAAAAACAGGCCATTGAATTTGAACCTCCTTACGACATCTATAAGACTAATGGGAACACCATCGTGATGCGCAAATAGAACCATTCTAGAGTCCTGGGCTTGAAAAACTACACCAACAACAAAAAACTAACCTACTGTTGATGGCAAAAATCCTGCACCAGTTGATAGGTAGTTTCTCCCATTATCTACGAGGTTTTATACATTCCAGGTGGTGCAGGATTTCTTCCATCAACAGTATTAGCACTTGAAAACATGACCATCACCCGAATAAAAAAAACATAGTTTTCCAAGCATCATTTTTTCAGGTGCTTGGTTCTTCGTTGGGAAATTATCCACTTAGGTTCACTTTCCTCCTCCGATTTGTTCATTTCCATAGTCTGAATCTACTCAAGGATGCATGTTCCACTAGCTGATGGATCATCCTTTGAAGGAATGTCTCAAAATTATAGGTTGTTTTTCATACTAAAATCAACCTATGATATGCTGAAGGTTCAGGGATCCTTAATTTTAGAGAGCATATCGCACATATATATATTATTTGTGTATATATATACATGTAAATACATAGACATATGTACATATAATTACATGTGTAGATATATTATATGTAAATGTATACCATCTTCAAAGTGACCCTTTTCTTTATTCCCCACATGGAGGTCACGTTTTCTTTTCAGCCCTTAAAACAAAGATCACTTATGGGTCCAAACGAGGTCACTTTGAGGAACCTGGTATATGTAAGTCTATATGTGTATATGTACGCATATGTATATATATATATATACGTATACATAAATGTGTCCCTAGTCATCCAAATTCGTCCAAATAGTAGGTGTTTGGAGCCCGTAAAAGCCAAACTCGCCTCAGGAGATGTTTGGGGGGCCCCCAAACACCTCCTCCATAGGTGTTTGGATGTCTAGGGTATATGCTGAGTCATGAATCAAAGTCGATGCAATTACCAAGGCACAGGTTTAGAAAGCGTTGCTTCGTATCCTTTGGTGCCATTTCTTTCAGAAAGCGCCAGATTTTCCTGCGGAGATTTTTGGACCGGTGCATTACTAAAGATCATTGGACCCTCCAATGGAGGGGGTGGACGAACCCGTATGTATGGCAGTGGTGTTTTTGGTCCTCAAGATAGCCAGTTTTGAGGGGTCAGGATACTTATGGATTGATGATTTCTTGGATATAGATGGTAGTAGATATAGGATAAATAGGACTCTAGTGTGGATCTGTTACTTGTATATGGTCTATTGACATGCTGGTAACAATCAATATCTCTAACATCCACATGTTTTTTCTGCAAAAGTGTAGCATTTGGGGAAGGGACATCCTCTCTGTTAAATATCTCTTGCTAGTGGAGTTGGTTTCAAGGGACCGCTTGGATGAGAACTTTGAATATCCATCTGTGCACAGCTGTCGACTCGCTTGTCTTGCATGAGAGGTCATAGCCTGAACAAACTTTACACTACTGTTGATGGAAGAAATCCTGCACCAGTTGAGGTTGGTAGTTTATCCCATCATTTACAAGGTTTGTTACATCTCAGGTGGTTGTTTGGAATTTCTTCCATCAACAGTATTATGCCAGATTCGCGAAATTACCAAAAAAAACCACCCTTACAAAAAACAACATGGACCCCTTCAAAAATGATGGTGTGTGGAATTTGGAATTTCCTTATACATTGGGGGTATCCCCGGCCCACTAACAGTGGAGTTTGTGAAGGTTTAGTTCGGGGGCCCGTCATAAAAAGGGAACAGATTATTATTTCACTGTTAGTGGGTGGGGGATACCCCCCAACTTAAACAAATTTGGGAATTTGTTTGTTTGTCCAGCTGTTAGTTCTCAGGGGTGAAAATGCTGCACCAAAAGTTGTCACATCCCATCCGCCTGGCACCCTGCAATGCCACATCATCATCTGTAGCTCCACAAGTTACTGCTAGCAACCTGCCAAACAATCAAAACGTGGGTTGCGATGTTTTTGTCAAGTGGAAGAAACCAAAAAAAAACGAAAATGACCGAATTCGTCCCTGAAAAAGGGACTATTTCAGTGGGGAAGACGTCTTCCCACCTTTGATTTTCAGGGACATGTTAGTTTTCAGGGGAGTAGTGGTATGAAATGCATGAAAGGCAGCCAATCCCTTTTGGTGGTGAAACATGAGCCTTGCGGAATAAACATGTCGCTTAAGTAGTTTTTTTCTATTGGAGCGTAATGAATTTCTACTTGGTACGCTGCATTTCATGTGAGCCCATGCAAAGCAGCTAAACAAAGCCGCATTTATGTTTGAACATCTTATCTTGACGTTCTTCTTACACCAAAGGGCAAAGTAGAGGGTGCAACTCCCTTGAGATTTCGCTTTTATTCAATTTAGGGGAGTTCTGTTTTTTTTTGGGAGGTGAGTCCCAATCTATCACTGAATCTACTACTGTTGATGGAAGAAATCCCAAACAACCACCTGAGATGTATATAAAACCCCGCAAATAATGGGATTTCAACTACCTTTCCCTCAACTGGTGATCGCTGGATTTGTTTCGCCATCAGCAGTATCACCAGGATGACTTCGTGACTCCAGAGTTGAAAAACCTATGAATTTTCCCCGGCAAACCTGGAGTCACACATAATATCTGTTACACAGAGATGATTATATACACCCCCGAAAACTAACGAATGTCCCCTAAAAAGGGACTGTTTTTATAGGAAATACATCTTCCAACCATTGATTTTCAGGGGACATGTTAGTTTTCTGGGGAGTACACCCGTGAAATATTGACGGCTGAAACCCTGAAAAATCACCCATTTGCAAAAGGAAAAGCATCTTCCATCCACCTCCACTATTGCGTTCCATGTTTATTTTCCAGGGTGATATGCATGGGTGCCAACGAATTTTTGGTCCAAAACCATGTGTGCATCCTGTTCACTCATGATTTGGAGGCACAACCCTCCCGTGCTCCATCTGTTCCGGTGAACACACTTGGGAACCTGTGCAGAGTCATATCATTATATCCACCTGTTCGTTTAACATCCCTGTGAAGAGGATTGTTTAACCTCTCGGTTTGAACATGGCCATATTTAAAAAAAACTTGAAGGGGAACTAATTGCTATACACTCCCTGAAACTAACATAGCACCTGAAAGTAACCCCCTGGAAAAGGAGATTCCTATTCGAAACCATCATTTTTAGGTGCTATGTTAGTTTTGGGGAGGGTAAGATTTCACCAAGAAACACTTCCCAAAACACTTCCAACAGGACTGGCTCTTGGCGTTCCAAAAGCACCAAGTCTGCAAGTTTCCTTGGAACGAGGGGCAGCGGTGGTTTGCAAAGATGTGTGGCTTGACATATGGCTTAAACAAACTGCAAGAAGAAACAGGAAAAAATATCCTCACTCCACTTACTCCCTAAAAGTTCACTGATCAGTACAACAATCACAAGATATTTAGGGCAGTTGAAAATGGTGTTCATTTCATTCAGGCACATAAAAGGAGCCCAAAACCGCTAAAGTCGTCATATTCTTGGCACATCTTTACACCAAGAGTTTGCTCCAAAATCCTGGCAGATATCAACTCGATATCAGAACCGAGAAGGAACATTAAGGAAAACCTATTTTTTGGACTAGAGTAGTACATTTACTACCCTCCTGGGAACTAACATATCCTCTCTCTAAGGTACTTTTGAAGATGATTTTTGTTTTCCCGTTTGGTGGGATATGTTGGTTTCCTGGAGGGTACATCGGTAGAATCTCTGACAACCCAAAATACATAAGCAAGGAAAAATCAAAAACACGGCCTCCATTCAGTTAGCCTTGTCACCAAAAAAAAAAGTGTCCAAACAAAGCAAACGATTTCACCGTTTCACCTCCAATCTTGTTTGAAGACGCTTGCTTCTTGGAAGCTCCCAGATCTTCAGTGTTACTAGACGTCGAATCAGCTCCCAGTTGAAGCTCATGAACATTGACTGAAAATGATGGATTTTCTCTGAATATCTCAACTGGTAAACAAATTTTTAGAAATATGAAGGATGGTTATCCACCAATACTTAGGGCTTGAATGAGGAATGCCAGGATGACCTGTCCCCACATCTTGATGCAGCCAAGAGGGACTCTTGCTGCAGAAGTCGTGCAGCGGCCAAAGCCGAATCTCTGAGATGTTGACTGCTGATGGCCTCGGGGGGATCAGTTCTCAGGCTATACAAAAGACTATATCAATGGAGTTTCCTGGTTCCCCTAATAGGTGCTAAGGGATATATAATCACTCAATTGGCAATATATAAGTGGTATATAAGTGGTATATACTGTCAATTGGGTGATTATATATATATATATCACCTAACACCTATTAAGGGAACCAGAAACAGCTATTGACTATATACACCCCCGAAGACTAACATAGAACCTGAAAATTGTGAATTGGAAGATAAATTAGCTTTTGCCAGGGGTGTATCCTCTCTTTCCATGTTAATCTTCCGGGGGTGTAGCCAACCAATGAATGGCACAAATGGTTCCGGAGACCTTCTAAGTTCAATGAGTGTAACATCAACTTTGGGTACTGTAAAACAGTAAGTCTTCACGCTGACGATATATGACGAAATACTCTATATAGCATCTTTTTGTTGCGTTTTTCGTACTAAAAAATTATATAATAGTAATAGACTAAAAAATAGAAAGCCTGTAGTTGTACAAGCATTTTTTGCACCATGGCCTCTAGTACAGTATCACCCTTGTTTTCACTTTTCGGACCCAGTTCATGATATCCGTATTCTTTGCAAACAAAACCTTTCCAAAAAAAATCAAACTAAAAATCAAGTCAAAACACCTCCGGGGACACCCATAACATCCCAGCCGCTGAAAAACCAACCAACACCTGTGGATTGCAACCAAGTCACACCCCGTGGCAAAGGAGAAGTTCCATCCTCACTTTGCCCTTGACGTGCTTTACACAACAAGGACCTTACAGAAACATCGAAACGTTGGAGCGTTTAGAGGATCCATGGGATGATCCGTTGGAAATCTTGTTTGCCAAAATGCGCTTATGTATACATGTATCAAGAAAGAACCACCAGAAATGGTGTAGAGACTCATCTTTAGGCATATCATATAATAAGTGAAATCCAACCAAATATAGAGCAAATGTACAGATTAAAACTCTCCAGAGAGCCATGAAAAATGTATCAACCATCGCAAATAAATCAGGATTCTCAAAAATCCTCATACCCTCCCTAAAACTAACGGCTCTCCCCTGAAAATAGGCCGGGCCCCAAATGGAAAGGATCGTTTCCCAGGGATGGTAGATGTTCACCTCTTGCAAGGAGCCCAAGCCTTGCAGAATTCCCTTGCTGAACTTCCCAAGTCTTTCTTTTCTGGTGAAAAAAACCGAGGCACAACGGAGACAGAGAAGTAATAGTGCTACCCTCCAGGAGGATCCTCAACCAATTGCCTGAGCTGCAAATACTTGGAAGGGCGATATGAAGCTGGATTTTGGTTAATGTCTTGTGTATGAGGGTGGATCAATTCCAGTTGTCAACTCCATCTTTACTTTCAACATCAAAAAACGGTGGGAATTGTTTCAAAGAAATCACTCGAAAATACTATTTCTATGTTCACCCAACTCTTCAAACTGCGCAAAATCACCCCCAAAAAAACGGCCATTACCCCTGCCATTTCGGACCATGAAATAAAAGTAGCAATCCCCCCAAAAAAATTAGTCCGGTCAAAAATTAGTCCGGTCGGCCTACTTGACTGCGTCAGTTAACAAAGGTAGTATATTACTAAATTCCCATCCCCCCCAATAAAAACAGCATGAAAAACTAGGTCCAGGTGTTTGTTTAAAATAACGCAGCATTTAAACCCCGGCTCCCAAACGCCCAAATCGCGCTAACCACCCATCCACCCATTGGAAGGGAATTTCCCACCAAAGTGACCACCGCTGCGATCACCACTACTTTCGGCTAAGAGCTGAGAAGCTTGATCTTGATCCAAACGTTTCCTGCGTAGTTTCCACTTTCCACCAACCCGTCGTCGTTTCCAACCCGTCATTTTTCTCCAAAAAGCTGGAAATTTCAATGAAGTCAGAAACCAAGCTGGAAAAAACATACATAGGTGAAAAGTTTCTTTTTGGGAGGGGAGAGATTGCAAATGGGGTTTTGTTTTGCGATTGGTTTTAGAGGGGGGAGTTCAAGTTGAGGGGAAACATGAAACAGTAACTTGTTTTTCAAGGTTGTGTTTTTTTAGACATTTTGAGAAAAAACGTGTACAACCCCCATGATTTGTCTTGAGCTTCTGTGTGTAGTTTTTCCGTGGGTGTAACTAGTGGATATGTAATTTTCTTGCCAAATACCCTGAACAATTCTTCCTTCTCAGAAGAGTATCCTGGAATAGTAAGCCACCAATACCAACCAACAAGTGAGCATTGGCTCTCTCTCTCTCTCTCTATATATATATAGATAACGATACCAAGGAGTACTTAGTAGCTCCTGTGAGACTGAACGTGCAATAAGTACTCCAAACAATCCAACATACAACAATAATGCATTGCTTTGTTTTATGTCCAATGATGAACTAATTCTTGACGCTGACACATCTGAACATTCGAAAAAAAAAGGCTGTCACAGGCAAAGACCCTTTAGACGCTCTGAACCTAGCCAATACCATGATTTCCCACCCATTAATCTTTCATCTACCAAGTATCAAGAGTCGTGACAACATGCTCCAAGCATCCGCATCTTCACTACCTTCAGAGTTTTTAACGTTGAATGGGGGACAACTCGACGAACTTGTTTGACGAAATCTTTGGAAGAAGTCATTGCGTACACCCCTGAAAAAAACAGTGGCTCTCATTGTCATTTTGGTGTCAGCACTTAGTCAGCGCCTTCAAAATGGACCTTCAAATGGTGATGCGTCTCAGAATTGGAGTCACAGTATGTGTATATGAAAAATATATACATACATACATATACATATCTATGTAGGTATTTACTTAGTTTCTATACTTATATATATATATATATATATTTAAGTATACATATGACATATGAATATATACGCTTCACATAAACTATGTAACAAGGGAATAGAAAACACCCTTTGTCAAGAAATTTCTCTAAGAATAGACAAACAGTGGAGTTTCCAACTATCTTAGACTACCTGGTGAATCAACCGTGTCTAATGCATTTCGGGTTGTCCCAACTTTTCTTTTGGTTGCAACCCATCTGAAAGACATTGGCCAAATCGGTCCAATCTTATTGGTTGCTTGGTGCCTACTTGATGGAGCCTATCCCAGTAACTCCCAGAAAGAGAAGCTTCCCGACCACACGATATGATCCTCTACCATCCCCAAAGTTAAACATCAATTCACCTTAGAGTTGATTGGTTTCCAAGTTCAGAATTTCCTCTTCCAGAATATCATTTTAAGTTTCATTGTTTATCTTTGTGAGGATAGTTTTTTTTTCTAACTTACACCCCCCAAAAAATTTAACAGTTCGCCCCTGAAGAATCATGCTTGGAAGACGATCCTTTCCTTTTGGGAGGTTTGGACTATCTTCAAGGGGCGAACTCTTAAATTTCCAGGGATGTACCCGTGACCCACTTCCCTCAAGACGCCGGTCACAATCCCAAGTGGCTCATGAGTGTCTTCAACAAGGCTCGGCAAAGTGGTTCCATCCTCGTTTTTTTGGAGTCCAAGTTGACGAGCCGACAAAATATCGATAAATCTGGGCATATTAGTACAGTATAATTCTTGACCCTGAATTAAGAAGATTTTGGGGGGATTCCCTTACTAAACCACAATTTGAGGTGACCTCGGCTGAGGTCGTTATAATTGGCCCAGATAAATCATAAATGTAGACCCTGGAAAATTAATATGACATTTCAAAAAAACAACCGGTTTTGAAGATGTATCTCTCCTTTAAAAAAAAATGGTGATGTTCCATTGACATGGAGGTGGATGAAACATGATTTTTTTTGCAAATGGCTGAAATTTTAGGTTCCAGCCGTTAATTTTCAGGGGTGTAGATTGATCTTTTTTTTGAAAATCAATTGGGCAAACTAGATGGTATATTTTTTGTACATTGACCACAGATCAAATACTTCTATACATATTATATTATATATCTAAACATATATATGTGTAATATATAATCGTACAGCACATTATCAGCACATTTATGTATATATATATTTTTTTTTTTAAACATGGCTCGCAGTTTAGAGTTCTAGTTTGGGATCGCACAATTAGGAAATATTAGGAGCATATTTATTTTGTATTGGTAGATAGTTTTTTGGTGGTGTTGCTAATATCATGGAGAAACAGTGGTATCAAAAATCAAATTCACCAAGAATACGGAGATCGACTGGAAATGTAAAGAAATACTGTAGGCTAAAGAAGATATTTCCACAGCATTGAATAACTTAAGTCCAGAAGTCCACCCCAAAACTGAGTTGGTGGCGTTCCAAACAAATCATATTCTTCCAATTATTCTTTCACAATTGCAGCAAACCCAAGCGTAACTCAGCCTCACCAACCAACCACCTACAGCAATCAAGAATCATGATTCATCACACAGTCGAAAAAAAAAAGAGTAAAAGATGACATGCAAAGGCAACTTGAACAATCATATATATATATATATTATATATATATATCATATAGACTTCCAAACCCGTTAGCTCAAGACCCCCTCTGTTTGGCAACCAAGATCAAGCCAAGCATCAAAAGATGAATCTCCTTTGACTCGGTGACGTTCTCATTTGTAACCGCCTTTTCTTCTAGCCAACAGAAATCAATATGGCATGGTTCCACGTAGGACAGGGGCTACATCCAAGGTATTCTACCGGGAGCATATATGAAACAACATAGCCATAGCAGGCAGAATCCATCAGAGATCAGAACTTGGCAACTCAGGACATGGGAGTGGATGAAGGAAACGAGTTTCTTAAAAAGAAACGCGTTTCTCAAGGACGGTGCAACATCATCACCAAAAGCCGCCGATTTTGGTAGCTGTTCAACAGAAAAACACATGGGGGCAAATCATCAAATCCATTCGAGGCAATACAATGAATTTCTTGTGGGAAACTCTGTGACTGGGGAACCCCCTCCTGATATGTAAAAACCTACCGACATTTTTTCGATTTTTTCTGCTTGAAACGGTTGCTTCGCTTTTTGAATTGCCAGAATCAGGGGTCATTATTACATTACCAACCAAAACAATGCACTCTTATGAGGGAAATCCCTCAAATTTACCATAGATTGGATTGTTTGATCCCCAAAAAATTGGTAATTTAATGGTGGGGGAGAATCATCAGTGAAGTCCAATAAGTCTTCCTGGTGTTTCTGGAGTTTCATCTTCCCTGCCGACATCCAGTCGGCGAAGACTGAAAACACTGAGGTGAACGGTGTTTGGATTGGTATGCTTACCGTTCACCTCAGTTTTGGTGGTGTTTGGATGTCTAGGGGTATATCAATGATAAATGAAATATACTAGTTGGTGGTTGAACCAACCCCTTTGAAAAATATGAATCAAAATGGGTTCATCTTCCCCAATTTTCGGGGTGAAAATAAAAAATATTTGAAACCACCACCTTGTAATATATACAGTATCCCAGACGGTTGACTGGGGATTACTTCTATCAAAAGTATGATTGAACATTTGTTGGCAACTTGGCAATGAAAAATCCCTCAACCATTCGCTACTTGGAGAATCATCCATCCCAAAAATACTAAGGGGTTGGTAACCAAGTAGGATCGTAAGTCCTCAAACCCTCCTATTCGACTTATGACTTACAAATGGCTAACATCACTCTAGTTCCTAGGTCTCCCAAGCATGTAATAATTGGAAAGACCATCCAAATACAGCAACCATATGCATGTCCACCATTACCCTCCCTGAAACCTCACAGTTCGCGACTCGTTTATCCCTGAAAATCGGCCAATCTTCCTTTTAAAGGAAACGTTAAACCAGGAAATTCCAACCATCCATTTTCAGGGGTAAAACTTGCTGTTAGTTCCACGGAAACTACCCTGGCAAAAAAGGGATGATTTTTGTTCCCCTAAAACACCTTGGAGACCAGAAGGATCAAACGTAGCTGCAAAGACTTCTCGGTATTAGCAGAGGTGGCCGTGGAGACCAGCACCTGAAAAATGGACCACCAAATAGATCTCCCGTTGGAAGTTAGGATCAATGCTTAGGATCAATGGGTTCTGACACTACTTACAAATGGAATATATTGTGGTTATAGTGATAACCCACTTACTATTCTTTTACTAACTTCCTGGGACATCCAAGCAGCTCATCATCAGGTTCACGCACCGTTTCGCTGTTTCATAGTGATTAATTAAGGTCTTATTAAGACCCTTTTTTTTAGAAATCAACATGGCCTTATTTAGAGCTTATTTTCTACGGGGTGGGTGTTGTTGGGGGGGTTATAATTCACAATAGAAGTTTTTAAGCTCTCAAAATCTCCAAATTACACTCTCATATAAAACTAGTTGAACTTGAGTCGATGATTTTTCCGGCCTTCCCTGTTTGGTGCGAAATATGTGATCCTTCCCTGCAGTGTTGTACATTGGAAAAAAAAACTATCCCTCCAAGTAGGGGTCATAACCCCAGTTACTCAATTGATTTTCGGCCATTTCCCCATGTCCCTCCAGTGGCTCACTGGTAAGGGTCGGCAATTGCACCTCCATCCATTCTACCATTCTTGGATCATCCATTGGTCGATGTAATAATGCTACCTGCAAAGCTTGTAAGGCTTCATCCAGCGACCTAAGACGAGGTCGAGCTGCGAGATGGTAACGGCGTCTCCGGTTTTTTTTTGCTTGTGAGTTTGTGTGTGTTTATATGGTGAAACGGGGGGTGGTATATAAAAGGGAAGTATCTAACAACAACGACTTTGGGGTTCTGAAGAAGTGATTTGGATAGTTTCATTTGTTTGAGAAGTCACGGAATAAAGTACCACCAAAAATTTCCAGAATTTTGGGACTTCCGTTTTCATTCATACTACCAAAGACGAATAGAATAGATGGCCTTGGAGGGTCTCCTTTCCACGTTTGCAAAGTCAAATTGCATTTTCACTTGCTGATCCCCTAGCTCTAGCCCTTTTTTGATATAGATGCTTAAAGTTCATCACAAATGTATGTAAATATATAACTTATATAACATAAAACTGGTATGGTCAGCTGTTATCTTAGCCACTTATGTGTAGATCAGACCCATTCTTGGCACTCACATTATCCTCTTGGCCGGGATTCCTGTCTGCCAACTTCGGGAATCGCCTACTCCGCTTATGTCACTGGTGGTTGAGCCACACAACCATCTATTCATCGAATAATTTCCCCAAGGTTCAGGAGGATAAAATAGATGTTTAAAAAGGTTTGGAACCCACGGCCTACGAACTTCTCCAGAAAAAAATGAACAAATATAGAGTCGTTCCCTTTTGTGGGAAAACATTTCGTAATATTGGGAGGGGTTATCAAATCGCGGGCCGTTGTTGACAGAATAAAGCTAAGGATTAGTGGAATTTGTCATCCAAGTAGAATTTATTTTTTTCCATCCACGGTCATGGCTGTTCAACGTATCCTCCCCTCCTCAACATAGCCACCCATCACCCACCAAAGAAAATCAAGGGTTTATTGTAAAGCTAGCCTTATCGCGCTCCATAACGGTGGAATCACGATACCATCCAACAATATCAGAGCTTTTTGAAAAAGATAATTCCCAATAAAAACATGAAGATCCACTATCCCAGTCTACCATTATAGGGTTGTTGTTTCATGGTAGCAAAAAATAGTTACCCCCTACTTCATCATAACTTCCCTGAACTCATTTCAAGGTCTTCATCACCTGAGAACCGTGCCCCTTATCACCTTTAGCCACTAAATCCACAAGGTCTTGCAACGCCTCGTGGTGCCGTGGAACCCCGGTGATGGGTGTTTTACCCCGCAAAACCCAAGAGGCATGGGAAAGTTGTTGAAGATTTGTTGACATACAGAAAGCTAGAAAATAAGAAAGGAAAAGGTTATTTGAAAACAAGTAAGGAGGATATTTCTTGGATAAAAACTGTTTAAGACGTTGTTAAGCTTTGGCTTCGTTGGTCTAGCATGGTCTGGCCTTTGGTTGTGTGAGCGCTTCGCTGACATTAGCTCCTGTCATTTCATGTCATATCGGTTCATGTCCTTCGAGTGTGCTATTATCAAAGAACTCGTCATTCACCAACATAAATTCCATGCGAATCGCGGCAGGTGGGGATTGGTTCGGTAATGAACTGCAGGTTGGGATTGGTTCGCGGACCCTTCTGAAATCCTGCTTATGTGCGGCGATGGGTTTCTAAGAGTTTGGAGAATGGTCTTGCTTCACAGCCACTCGTTGTTTCAATCCCATCAGAAGCTAGATTCCAGTCAGACATATTTGAGAGGGTGAAACATGTATGGTAGCACCAAGTGCAAATCTGCAACGAACATCTATGAGAATGTTTGATAGGCTCCATTGTCATGGTAGCTTGCCAAAAGATATTCAATTTGACGAAACCTCCCATATTCCCACCGCCTGGTGCTTTCATACAGTTAAACAATCAAAGCAAATCAGAAAACAATCATCACTAAGGCATCATCATTCAGCAACTTGCAAACCCCTACAAAAGTACAAACAAGGTCTGATTTACACCCCAGAAAACTAACATGACAATGGAAAAACAACCATCAACATGGTGATTTTCCAGCCAGCCATGTTTTCGGGGGGAAAAACTCTCCCTTTGAGCAACTTGCGGGGCACCATGAACCCATCGTCACCTGCTCCACCATTTCAGACTCGAAGGGCTGATATTCCATTAGGGCTTCCAAACACAAGCCTCAGGGCTTCTCTTCGTTTCGGCCCCGAGGTGAAGGCCCGACCAATGATAAGTGGAGGGACCTGGGGGCCTCTATAAATACATGGGTTTTCCTGGGGCTATTAACACGTTTAGGGAAACTTGTGTTTTTTCAAATGTAGCTTTCAGGGAACTAACATATCCCAACTCGGGAAAAGGAAAATCGTCGAATCAAAAGTGCCGGCAGGTAGGGGATATGTTAGCTACCAGGAGGGTAATCTCAGAAACTATATGATGGGTGCTTCATAAATTATATGTTTAACTTGAAGGAGATTTCATTAATATTTACATGGGACAACTGTTCTTTTATATGTTTGTTCTTTTTGCCTTAATAGCGGTTCTTTGTTTGTTGTTTGCAAGTGGTGTTTACCCTTCAAACATTTTATCTGGCGGTTTGGTGCATAATGTCACTTTCTCCGTCATATCCTAACTAATATGAAGAAAAGAAAATGCAGCATTTATAAAATGATACTACCATTTCGACCAGTGTTCCTTGATCATACAAACAAGACTCTAAGACCTGTTCCACGACGGGAGTAGCAGATTGGTCCTTCCAAAAACGGTGGAACATATAAACGCCACCGAAGTCACATATATATATATATGTGTATATGTGTATATCATATGTATATGCATGTGTATATGTATGTAAATGTAAGTATATTATGTATATGTAAATGTATATGTGTATGTATTATATGTATACACAGTACGTAAATGAACATGTAAATTGTAAATGTTAGTATATGAAAGAAATATGAAAAAAACACCTCACACATACCCGAATGTGTAATTGACATAGAGAAAGGAAACCGTTCAACATGTCACATGAAAGATTTCAATAGAGCCAAATAGTCGTGTAAGTGCTTGCATGATTCAAACACAAAACCCACAATTCATCATCATACATGCATTATCTTTTCACATTCAGTATCTAACTGGCGGTGCCCATGTGAAAAATATATTTGTCAAATAGCATCATTTTTCCAGGTATCGGGGATAAATAAAACTGTATATGTAAATCCATTGATCAAAAACATTTCCCTTCCCACCAAAAAAAACTACATCACTTTTGTTATTTAAAAACTACATCATTTATCTTATCTTCATGAAACACCTTGCAATTTCACTGTTTTTACCGAGATGCAAAAGGCCAAAATACCAGAGCCGGAGCCCTCCGAAAAAAAAACTACCCTTTGGTAAACTAACATAGCTGGGGAACCCGAGGAATATCCCCATGTTTTTGTTGGGGAAAAAAACCATCTTCATTCCGGGTCCATCTTTCAGCATCTTTCAGCCAGCTATGTGAAAAAAAAACAGAGTGTAACATATCCGCTGTTTTTTTTTGTGGGGTAGGGAGGATGTAAAATTTGAGCAGGGGGGCCAAATGTGCAAGGCATGGATTGTGATTGTCGCTATATGGGAAGATACTATGAATTTAGGATCAAGATTTTACCATGTACTTGATGAACAGAACCTGTATTCACAGCCAGTACAGTATCAAACACAATTGTAGACACTTCCAAATCCACCATCATCCACCTGAAAGGAGGACTTTCATCACCCCTTCATCACACCCCCAAGTAGGGCCCCTAGGAATGAAGATCACGAAATGATACGGTTGATGAAAGGAATCCTGAACAACTGGGATTTCTAAAACCCTGTAAATAATGGGATATTATAACATATTAGCTGGTTAGCCAGATTTCTGAACCACCAACCGTACCATTCGAAAACGGAAAGCAAATTCGAATCCACAAACTTCAAACCACCAATTTCGCAAGCACCCCAAATCTTCCCCCTGCGTTTTCAATGCAGGGAAGCGCAGTGATCTGCTTGGTTGAACCAACCCAATTGAAACATCTTAGTTTCCCAATAGTCCCCAAGTAGGGGTGAAAATATAAAAATATTTGAGTTGCCACCACCCCTGGTGATTCAAAGCGACCTTTTTGGGATGGTTAAGTGACCCTTTTAAGGGGTTAAGTGACCTCCAACTAGGGGATGCAAAGGTCACGACTTGAATCACCTGGCCAAGGTTCTTTTCTTTTGGGAGGGAGGGGACCCTTCAGGATTGGATGACGATGATAGAGGTTGTATTTTTTGAGGTTTTCCGGAGGGGTTGGTTTGGGGGGGTTAAGAGGGGGGTGATATCCTAAAGAAATAGTTGAGTCCCTGAAGAATAAATCGGTATAAACGCCCTCCCTTTACAAAGAAAGTTGTGTGTGCAGTGTGAATGATACTTGATGATTTCAACTGAATGGAAGGTCATCGTGAGAGGAATTGTCCCCTCAAAGTACTTGAAGAATACCACCTTCAAAGCCTTCTTATGGATGCTATTTGTGGCAAAAGAGTGGATCATTCTGATAGCATAACATCACCCAAGTGGCAGGCCTTGTTTTGTGGCAGGTCTTTTTACCACTCACGAAACCAGAAATCTCCCTGAAACAAAAATTCCTGAACCCTAAACTCCCGGAAACAGGTTGGAGGTTGAGGCTCCCCCAAAGGTCACGTCACCTTCAGCATACTCCATGTTTTTTTGTTCAACAGGCCAAAGCAAGATCGTCAAAAACCAACTTCCGTAGTGCCCTAGGCCACCCTGCCCTCCTGGGCAATTTCGTAACCACAACTTCTGAGCCACCGACCTGCCCTGAATCAGAGTCATCTGAGCCTTCTAAGGCTGGTGAAACCTCTTGGGGAAACTCAAATAATTCATTGTTGAGGAAAGACAAACTCTGAAGGCCTTCTGGCCATATCACATTCAACTTGTCTGCAGAAAAAGTGTCAAAAGCTAAACTTTGAATGCCTGCTGGCCATGTCACGTTGATAAGGCTCTGATTAAAATTCTCACCAAAAGTCAAACTTTGAAGGCTTGCTGGCCATGTCACATGTTCCACGCTCTGATCGAAACCATCACCAAAAGTCAAACTTTGAAGGTCTGCTGGCCATGTCACATTGTCCAATTTCTGATCGAAATGATCACCAAACGTCAAACTTTGAAGGCCTGGTGGCCATGTCACGTTGTCCAATTTCTGATTGAAGTAATCACCAAACGTCAAACTTTGAAGGCCTGGTGGCCATGTCACGTTGTCCAGATTCTGATTGAAAGTCTCACCAAAAGTCAAGCTTTGAAGGTCTGGTGGCCATGTCACCTTGTCAAGGCTCTGATTGAATTCTCCTCCAAAGGTCAAACTTTGAATGCCTGCTGGCCATGTCACGCTGTCAAGGCTCTGATT
>DF239091.1:0-143707 GCA_000507305.1 Breviolum minutum Mf 1.05b.01 | reverse complement strand
TTGAAGGCCTGCTGGCCATGTCACCTTGTCCAGGCTCTGATCGAAACTGTCACCAAAGGTCAAGCTTTGAAGGCCTGCTGGCAATATCACGCTGTCAAGGCTCAGAAAAAAACCTCCTCCAAAGGTCAAACTTTGAAGGCCTGCTGGCAGTGTCACATTGTCCAGGCGTTGCTTGAAAGTCGCACCAAAATTCAAACTTTGTAGGCCTGCTGGCCATGTCACCTTGTTTAAGTTCTGATTGAAGTTGTGCCCAAAAGTCAAAGATTGAAGGCTTGCTGGCCATGTCACATTGTCCAGGCTCTGATTGAACTTACTGCAATGCCCACCAAAAGTCAAACTCTGAAGGACTTCTGGCCATGTCACCTTGTCCAGGTTCTGATTGAAATTCGAACCAAAAGTCAAACTTTGCAGGCCTACTGGCCATGTCACATTGTCCAGGCTCTGATTAAAGTACCAACCAAAAGTCAAGATTTGAAGACCTGCTGGCCATGTCACATTGTCCACGCTCTGATTGAATTGGTCTCCAAGAGTCAAACTTTGCAGGCCTGCTGGTAATCTCACGTGATCAAGTTCCTGATTTGAAGGAGGTGCAAATGTCAAGGTGCGAAGGCTCTTGGGCAAATTGTGCAGCAAGGCAGGCTTGTCGTCACTGACCCCTGTCATGTCTGTAATCCCGTTCAATGAGAACTCTTCATCCTCAACTCTGTCTCCGTGGGCAAAATGCAAGGCGGCAAACAAATTGACAGGCATGTAGGTAGCCGACACTTGTGCCTGTTGACCCCCAAGTCCTTGTTGTTGCAGACTTTCATTCAGCGCAAGCCTTGAAGTATGGGACACAACCAACTGAAGGCCTGGCTTGGATGGAACTTTACCCAAAATCAAGTTCCACAAATCACGACCACTCATGGAGTCTGACACATTCAATTTCACCATGCATTCACCGCTGATGCTTAGCACCTCAAGCTCTATAAGCCCTTCTCTCCCGGTGGTAGCATCGATTCCATCGATGCGACGACGCTTGCTTTGCCCTGGCAATGGCATGATCACAAAGTGAAGTCACAAAGCTCGCTGGAAGGCCCTAAAAAACCCCTAAGAATCATCGGACCCTCGGAAATAAGTGGGAAAAGTGGATGTGGATAGCAGGGGTCTAGAATCTCCAAACCATGAACCTTTACTTTCCGCTGCTACCGGGAAAATCATCCTAAATCCTAAGGTTTATCAATAAGTTGTCTTACCTGCCAAACAATGAAGTACTAATCTAGTTGGTGGTTGACCCAACCCAATTGAAAAATATGCGCACGTCAATTTGTTCATCATTTCTCCAAATTTAGGGCTGAAAATTCCAAAAATCTTTGAGTTGCCACCACATAGCTAGAGTAGATACATGGTTAGTATGTGGGTTATATCTATATCCCTCAAATATCCCATTTCTAAGTAGGTTATAACTTACCATTTACTAACCATTTACTAAGTATCTAAAGTTTTTTCGTCGTTTGGCTCAGTATTGTCACTGCAAGTTGTCACCGCAGCTGGTGAAGTGAGAAGTCCTTGAGGTGGCTCCTTTTCTTGAGGAAAAAAAGGCCGGGCTGACTGGTGTCTCCAGGAGGCTTGGTGGTTGATAAATCTACCCTCTGGTAAACTAACATAGCTGGCTGGGAAATCCACCATGAATGAAGATGTTTCTCCTATTAAAGATGGTTTAATTTTCCATTGCGACCTGTTAGATTACCGGAGTGTAGTTGGTTGAGTTACTCAACCCATGCCTGAAAAATATATTGCGGACAAAATGTTTCGATCATTTCTCTTTCACGGTGAAAGAGGTGAAAATTGTCAATAATTTTTTGCAACCTCAAAAGCAGCATCTGGAAATTCAAGAAAAAAATCCAGCAAAGTGATTAGACGAAAACCACCGATTTGGAATGAAGCACACAGCCACAAAAATGATTGACGTTGAATGATTCTGGGCCCGGAAAAGCATTCCAGAAAGAAGTCTTTCAGGTTCCCTTTTTGACCATCTTTTTGGGATAAAAAAACCCGAAAACTGATGTATACACTCCAAGTAGTGATGGTTTCCAAGTTCGGAATCTCCTTTTCGATGAGTCCTTTTTTAGGTGCCATATATTGAATTTATTCCCAAAGAAGAAAAACACAAATACGGTACACAAAAAAATCTCCAAAAAAAATCCTGGAAGTATGAATTGAATGAAACTCCAAAAGAACCTTTTTTTTGCCTTTTTGTCCCTATAGGCATCAACCGTCATATTCTCAGCTGATGAGCAAGGGGTGTCCAATCACCTCCAAAACGTACAAGTATTTAGGTTCCATGGTTCACCATTCTCAGGTTTAGTGATTGGATCCCCAGGGTGTACCCCCTCCACCCAAAGAACATGTTGGACTGTTGAAACTTCGCCTCGGAAAAATTCTTCTTGGACAAGACAGCCTGTCACTGTCTGATCGGATGGTGGGATTTTGTCCAAAAGCTTCAGATCGGAACCATGGGAGTGGAGGTAAGGTTCCTAAAAAATCTAAGATAGATACCCTCCAGGAAACTAGCATATCCCCCAAAAATGGCATTTTGAGGATGATTTTCCTTTTCCCAAGGTGGGATATGTTAATCCCCTGGAGGGTACCCCCTGCCGCCCCCCACGTGAAAACACTCCAAAAAAAACTAACATATTTTTTTTCGAAAATGGTGGTTGGGAGGCTACTTTCCCTTTTAGGTTTCGGTCTATTTTGCTTTACTGATATGTTAGTTTTATGGAGGGTATCCCAAAACTCTTATTGGAAAGGAGTTACCTTTTTCCAAAAAAAGAAGGTGAAATCCTTCACAAGATCCCGTAATACACAGATGAGGTTGGTAATATTTGCTGAATTTCATCTCAAAGTACATACCTTTGATATAGAACTAACCTATTTCGGCGGATAGATTCATCCAAATATCATACAAGAATCAATGGCCCCACAAAAAAATGGTAGTTTCAATCCACTTTGAAACTCTTCAACCCAGCAGATTTCACACCAAATTTTGGCATGAACATCAAACATCTTTCAAAGATAAGACAGTAAACAAATGGCATCAAAGCCTTAGCTTCCCTGTTCTGCTTGGGGTTGAATCTTTCATACCCTCCATAAAAAACTATACATATTAACCACCCAAAATAGGCCATTCCTTAAAAGGAGATTGCATCTTCCAACCATTGATTTTCCGGTGCGAAATGTTTGTTTCAAGGAGGGTAGATGGGTAGATGCCCCCCCCCAACAGTTCAGCGTGAACCTCCAATCCCATCCATTCCCGCTTTCCCCAATCTTTTGCCAGCATTGCCGCAAGCACTGTGACAGCTACACGTATTGGTAGCCGATAGCTCAAACACCAGGGAGGCGTGTTCACACACAAAAGCAAATGTCCTCCTTAAGTTCACAGGTGCTCAAAAATAAGTTCGTTCAACAAAATATGCTTCGGGTGCTTCCATTTCGCTTCTGTCTGTTATTTCTGTGTTTCATTTCAATGAATCATGAATCCATCCAAGTAGGGTAGATGAGATCTACATCACCTGACCATCCACGAGAATACCCCGTGAGATTCAATTCAAAACGCAAGCAACATCAGCAAAATCCTAAAATTGTCAACCACCACGTTTTGTCTTATAGTATTGTAAGGCCCACTATTCACTTAGATTTGCTTTTTCGGTGGTTTGGAAAAACATGTCTTCCCCCAAATGATGATGGTTTAATGGTGATTTACCATGGTAGAATACACAAAAAATCAACTTAAAGAAACACAAGTTCATGAGCGCTGGGTCAATTTTTTGTGACTTGGGTTGAATTTGCATGTCCCACTCTTTTCGCAGAACCTTTTTTTTTTTGAGCACAACAACCAGTCAATTCGACCAATTTTTTTTGTTTTTTCGCTGGCTTTTTCGCAGCGAGTCGAGTTCAGTGAATTTGTTGAATTCGGTGGCTAACCTCGCTCTTTCCGGACTCGTCTGGTGGCGAAGCTTCGCCGCAAGAAGTGACCGGTGGCCGCAAAAGATCAGTTCAGAAAACTCAAGCAAATCTTATATGGTAGGGATATGGTTGGGATAATCATAACCATATACAACCCCCTACAAAATAAACATATACCTGGTATTTCAGCGGTATCCCATAGGATCCATGGGACTGGTATATTTAGCTACATTTGCTAGATTTTTATGGTACTGTAAATGTAGGTAAATATCGCAATCCCATGGATTCAATGGGTTTTAGAGCAACCAAATCTGTCTCGATCACTTGCAACAACAAAAACATAATTTACAGTGTGTATAATTGGAAGGACATCTGGATAAACCTCTGGAAAAATATCTATATATATATATACACATGATTTTGCGAAACACCCCGGGGCAGGTTATTCATGATATTCATGTCTCTCTAGGCGTTGAGTCAAGGTTTCTCAGGTTGGACCTCTTGGAATCAGACTCACATGAGCCACCGGAGTGAAGTAAGTAGGGTTAGTTTCTCCTAAACCCCAGTGAAACCAATCTATTTTCGGCCATTTATAGGGAAATTGTAAATCCTTTTTATAACTAGTACTTGGAGGATAGGAATGCAGGACGTTCAGTGGTTAATTTGCCTATGGTGAGTATATAAGTCTCCTAAGGATTGGGTTGTGGGACACCTTCCAAATGGCCTTTTTATGGCTTCTGAATGGGGGGTCACTAACCAAAAAAATGGGCTCCGGGTTTTCAGTTCCTGGAATGGTGTTTTTCCTTCCCGAGGTTTATTTTCCCGGATTTGGGTTTTCAGTTCCCGTGGTGTTTCCTGTTCCCGTTGGTGTTTTCAGTTCCCACCACCTTGGGTTTGTGGTTCCCGTAATGGTCTTTTCAGTTACCTCGTGGGTGTTTTGGATTCCCACATTGGTGTTTGTAGTTCCCGCAGGTGTTTCTGGTTCCCAGGCAGCGCTGGAGGGCTGGACAGGGTGGCGGTGGCTGCTGCCTGGGTGTTTTGGGTTCCCCGGGTGTTTTTGGTTCCCACACAGGACTGAACAAAGGCGGTGCTGCTAGTGGTGTTTCCGGTGCTGGTGCTCGTGATGTTGATGCTGATGCTGATGCTGTTGGTGGTGGTGGTGGTGGTGGTGGTGGTGGTGGTGGTGGTGGTGGTGGTGGTGGTGGTGGTGGTGGTGCTGGTGGTGCTGGTGGTGCTGGTGGTGCTGGTGGTGCTGGTGGTGCTGGTGCTGGTGCTGGTGATAGTGGCGGTGCTGGAGCTGGTGTTGGTGCGGGTGCCCGTGTCTGTGCTGATGAGTATTGTCTTCTTGTTGTTGTTGTTGTTGTTGTTGTTGTTGTTGTTGTTGTTGTTCTGTTGTTGTTCTGTTGTTGTTCTGTTGTTGTTCTGTTGTTGTTCTGTTGTTGTTCTGTTGTTGTTCTGTTGTTGTTCTGTTGTTGTTGTTGTTGTTGTTGTTGTTGTTGTTGTTGTTGTTGTTGTTGTTGTTGTTGTTGTTGTTGTTGTTGTTGTTGTTGTTGTTGTTGTTGTTGTTGTTGTTGTTGTCGTCGTCGTCGTCGTCGTCGTCGTCGTTGTTGTTGTTGTTGTTGTCGTCGCTGTTTTTGTTGCTGCTCTTGTTGTTTGTTGTCGTCTTCCGTATGATTCGCATCTAAGAATCTAAGGACATTCCTCTGGGCTGGATTCAATGGCTTTTTCCTGAGTATGTCATCTATCAGATTATGCTGAACCCATGTGATTTTGGTCACAAAGGCATATCTCGCAAGAGGTCTTTCATTTACCTGATGCATTATCTTCGTGCTGAGTATGTGGTCGACATTTACAACTTAGCGCAACGCATTAGTCGAGAGATCAACAAGATTGTTGGGACAAAAGCATCGGACTACCTGGTTTCAACTGAGTTTGAGAAACGCTTGGATATGATGGAGATCTGTCAGAGCCGACGAAAGACCTATGATCCCGTTTCTCATCAGCAAACATTTGATTACGTTTCCAAAGTCTTCCGGTAAAAGTCATTAAATTTCAATAAAAAGTTCTTGTGCAAATCAGCCCACTTTCCTGACTCACTCACTGGCATCCATGTGCCCGTGTCCTGCCACTCAGGCATCTGCAGTTTCCTCGGCGACGATGGACGTCCTGACAGAGCGTGAGAGGGACTTGGTAGCTCAGCTTGACGTAAGTTACCTGATGAAATATTCAAAGCCAGCGGAGAGCGATCCCACTTTAATTTACTACCTGGGTGATCGCTTTGAGTTCTCACGAACTTGGAGCGCCCATAGTGGCAGAATTCCCACTTTCCGCACAGCGGGAAGCCGTTTTCTTCATAGGCAAAGCCTATGCTTCCTTACGGGGAAGGACAAGCTTTCAGCACTTGGCTGGCCCGTGCGGGCCGACATAGCTGCCCAAATGGGGTGCAAGGTTTTGCCTGCAATGGACAGTAAGAGAGCCCATTTTTTGGCAGGTAACTCGATGCATTTAACAGTATCTAGCGTTGTCCTCCTCCTCGGTCTTGTTTGCTTCAAGAAGAAGTCCGATTGATCGATGTATCACACCAGGTTCTACAGAAAACTTCCCTGGAATAAATTCACTAGCACTCAATCAATCCAGCCAAAGTGTTTGATAATCTATTCAGGCGTAATATGAAGAGGTTTGAAAGGAATCGAAATTATACGTGTGTAATCATGATGTAGACTACAGTACAGTAGATATGTTTTAGCTGGTGTTTAAGTTGTGTTTCAAGAGACTCTGGTCCAAACGTGCTGAATCATCGTGAGCTGGATTCACGAGTCAATTCAATGTCAAGGAGGTCGAATGAGGATTCAAGGATCTGAACGTAAAAAAGAGTTGGCAAGTTCAGTTTGTATGTTCACAGTGCGGAATTCAGAAGCTGGAACTTACGATGTTCGATGGATTAGGTTTTGTTAAAAGAAAATAGTGTGGTTTTTTTAAAGCGGTTTGGCACTGGCTATCATTCACGATTAAGATTGTTTGATTGTTCCCAAAGTAGCTGCTTGGAGAAGATTGAATGACTGTTGCATTTTTACATGGAAGCCTCCTGGTTTGACTCAAGAAGACATTGCAAACACCCCAAAGTCTTGCGATCCGCTGTCGCTCTTCCAGTCATGCTTTCGACTTTGGCGAAGGGTGGAGGAGCACCGAAGGCGAGACCTGCTGGGACACCTTCTCTGCCATCTCGCCCCAAGATGCCAGCCGTTGGGAAGAGTGCATCACATTTGGTTAAGGTTCCCGCTTTTCCCATGGTTGCGCTGCCACCTCCTACTTTGGCTGCCCCAAAGACTCTCGTTTTTGGTGTTGGTAAACGTTGAACCAGATACTTTTGCTATTTTGAATCTGTAAAATTTATTGCTACTTACGTACCTAAAAATCCTGTATGTACTTCTTATATATCATATATATCCCGACGTTTATTTACCCACTAGATCGGTTTTTAATTAATTGATTCATATTCCAATGCTTTCATCACTCCGCCCCGGCTATGCCAAGGTGGCCTCATGGTGGAGTTGATGAAATTCAATCTGCAAAGGGACCTGGCCGTGGTAACGCGCCAAAACCCAGAAGCTCTGCTACGGCAAAACGGAGTACCATCGCTCGCTACTCCAGTTCATACACTTGCGTTGGGCATTTGCCAGTCACTAGGCTCGTTTAGATGTTTATATAATGTTTCACAGTTGACCCCAACATTGAAAGTTGTTCTGGGAACGCCAAGCACCACTGAACTGACTGTAATTATTTCTTCAAATAATAGTGACAGCAAGCTGAGGTGGAACACTTGAAGCAGTGGGTGCATTGGCCTAATCCTTCTGTGTTCACTGAAATCATGCTTGGCAAGTGCACTCGCGATGAGCTGTTGTCCTATATCTACCTCTTGTACCAGTTGGTCCCCACCGACAAGTTGCCAGCGCCCCTGGGACCAACATGTTTCTAAGAGGGTCCATAGTATTGGTTTCAAAGAAAAAATTCAACAAACCACTTGAAGGCGGCTAGTGTCCCATAAACAGTCCAACTTTTTGGTCCAGTTAATTCAACAGACAAGGCATGAGATCGAACAGTGCCAAAATCAACTACTTCAAGAATGGCAACGTTTGGGATCGCCCCTGTTGAACGACCCTATTGAGCCGGCCGCTGCCTTGAAGAGGGTGACTGAGCTCTTCAGCGAAGGAGCTCCTAGTGCGGAGGTGAATGGGGGCATTCTGGATGCAATCAGCAGCTTCAGTGTTTGCATTACCCAAGACAAGAAGTGGACACTGTCACAGTTTCACTGGGAAGTTGAGCATGGGTGGGTGGAAAGTTGTCAAGGCACACTGCCAGACATTAACCCTGGTGAACACTACAGTCTTGATGTTGTGGATGGTGAGTTTCACATAGGTTGTACTCAAGAAGTAGAAGAAGGTTTTGTCCGTTGTTGCGAAGTGATGGAGTCTATCATGAAGAGGGATGACAATCGTATTCCTATCGACGACAAGCAAACCCCCCTTTTGATGACACCGCTTCCCATGGCTCCCCCACCTGCTGACTCTAGGCTTCATTCATTGCAATGGATTTTTCGCTGAGTTTCAAAAGTGATATTTCTTTCAGGGCCATCATGATTTAGATTTGATCAAAAGATATCAAAAGTATGACCAGTGTAAATTTGAACCGATGCTTTTCTTATGGTAGATGTACGTATATATACATATAAATGTGATATAGGATTTACATCACTTTAGTCTGTGCATTCCATCGCAAGTACTTTTCGAATAATATCTCACCCACAGTGTCCTGAGTAAATCAGAGGATGACTCCGGGTTCTCCGATGACGAGCCCATTGAAGTCCCAAAGATTGAGCGTACTGGAGATTCCTCCGAGTTGAAGTTTGAAGGGGTGACGGTGCCACTTCCTCCGGGCAATTGGGTTGTCAACAAGGACGGTGCCAGTGGTGATTGGTTCATTTCGTCCCCCAATAGCAGCCCCAAATGGGTGAAGTCACTCATCGCCCGTAAAAAAGCCAAGTTGGCAGCAGAAGCCCCTGCCCCTGAGATTCTCGACAAGACTTTGCTATATATATATATATATACACATGAACGGTTAAGAGAACGCCAAACACTATTGATTTAATCAAGTCCTGTTTTGCTTTTGTTGCCACTGTGTTTACAAAAAATGTTTAGTAGTTTAGTCGGGTAACCTTCATCGAGTTAGCAACTTGTTTGAGCAATCTCTTTGATTGATTTGGTGATGTGTTTGGTGTGTTTTTATTATCAGCATACTTGATGTTGTGGGTTTTGCTGCATATGGGGATATCGTTTTTGTTCTTGGATCCAATGTACCTTCTTACAGCCTTTAATTGTTCTAGGTTTTTTGGAATCTTTTTTGAGCTTTTGTGGGCTCATCTGAACTTTTTGTCTGGATTTTACCTCAATTAAGCTCAGTTAAGCTTTTTTCAGCTTTTTTCAGCTGTTTTGAGCTGTGTTGAGCTGGTTTGAGGTGATTTGAGCTGAATTGAGCTGATTTGAGCTGATTTGAGGGGAGCCCAAAAACCTGTAAAAACTCAACAAAAATGCATTCAAACCCACCAAAACTCGAAAAAAACGATGATTTTCACAAAAAATAATCAACAGCTTGTAAAAACTCGATAAAATGCATCAGCATCCACGTCACTAGAGTTGGTAAACAAGGATTCACAAGAATAATATATCCCCTATACACCTACAGCAATTTGAAGGCACCATTTTTAAAAACGCTGGGTGCCACATAGGAACTTAGTAAGTGCATGCTGGAAAGCTGCGGGAGCTAATGGGTCAGGAAGTGCTTTGACAAAATAATAATGGATTGTTACATAGATGATCTGCTAGCTAGATGTAGAATAGACATCGCAATGCCAATGATCAGATTCAAAGTTGTACCTTGTATGTTCACAAGAAAAACCGTACAGTAAAGCTCAATCACCACGATCAAAGGGGGCATGCATCTAAAACAAATCAAACGGGGTGGGGTGAATTTTTGACGGGACCATTTCACTTTGAATGCAGTCGAATACATTTTCCAAAACAACTGTGAATAGCTCCACATTTGAAATAGATTGTTAGATTGGCGGTAGTTTCATTGGTCCAACCGACCAGCCACTAAGGACCCCAAAGGCCTCGCCGCCCGTGCCAAAGTCCCCAGCAAAGGCTTCATCGTCATCTCCTCCTCCAGCGAAAGCCGCGGCGATTGAAGTAGGTGAATAGGCAGCAAGCAAACTGGATTCAGTGATCTTAGTGAAGTGGTACAGTAGTACAGGGTTTTGTTCCTAGCGTTCCTACATGTTGTTGCCGTCCAAGTTTGTGTTTTGATGAAAATGCCTACTAACTAAGATATACTAAGATCAGATCTGATTGCGAATAATCTTGTCATTGGACAATGCCGTTTCTGAGTTGTCTTGCGTTTCAATGATTTCAATGTGCATTCCAGTACCGCATCCTCGTTGTCATTAAATTGATCTTGTCCTGCTTGGTTTGGGATACTTCAAGTGTGTAAAAGTGCAGTGACTAAATAAGATAATGCAGCAGCAGTGTCCTCGACATGTCTTTTTAGATCGACATGCAGGTGTCCGAGTTGGCCAGGGCTGTGAGTGAAGAAATCATCTTATTACCACTGAGAATCCGAAAGTTGTAAAATTTGAAAAGTTGGGTAGTAAGGTAGTGATGTGTTGGAACACAACAACTCATAGTCGGATAGGCCAGCCATGCACTTGGATGTCAACATGGCTTGAAACATCAGCCAAGGGGCGCACGCTGATTTCTTGCACTCCGCATGGCATGATCACACGGGCCAGCACAGACCACACAGCCTGAGCTGTAAAACTTGAGAAATGCGATGCAGAGTTCTAGCAGTCCTACTGTATTCAAAGATTGGTGATGGTTGGGATGTGTTTTTTTGTTCAGGGGTGTGTTTTTACATTCATGTGTATTAGATTGTATTAGTACATATTAGTACACTACATTACACTACTATCGTTTATAGATATGTCACGGGTCTAGTTAGACTCTCCAACTTGGTCACTTGGTTCTGGATTTTTTTACTTGATGGAATTGATTACTGTGATTTGCACCTGCATTGAGATGTGCGTGTACCTGGATGCTTATTATCTGACAAACATCGAATCACCGTGAAAGTTTTTCAAGCTTAAGTGAGATTGGTGATCTAGACGACTGGCTAGACTGACAGTCCAAGTCTTTTACCATGGCATCCTCTTCAACTTCTGCGATGGATGGTGGTGCTGATGGTACCACCACCCCTGTTGATCCACGAATGCAGTGGGAAGTTGATTGGTCCTTGATGTCTTCACCGTCTCCGGCTCCAACCCGACCATCCGTGCACACTCCGGACACACCCTTCTGGCACACAACTCATCCCTCCGAACTTACTCCTGAAAAACAACCGAGGCCAAGACAGCCTCAGCCAATGGTGGGCCTCCGTAGGTCAAACCAATTTGACCCTGAGCTGTTGGATGCCCAGTCTGGATCAGATACGTCTCCAAGAACACCAGCGCCTGAATCACCAGGAGCCCGTGCAGCTCGATTGCAGGAATTGTCTAACAGGGTGTTTGCAGACCTTGCAAGTGCCAAGGCTAAAGCTGCTCCTCCATCGCCACCTTTGGCTGTGGACTCTGCCCCTTCCACTGTGGCAGCTGGGTCTCATGAGCCAGATTCTTCACTGAGAAGGCCAGCAACTGCCAAGCCAAAGAAAAGGCCGGCACTGACGCTGAAGAAGCCAGCTTCAGCCCAGAAAAAGCCAGCTAAGGCAATGGCTAAGAAGTGACTTGACATTTTCGATCTACCTTGTTGTTGCAGATGAAACATCACTGCGTTTGCACCCAAGTAATTCGAATCGAATCACGCTGCACGTTTTTGACTTGATTCGGCTAGGAAATATAAGAGCCATGTAAAGTTGATTAGCATTAACTTTGAAATCCAGTGATGGTACGCACAGCAAGGGCTGACTGATTGCAGAGGTTGAAAAAACAATGCCTTTACAGCAAGTGGCCGCTTAACTTTTGCCAAAATCACCCCTTCAACATCTTGATCAAAATATTTGGTGGGCCCAAAATTAATACCGATGATGGTGAAAATCCGGATGCCTTTCAACTTTGGCTAGCTGAATTTTTGTCGCATCGATTGCATCGTCTTGTCAGTCGGGTTGATTCATTCGTTCATTCGCTCATTTAGAATCAATTCATCCTTTCATTCAGTAGTTGAATTATTCGCTATTTCCGGTAGCATATGCCGCCCCGGGCCAGGAAATTTCCCAAACAGCTCTCCAGTGCTGTGTTTGCTGCCTGGCCAAGATTAAGAATAGAAAGTGCTACAACTACTCAGTTCAAATCAATGATGACACTTTGAATTGAATTGTACGTCATATACTATACACCCCGCTTTTGCAAACCAAGTTGCGGTTTGTGGCGTCCAAATTTCCAAGGTGACTGTCAGGGCGCTGAACAATGCCTTGAAGACAACCACTGCGCTGACACTGAAAGCATTCAAAGTTGAAAACCCGATCGAACTTCGAGGTTATGATTCAGTGAATGATGTGGTGTTACCTCCTGTTGCTTCACGCTTCCTTCTAAGCATTGTGCCCCGAATCAAGTGATGAGTTGACCCTTCTGAACCGCTAGTTTTTTTCAGTCACTGCACTGACACATTTGGTCTTGGTGATGGTGATGATCATGATGATGATGATGATGATGATAATGATGATGATGATGATTCAATGATGATGATGATGATGATTCAATGATGATGATGATGATGATTCAATGATGATGATGATGATGATGATGATGATGATGATGATGATGGCGATGACCATGACGATGTCAGAAAGAATTTTTAGATTCATTCAATTCAAACATGGTTGATTGCAGCATAAACTCATCTAAAATCAGCTGACTAGATATGTGCTTTTAAGCTACTATATGCTGCCAGTTTTATTTTGGTATTATCGAATTTGGGATTCTTGCACGTCCCACTCTCAACCCAGGTTGCTGACGAAGAGGCTTTCGGGATGAGAGCAGCCAATCTGCTTGCATCCTTAGGTTTGCGGACATTCCCCATGCCGGAGGCTAGCCATGGTAAATGGAACGACTTTAAACGTACTTTGGATGCGTGTGATATGAGACTTGCCCTCCTTAAGGGGGTTTGTCTAGTCAACCATGGGCGGGGCCCTTTTGGCAGTGGACGCTTTCGCTTTCAAATGGAAGAAGCGGGGAACATGCTGTTGGAAGAGAAACGGAATGATCCCGACTTCTTTTTAGACTTACTTCTCAGGGTGCAGTATGATACAGGCATTGACTTTGAGTCTGAGTCCGTGGATGACCAAATTGAATTCATCCGACAACACTGGGAAAGTGCTTTAAAACATCGCATCAAAGAAGTGTCTGGGTGGACATTGCCTGAACGGTTCAGATTTTTGCGATAATGCTCATTAGTTTTACCTCCCTATCAAATCGAAATTAATTAAGCATCTCTATTTCCTGATTTGATAGTTTCACTTGTTTTGCATGTCCAACTTGGCGTGCCTGAGGCCAAGAATAAAGCTTGGTTCGGTGTACGTGAATCATTCAAAGCTTTGGACAAGGTGTGGACGGTTTTAGCTGAGAGCAGCCTGTATGCAAGCGAGCAGCTGGAGAGAATGAAGTCCGGCGATCCGGATGATGATGACGATGATGATGGTGATGAACCTGAGGACCATGGTGAGGATGCAGGGGACGTGAATGCACATGTCCCCGACCCTTCGCCCTTACTTAGTATAATGCTCGGGAATGCTCATTGCCTGGGGTATTTAATGTTCATATCATATCAAAAACACCAACGTTTTCTTATTTATGTACTTTACCCATGAGGCTGAATTCTCAAATGAAAACTATGACCCAAAAAACTCAGGAAGCGGAAAATGCTGACCCAAACACCGAGGGGCTATCTGCGAAACAAATATTTGATCTATTGCGTGGTGAGTATGAAAATACCGCTGAATTTGCAACTGACTTGTTCCAAGAAGACCTTTTGCAAGAGAAATTGCGGATCATTGCCAATGGATTAACTCCTTTACATGACGAGTACAATCGTGACTTTGAACTCGAAAACCAAGCTGACATGATGAGTTTGCAAGCCCGAAGGGCGGACCATGATTACTACCGGTGTGTGACTGAAACTCTGGAAGTGATGGTTGACCCGATATGGCTTGACCACCTGTCCCTCTGTCGCCAACCTGTTGGTGATGTATGTCTTGACCCGGATTCTGCAAGCATGCGCACAGATGAATCACTGCTGACCTTGCTGTTTAACTTTTGTGTACACCTGGCATCTGCAAGATGTTGGTCGCAAAGTTTTTTCTCATTGATCATGCCCTACATGTTAGCTGGTATTCATCATCCTGTAGAGGAGAAGGCAGCGGAAGTTGCATCCCGAATGTCGAAGGTATCCACAGCAATCTTGCAACTTGAAGATTAGGTCGAAAAGCATCCTCATCCTCAAAAAAAAAAGAAGCAAGCAGTTAATCTTTTACGTGCTCTTGGAACAACCAATTGGCAGTTGACAAGGGAGATCCTTGCCCAAGGGGAGGCATGTAGCTGGGACAAAGACGACCCCGAGTTGAAGCTTCTATCTTGGAATTGTTTCGCAGCACCTCCTTCAACCAAAGACATTCTGGAACAGGCTTTCAATTGGTTGAAAGATTCTCTGCGATTTGCAAAACAAAAGGTTATGGCAATGATGACCAAATTCCTGTACCTCTTGACATCCCCTTATGCTTCTCAAGCAGGTGTTCGGGTGGTGCGGCCAGTCAAGAGTGACTTTCAAGTGAATTTGCATGCAGGGTTTCAGAAAATTCGAACTGGTTTGTTCCATCCGAAGTCAAAGGATTTGGATACGGAGCTTCTTCCCAGCCCAGATGCAGTTACGAAGGTACGACCAGCAGGTTTCCACGCAAATCGTAACGCAAGTGCTGCAATGATGTTTGCTCTGCATGTGCAACCCCAGGGATTTGAGAACTTGCCATCAGCATGGCCAGGTTTCTTTGACTTCATTGGGGGGGAATGGTTTCACCATAATTTCACCATGTAGAAAGGAATATTGAAAAGAGAATATGATAGAGTCAATCCAGTGAAACTCTAGCGTGTACTCTGTTTATTTTGGTTGTGACTTTTTTAGCTTTCTGATCTTTCTGAATTTCAGGCTGCTTGTTGCCTGTGGGGCTCTTCTTCCGCCGCACTTCTGATGAGGAAGGTTTCCATTACTTTTTGTCCTTGGGGTTCAAGTCTTGGGCAGTCCAAGCTGTACCCTGCAATTTAAACCGGACAAGAGATGGCCAGGAGTCCGAGTCAGTCGGTTTCAGCATGTTTTTAGTTCTAGTTTTTATGTATATTGTATTTCAACAAATAAATTCAATAGACATCATCATTTGAACCTAAAGATAGACATGTTCATGCGTTTCCTGATAGAAACAATGCTGAAGGAAACTCAAGCATCAGCACGCGCAGAAGGCTGTTCGGCAAACACAATTTATGGAGGTAGTTTAGTATATGATAGAATATCTGAAATTTTCTGAAAATAGATCAGATCGATTTTGGCAACAATTTTAGAGACAAAACCCCTGGCAGGAATAACACACAGTAATCAATAAATACGGTAGTAGTTATAGCAATATAGTGCATGCACGATGTTTTTACTTACGTACATACGTACGTACGTTACAATACATAGCTTTGTACATGCAAGCATTCATACAAACATCAATCGTACATACATTCTCATATACCTCTTGATTCATTTCCATTTGCATACATACATGT
The DNA here is from genome assembly GCA_000507305.1 of Breviolum minutum Mf 1.05b.01. Classification (NCBI taxonomy): domain Eukaryota; class Dinophyceae; order Suessiales; family Symbiodiniaceae; genus Breviolum; species Breviolum minutum. The sequence goes on along the minus strand of DF239091.1, from coordinate 127,908 downwards.
TAAGTTACATGCATGCATGCATGCATACATACATACATACATACATACATACATACATACATACTTACACTAATACATATGTACATTAGATTACATCCGTGCATGCATACATATCCACATACATACCTAACGGGTGTGCTTACGTACGTACGCCTACGAATACAAGCATACATTCATACATACACGACACGTACGTACATAAACACATACACACATACATACATTTGCATACATACATACATACAAACAAACAAACAAACATACATACATACATACATACATACGTTACATACGTACGTACGTACGTACTTACATACATACAATACTAGACACATGTACACACGTACATACCATTACATACCTACATGCGTACATGTATGTGCGTATGTCATGCCACGCACTGTTGCGCTTGGCTCAGGAAATTTTGGAAGTTGATCCACGGGCAAGCCAAAAGCCTATTTGGATTTGCTTGACATCAATCGGTGCGGATTCTGGGTTTGAAGCGATCCCTGTACGAATCACCCCTCCAGCTTGCGTATCAGCAACAACTGTTCTTGGGATGTCGTCTATGTTTTTCAAGGTGGTTGACGAACCCCAAGAACTGGTCCGATACAATGTGCAAAGGGGCATTTTTTTGACAATAGCCCAACTTTCTGACATTTTGGGTGCTAGAGGGATCCCGAAACCGAGAAAGCCACATGGTTCTGGAAAAGGGGGTGCAGTTCGCAAGGATGACCTAGCTCTGTGTTTGATCAGATCCCTTTTCCCAGATGCCCTCGAAGAGGATGTCACTCGTATGTTGGCAGCTATCATGGGGAAAAAGAAATTGAAAAACCCGGAGACTCTGCTACAACTTGTTTCAAAGTTAGACAGTTCTGAGACTCAACACTTCGATAAGATGAAAAAGGATGCAGTCCAGGAACTTGAAGTCCTCCATCACCGTCGTGTGCAGAAGGCCAAAAAGGCAATGGAGAATCCTGATTTGGAAGCAGGCGCCCCCAAGGAGAGGCCAGGCGGCCCCATTCATCCAGGAAAGGGTGCTGGCGTTCCAAAATCATCCCACTCAAAAACTCAAGCTCCCAAAGAGTTGAAAGATTTACTTCCACCAGGGGTTGGTGTATGTTACATCAATCTGTCTTTTTCCAAGCGGACATGCCATGTGGAGTTCCGACGTGATTTGGTGAAAACAAACATTGTTTTGGCAGCCCCAAGGGTAACAGTTATTTTGCAATACAGTATCTTGTTTCCAAAATACATAAATAAATAAATGAGTACTTTTCAGTTTTGGCCTTTGACCATTCCCACGACGTGCTGTCTCTCCATTGTTAAGGTGATGATCTTCCAGTGCAACGCACTAAGACGAAGTCATGGCACGCCGGAGCAGACGATAAGGTCATAGCGGCATGCGTCGGCATTGTGTTTGAGCATATCAATTTGGTATACCATCGCCACTGCACCGGTTCCCCTGACTATGACAAGAACTGGAAAGTGCTTCGTACTTAGTTGCTTTTGTTCACTGGATTCACAAGGTCAGAATACTCAGTGATTAGTATCCCACCGTGTTCGAGCTAAAGTCATCAATTGCAACTTTAAAAATGAGGCCAGAGAAAGATGAGCTCTACGTGCTAGTTCAGACATTGGCCAAGAAACTCACTTGAGCCATCATACAAAAAACAGTTTCACACCCACCCGTGTCAGAGGTTTCGCGATGTTTCACAGCAATAAAGCGTGTTCGCTGAAGTAGGCGACTCAATGAAAAGAACGCGTGTTGGGGATGCACCAACGGGAAGTTGAAATAGGCACTAAGGCTCACTAAGGCACTAAGGGCTGTTGAGGCCCAATGAGGCTTAATCAAGTTCATTGAGTTGTTTCCATCTTTGTGTGTGTTTGCAGACCCCTGCCCATGGACTCAAGGGGGTGGCTTAAAGAGTCTATAAAAAAAGCAACCTGAAAGTCAAGTCCATCATCTTTTCTGGATTGTATGCTAGAATGAAAGATATCATTCCAGAATGAGGTTTTGCATGAGGAGTTTCTCAGCAACTTATTGTAGATTTTTTTTGTTTTGGGGGAAATTTCATTGTTGTTGGGTCGAATTTTCCCTCGATGTTCACCCAAGGTGCTTCTACGGAACTGCTGGAAGAGGTTTCGGACCCAAGCTACAGCCGTGCAAACACACCCCACCTGGCGGGTTGTAATCCGGCATCCTGGGAGGGATAGCTGTGGATTCCCATGCGATTACCACCTGGGATGTCTCCAAAACATTGCTCAAATGATGCTGATGTTCACTACCAAGCTCAACAGGTGCTTGCTTGATTTCTGAATCATCGACAGTATCAAGTATCAACGTTTATTTTTTTTGATCTCGTGAAAATTTTGACAATCTACATCCTCAAGGGCCTTAGCACCCGATCCGCAAAGTACGGCAATTTCTATACTCCGTTGTTTCGAAAACACTGGAATTGAGATGGCTGCAAAATCCACCCTTTGTAGATCTATAGAAATTTCGGGATTTCCATTTGCCGGCAAGAAAACGGCCGTAGAGGATTGGCAGCCGTGTGATTTCGCGCGAGTAGTTGCTTTCTGAATTGTTTTGGCCCCATGAAAAAAAAACACTATTTCTGAGATAAGTTTGCAGATGTGCGGGGTTGGCTGGCCATTCAACATGATCTTACATGGTCCAAACCCATGTACTTAGCCATCATCTGGAAAATGGGTCCCAAACCAAGACGAGAAGATGGTTTTCTTTACAAGTAACTTGGATCTTTTCGATTGTGCCATGATTGATAAAGGTGTATATTAGAGTCACTAGTTGTATGCACATCCAAATCCAAGCAGGTCCAAATGTTGTATTTGCCTGGCAAAGTAACCACTACAGTACATTTTTGTTTCTGCCAAAGATGCCATTGCTGTGTCGTGCTGGTTGCCCATCGTTGATGGCCAGATGAAGCAACAACTCCTACTGAAAGAGAGCTTGGAGAGTGTCGGTTCATCCCAGGCATTTGCCTCTGGGGGATCACTGGTGATCATAAATTAAACAATTTCGCAATGTATGAGAGGGGTATATTGGGTGGGGTGTCTCGAAGTAAGTAAGAGAGCACCGCTACAATTACACATTTTGTTTTTCAACATTTCCAGAAGGATCTTTTCACCATGATGAACATTCAGGGTTGACGCATCAAAGGCCCCACCTTTTTTTGTACTGCGCCACTTTTTTGTGATCTCTGTCGAGTGCCACAATTTCAGCAAAGAAAATGTAAAGCCGTCCTTGTTTTTCCATTTTGAGAGGCCACCCAAAACTCATTGTCTATAGCTCAAAATTCGAACGACGCCGCCAAAAAAGCTGCCGATTTGGTTACCATGTTTAGTATTAGAACATCATCAATTTTTTGGAGTCAATGATTCCTTGAAAGCTATAATGTTGGATAATTTCCGTTTTTCATATTTCATGTTTCTCTTTCTAGCTTAAGATGCTTTTTGAAGCATCTCTCGGTTTGAAACAACCGGATTTTCTGGGTGGCATCCTTTTGTTGACTTGCCCGGGTTACCATTTCCCACCGGTTCAGTCATTCCGTTCCCCCTAAGGCGCTGCGTCAAAAGTTGGAGTACATGGACCTCCAAGTTCGACAGAAGGACGGGTCAACTCGCCATAAAAACTTGTGCCGAGCTGGAGAAATAAAAACAGTGAATGAACGAGATGTTGAGCTCCAGGCTGTTTTTTTGAAGATATTTGCGAAAATTTGGTGAGTTTTTTAAAAAACTTAGATAAGGTTGACTTAGAAGGTCATTTATTTGTAAGGAATATCTTGTTGCTGGAAAAACTGAAGATCCACCCAACATGAGATGACATGAGATGATTTCTTGTCAGACTCATTGGTTTCCCAGACTTGTTCCAATGTGCCTACCATGTTTTGAAACACATGACTTGAGATCAGGTGGTTGGATCAACATTTTTATAACTGAACAGGTACACTCCCTAAAACTAGCATAGCCCCTGAAAATAGGCCATCCTAAGAGGAAGCTAGTCTTGCAACCATCCCATTTTTCAGGGGCTATTTTATTTTCAGGTGGAGGGTATACATTTTCATGGCCTTCTTAGAGTTGTCCCATTCCCAGGAACAAGAGAACAAGTACCTCAAGGTGAGCCTTCAGAACGACTGTCCCCGATTTTTGTGAGATTTGAGATGCAGAAAAAAAAAACATACACCAAATGTGGATGTTTCCGAAAATAGGGGGTTTTCCCCCCAAATCATCCATTTTAGTAGGTTTTCCATTATAAACCATCCATTTTGGGCTACCCCTATTTTTGGAAGCACCCATGAAGAGTTGGATAATGTTAGATAAAAGATTAAGGACTGTAAACCTTCCATTTCCTTCATTCAACAGTATGTTCCAGTCCAGCAGTCATTTCACCAAACTCTAAGGAACCCCCTAATTTTTTGACAGAAAAAAGTCCGTTTTCTGAAATTTCCAACAGATCAGGGATACTTATACAATACTACGTGGCATTCCGGCATGATCCAGAATTTTGTGGTCCAACAGTCAAGTCAAAGAGTTGTTTTTGGTTGGGAGGTTTTGGGTTGTTTTATCGGAGACATCTGTGGTTGCAAGGTAAAGGGGCAATCCATTCAACCGAAAAAAAGATACTCTAACATGAAGACTTGGCTCGAACATTCACCATGAAAGTCATGAAAGGATAAAGACAGATGTATATTTCCCAAGAGCTGAATTTCCGAATAGTTCCAGCTGTGTGTTGTTCACTTGAAGGGATTCAGAATCCCTAGTCACTGGGTAGTTCAAGCCTCCAACATTATGTCACCATGAAATGATGAATGTCAAACTGCTGGGGGTTGATTTTTCCGAATCCTTGGGGTGATTGATGCGGCCTGAGGCAGAAATGGATGTGATGAGGGAAGCGACGGTGGGAGAACTCATGTTGAAGCAGCACTGTTGGCAGAAAACCAGACAAGAAACCAATGGAGCAGTGAGAGAAAACAAAACTCCTTTCGTTAGGTTCCAAAGGTGTTTTTTTTTAAAAATATCATATTCAGTTTGACAGGGATGTGTGTAATAAGCCACTTCAAGGATCGATACTATCGGCCCTAGTAGCCAAACAAGAATGTAGAAGTTTGCTATTGACTCTACAAGAGGTTCACATCATCTTCAAGGATCGTCGCACAGTTGTGTAGTTCGTTGTGCTTGTTTATGAGAGAATATCAGATATCTTCTGACCGGTGGGAATCGATTCGAAAAGGGCGATCCTTTTGATATCTGATATCCATCAATAGAAGTTTTGATGCGTTATATGCCAATCATGGTCGCCTCTTGTTATTGCAATGCCTGAAAACCAGCTTTAAATACCTGCAAGCAGCGCTGAAGATTTTCAGCCAGCAATTTTTTCAAGTTGTGGTAGTTGTATGATGTGCAAGAATAGCGAAGTCAATACCCTCCTGGGAAGATGAGTTTCCATTCCCATAGCTGGGGATGTGTTAGTTCTCTGGAAGGAGAATGAGATACAAAAAAATCCGACATATTATCCCAAGTATCTTTTTTCTAAAGCTCGGATTGTGGATCCAAGAAGGGGATTTACGGTGCGCCTGGGATGATTGCTGAATTCGGGGATGATTGCTGAATTCGGCCTACTAGGATGCCGCATTTGAAATGAAGATCCATGAGACAGGATCACCAGGTGATTTTGATTCAAAAGATTGGTTGAAGCCACATATCTATGATTTTGCTGTGAGTTGATTTCCCCGTTTCAGGTGACACCTGCCGTGGATCAAGAGTTGGTCCAACAGGTAAGACACTTCGAGGAGGTGTGGGGGACGACTGCAACCACACACCGTTTTTTTACCACGTCCCGGTGTTGATGTGGGGGGGTAAAAATTAATTGCAACCAACAACAAAAACTGGAATCTGATGGTTGAAATGAAGCTAAGTGAAGAAAATTGTAGCTGGGAAAGTCAGATAAGTCATGTTTTTTTCATGTGTAATGTTTTTGAAAGATCAAAGATTCGGTTGGATTCTTGTTTTGTTTACTTATCCCTACTTTTCGGACCAAACAAATCCAACCTCGGCCTTCGGGAATCGGTAACATATCCATCATTTTCCGTGCGACCGACAGCTTTCAACCGATTCAGCAGTTGTGGGTTGGGAAGGTCACCCAGCCTTGCTTACTATGATCGGGTTTCAAAATTAGGGACACCCAAAAATGGTTTGGGAGATGCTGATGACAGCCAGCCAATGCTGGAAAAATTCAGCCGATGCCTTGGGATGTTTTCATTCGATGAACCCTCAAAATAAGAGTCTATCATCTTGTTCCGTAAGAAACACCATTTTGGTGTAGGCATTTGGGACGTATCTCTATTTGCAATCGTTCTGGTCCCTGGAAAAGTGTGTCCAAAGTGCAAAGCTCTAGAGCCCCAAAGGGTACAAAGAAGTGATGATTAAAGGGTGGTCATTGAGGATGGAGGAAGATGAAAAGGATCAAAGGGTATGGCCTTATATCCACCATTACTTCCACTACCGAGTGATCTTATCAGGATAACATCGACAGGGCCACGGTTTGGCAGCTTGATTCAGGGCCAACCTTGTTGCTAGGCCTTGGCGCTGGAACGTGCGAATGCCGTAGCGCAGGAGCGTTTGGAAAAAGGGATCGACTGGGGGAGATGATGCAATAGTATCAGGGATGGAATGCTATCAAACAATATGAAAGACATGAAACATGTGAACGATATGAATGATATTTGACAATACATTGGCATATGAATGACATCAAGGATAGGAATCAATATGTTATGAACGGTTTTTGAATGATATATGAATGATACAAACGATGCTTTGAAAAAGGTTTTACTGACCAGTTTTGTATGAAAGGATCAAATCTCCATGAATTCATTACCACGAAACGACCTCAATTCCCGACATCACCCCGAATGATGGTTTATCTACACATGTGTTAGGAGGGGACACTACCCTCCTCCCAAAACAAACATGGCACCTTTCACGAAGGTTAAAGTTTAACGGAGATGTTTTGGAGATGATTATCCTTGTGGTTGGTGGTGCTATGCTAGGCTAAAGGGGAGTAACGGACAGCATGTCACCAGGAAAGATCCATCCGGCCCTTGGTTTGATGTGTATATGTTGTATGTATATATATATATACACATCTATATCTAAAAGCAAATAGAACTACAACTACAACTGTCTCTACAACTATAGCCATAGCTACTGTTGATGGAAGAAATCCCAAACAACCACCCGGGATGTTTTTAAAACCCTGTAAATGATGGGATAGACTACCAACCTATCAACAATACCATTACTACTGTACAACTACAACACTATTCTTGGGTGCCTTTGAGATTCCATTTGTATCCCCCTTCCGCCGGCATCGATGCCAGGCGAAGGCTTTGGCCGAAGCACATGTGCAGCTGAAACGTTTGCAGGAGACGACCACTCCGAAAACTACACTCGGGACTTGTGTCACTGGTGGATACTGATGTTGTGGGATGTTGTGGTGGGATATGTTTTTCTTAGTTAAAGAATAGACGTTTGAAATACCACTGCTGTGCGCCTACTGCTATGTGCTTTTTGCTTCTATCCCACTTACTTGGTGATTAGTGAAAGTTGCTAATTATCTGATTATCTCCCGCTTTGATAAAACACATTTGCAGTTGAACATCTGCCTAGAACAGCCAAAAAAAACAAGTTGAAGCATTGATAACCAATAAAACTAAACATTTCCTCCATCAATGTCGCTGTTTGTTTTGATTTTTGTCTTCTACAATAATGCAACAATGATGGGCTCCACCAGTATCAACCTTTCAGTCAGGTTTGGGTTTGTTTCAAAGAATGGGTTTCATCAACCGGTCCATTTTATGACTAGAACTAGAAAATTCCAGGATGATGAATGACTATGCCGTTTACATACGTTTACCTAGAATATGCTGTTCGCATATATATACAGTAATCGTTTATTACCACCTCCAAAAAAATCTCCAGCCAGGTAGCTTGTCCTTGTTGCAATCCCACACAAATCATAGCTACTGTAGTACTTGATGGCTCATGGTTGGTACGTACTTTCATAACTTAGGCTACCAAATCATCCCCATTCCAGAAGCTTTACAACCAACTTGCTATACATCCACATTAAAGGGCTGAGGTGAGTGCCCAAAATGGTGGAAGATCCAGGTAAACAAAATACTTCCCAGGAATACATATGTACAAAATGATTGACCTGATATGTATATATGTATAGACATATCTGCATATATATATATATATAATTATATGTATATATATATATACAATTATATGTGTATATATTTATATGTATATATTAGCATATATTCCAGGAAAAGTATCTATGATTCACACGTTTTTTTCCCACATTTGCCAAGTCGGATAAGTGTGATTTCAAACGTCCTCGCTTGGAGCGTTTGCTACATTACCCAGAAATGCATATTAATCTAAAACGAGATATGTAGAGCTTGATGGACGGAGACCGAAAATCAGCTGGTCGCTTCCAAAACGCAGCCGTGACGTGGGCAGGAACGTCCGAACCAAGAAGCTCTCATCGTGCGACAACAACAGGATGCCGGATGGGTTGACGTCGGCGAGATGGGTGGTGACTGTGGAAGGTCTGTTCGTTTCCTTTCAGAGTTCTGTAAAAATTAAAACAAGACGGATTCCGAGTTCCAAGTTTTTTTTTGGGGGGAGGTGCGTTTTTGCTCGATTGTAAGGAATACTTTTATTGGAGAATGATGATGATAATGACTCTCTGGCCTTGCAGTTTTTATCGTCACTGCTATGTTAGTGTACCAGAGGGTATTTTTGGATGGGATGCCAATTTTCCTGTTTTACCACTTGATTCTTAATTCCATTCCCGTTCCACATAAAATTTCACAGCACCTCCCACACTGCCACACCTCCGTGCCGTTTTAAAAAACCTCGGAAAAGGAGGAAATGATGCAGTTGCGCACCGAGCTGCGACGATTGGAAGAGGTGACTTGGTTGTGCCACATTTCTGGTTAACCAAAAGGTGATGTCCTGAAAATCAAGAATAAGAAGATCTTTGAGGTGATGAATCAAGAGTTTTTCTAAAAGAAAGATATCACCAAGGAATATCATTTATCTAAGATTTTTTTTATCTATGAAACCTTCAAGAGGTATTGATATCTTAGATAGACTTTGTGAAGGTTTCAACATTTCTTGTTGGTTTCGTCAAGTTTTTTTCCTTTTAGCCAATGGATGTGATGGACCATCGAAAATGTAATGAATGGGTGGATTTAGCACCGCAAAAATTTCAGGACAGCTTGGCCTTAAGCTGCCATTTCATAAAATAGGTAAGGTCGATTAGTCGAGAGTAGTTTGTAGCTGGCGGGATGTTTACCCATTTGGTATCCCAAAAACTCCGCAAAAGTGACCATCATACACGAGGTCTATAGTGAAAATCACCATGAGTTCTGTGAAAACCACACCTTTGTTCGAGTTCAGTTCGGGGTGATTTTACGAATATGGCCCACCTATAGCACTTGCAGTTCGTGGGTGCCTATGAGCTGATTGGCCCATGATCTGCAAGTCGAATGTATTTTTGGAGGGACATACATCGCTAGCCATGATGTGTGAAAAAACGACTGATCGAGAAGCTCAAGGGCCATATAGGAGTAGTGTCCAGCTATTCTGGAGACGACGACAACGACGACGATGACGATGACGACGACGAAGACGACGACGACGACGACGACGACGACGACGACGACGACGACGACGACGACGACGACAATAACACCGACCACCACCACAATGATCATGACAACGGCAGCGACAACGACAACATGAGCAACTACCAACAACCGGCCACCAGCAACCAACAACAGCCAACAACCACAACGACAAGAACACCTTTTTCACTGAACATCTTAGGGGACCTTTCTCAAACAGCAGCCAGGAGCGCAACCAGGCACGCATGAGCTTGGCGAATCAGGCGAGAAAACCGTGATCTTTTCTGGGCCAAAGGATCATGGTAGATTTCGAACTATCCATCAACCTGGCAATCCGCTGAGCAAGAAAAAAACCATCAAAACCTCCAAACATCATAGAACCAGGAGGAAGAAATTTCATTCGAATTTTGAGGTTAAAAGCTTTTTGGGGTTATCGGATACGTCCGAGATTCGGGGGAGCCATGTCCAGGGAGCCTAGGTGAAAAGTGCGATCCCTGATGGTTTTTCTGTGCCGAAAAGTGCAAAAATCCGAAAAAACATGGTGAAATTCCCTCACAAAATACTTAGTGGAAAAGGAAGGGGTTGGAAGTTAATGGCAAATTCCCTCATAGTTAATGGCAATTCCAACAATTCCCTCATAGTTAATGGCAGTTTTTCTAATTTTCTTTTTGGTTTGTTCAAGCTGAACGGTTTCACTGCTAGTTTTCAATCCCGTTGAGGCCATACAGCTGGCAAAGATGAATGATCAACAGGCGGTCCGAAGGGACTCGCAGTACAGCAGTTTAGCAGTTCATAGTGGGAAGGGGACAAAACTTGCAGTCTTAGTTTCCAAGAAATTTCCAACAGGACCCACTGAACGGACCCCTCAACCTGAGTATCTAACAGCTCTAGCAACTTTCTGAGGGGTCCGTTGGTAAGGTCCCATTCAATTTTTGATTGATAGTTGTAAGTTGTTGTAATTGTAAGTTATTATATAATATCAGCACATGTTTCTCAAAAATTGGATGAAGCGCAGTAGTTAATCTTGGTAATGGATCATTAAGCCACACAGTTTTTTTTGTAACTTGGTTGACGTTTGACATTTGATATTAGAAAGTGCACAAATACTACTTAGTACTTGATAATGTTGCCCAGGTTATATATAGCACATATAAAATCTATACAGGTATATCATATGTATATGTAACTATATACGTTGGATGGACCTTTGGGGTCTATTCTGCACCCCACCGGCTCCACTAGATACATGGCTCGACTCCACTAGATACATTTTTTTTGAATACTAAACAACATTGAAAACATCAATCCCCCAGAAGCCTTGGTGGATTAATGTTTTTAATGTTTTTAATGTGATTTCAGAAATTAAAAAACCTAACAAAATTAATCCTCAGGAGCTCTGGATCCAAGGGCCAGAGCCTCCAGAATTAAACACATTAAAAACCTATCTTTTTGCTTTCTTTCTTCGATCCGGCGTTTTGGTATGGTTTTGTGGTGCTAGCTTTCCGCTAGGAAAGCGCTAGCAAAAAGTCAATTTGAGGCCTGTTTGTGGGATTCCCTGTAGGTGACAGGCCCAATGTGAGGGTGACTAAAGAACAGCGGTGCCTGCAGATTCTGCAAGAGACAAAACTGGGAACAACTTTTGATGAACCAACATATTCTGATTTCCGCCTGAAGAAACACCCATGTTTTTCTGTCATATATTTGAGCATTTTCATCTACATCTCCTTCTTATGTAAATTTCAATCTAGAATATAATTTCCATAGGTCATATCACTGGTTTTTATTTCTAGACAGGGGCGTTTGTGCATTTGGACGATGCATATGGACGCCGGAGAGACCAGCAGCAGAACTTCATTGATCATGTTTTGTTTTTGGTGGACTCTGTTTGTAGGTATTTGTAAATGTGTATGTTTCTGTTTGTGTGGTTATTCGCCCAGATCTGACAAAGATGAAGCCCTTGCCAAGTACAATGAGTATTCTGTCTCAAAAGGAAGAGGTCACTAAAGAACCGCCGTCCCTCTCTAGCCGGCAGCGCCGCAGACGTTTCGAAGACGTCTACTGGGCCAACGTGCACATCCATGCGATCCAACGCGCGGAGCGTCTACATCGCCGGCGCGAGAGGGACATCGAGCAGATCTTCCAGGAGTATGAGCGCATCGTGGCGAGTGAGGTGGAAGCCCAGCGCACACAAGGTTTGCCACTGAGTTGGGGGGGCTTTGTGTATGTATAAGTGACAGACAGATCGGTGTTTTTGGAGATTGGTAGTTGCGATACCCAGGGCTCGACGGCAGATTGCAAGCGCCTCGCGAGAACAAGCGCGCCCAGCACAGATGTCTCTTGTTGGAAGTAGTTGGTAGTTTAATGTTCGATGTAAATGGCCTGACTGCTTTCAAGCTTCCTGTCGCCCTGCAGAACTTCTGTCCCTATAGTTGCACCATGCCGTGTGCTAAGGAATCGGCGCGAGCACCTTGAAGAATTTGTCTCATCAATGCGCTGCGAGCCCATGGCTTTAAGTTGCCTTACGCCTGCCATGGGCCCGCTTCCTGCAGCCTTGGCAGTGCCTTGATAGCATCATGAATGGAGACATGCGCAGCAACGAACACAGTAAGTATTTAGAGGCATTGCAGGACACTTCATTTGCAAGTCTGCTTGTTTCAGGCGTTGCGTGGTCCGCTACGAAAATCCATCCTTTTGTTGGCCGATGGCAAGTACTCAGGTCACTTTGTAGCAGCCCGCTACTTGGATGGCACCTTGGAAGTAAGGTTTGGCCACCGCACCCACACATGGGAAGCGGCGTAGTCTGCCACATACTACTACTCTTTTTGCTACTACTGCTACTCCTTCTGCTACTACTACTACTACTACTACTACTACTAGTACTGCTACTGCTACTACTACTACTACTAGTACTGCTACTGCTACTACTACTACTACTACTACTACTACTGCTGCTGCTGCTACTGCTACTGCTACTGCTACTGCTACTGCTACTGCTACTGCTACTACTACTGCTACTGCTACTGCTACTGCTACTGCTAGTGCTAGTGCTACTGCTACTGCTACAACTACTACTACTACTACTACTACTGCTACTACTACTACTACTACTACTACTACTACTACTACTACTACTACTACTATGTCTCCGTGTTCTAAGGACTACACCTCTGTGGACCTTTTGGTTTCCGCCAAAGATCACAGAGGCAAAGGAGTTGGGAGTGCCCTGGCCGGGTCAGTCCAAGGCTCCCAAAGAACTGATGCTTGGCTGTTTGTTGACAAAAGGGTCGCGTTTCTGAAGCCCCGTAAGTGGGATGCGCAGTATTCTATGGTATTTTCATGTGTTTGTGACGTGTTCGTGTGGCGATGGTAGGTGTAGCAAAAGGAAGGTCGTTTTATGAGATTGCAGGTGTTCGTCGGTTTTGTTTTGTGATATGCAATCGAACAGCGAGCCCTTGCCAGTGTGTTTGAGTTGTATGTCGTTGTTCTGCGTTGTCGGTTTTGTTGCAGGCGCATCATTTCGCCTCATTTTAGGCGATAGCCAGCCTGTACAGAAAAAACAACACTTTTCCCAACACTTCTTTATAACACTACTGCTACTGCCCACCACAAATGAATAACAGTATGCAGAGCAACGCGACCCTGGATTGCAAATCCCAATAATTACTTGATCCATTCAATCCAACCCAGGTCCCGCTCAACGAGAGAGCCTACCAGTTGTGGCGCAAACAAGGCTTCACTTGTGAGCAAAACGTCTTCGCACCAGGGTGCGTAACGACGAAGGCTCAGTTGGGCTGGTTGGCCATGATAGGTGCATAGAGGCATGTATGTACGGGCACAAGGCCCGTGATAGGCTCCTTAGACCCGTTTCGGCGTAAGGCCGTGATAGGTACCTTAGACCTGTATGGGCGTAAGACCGCGATAGGTACATTAGACATGTACGGGTGTAAGGCGGTGTGGTGGCACATTAGACATGTAGGGGTGTAAGGCCGTGATAGGTACCTTGGACCTGTGTGGGCGTAAGGCCCTGATAGGTACCCTAGACCTGTATGGGTGTAAGGCCGTGATAGGTACCTTAGACCTGTATGGCGTAAGGCCGCGATAGGTGCATTAGACATGTGCGGGTGTAAGACCGTGTGATGGCAGATTAGACATGCTACGGCCGCCACAAATGGTTCAGACTGTGCAGGTGGCTTTTGTGCTAGGCATTGCGTAAGAAAAGGGTTGGCGTTCCACGGAAAAGAATTGTAGGTGCCTGTAGTTTACCTGGAGGACATATGGAGCCAGGGGAACGAAATAGGCCCCAAAATCCCGTACTTTAATGCGTATCATAAACCTTGGCGCTGGGATGGTTTTGAATGTTGACAACGACCAAGCAATATTTTGACACGCAACTTAAGATTTCACGGACGACTTCTGCCAGATGGAGCTTCAAAGTGCCCTGAACGAAGCTTCGAGCGAGGCACTTCCAGTGGGAGTTGCTTCATGAAATCTTTTGGAAAATTAGGGATCTTTGTTGGGCAATCCCTCACACAATCCGTCACGAGAATCTCCTTAGGATCCAGCAGTTCCATCGAGTTACGGTATCGTGAAACTAGAGCAACTGTCTCATAGAAGAGGTTCATCCGAAAAAAACCTTCATAATTCAGAGATGGGAATTTGCCGTTAGAATGACAGTTCATATGAAAACAGAGTGCTCTAGTATGAGGTGCCTACATGTAGGCGTTGCAGCATTTTCCCAACCTTAGGATTATGTATGAGGTGTTTCTATCCTAGCCACAAGCCACGCAGCCAAACCGTTCGTTGAACACCGGGGAACTTTTCCGCTTTCCCTTGCGGCTAAGATCAAACATCAGAAGGAGCAGTTGGAGGAGGCCAGGTTTAGTGTGTATTTTTTAGCAGTTTGGGAAAAGGTGAGTTGCAAAAACCATGGCACTTTTGAGTGTGATGCTTTCTTTCCAAGGGTTCCGGCATTCCGTGACTGTGGATGTATGAAAACACCCAAATCTGAATTTTCCATTTTGAAGTTCGCGTTAAAATTGGAAATAATGCGTCTTGCTACAATAACAGCTGTGCATTGCATTGTTGAAAAACCAGAAGGTTCGGGAAAAATAACCCTAGGATCGTCGTGGCAATGAGCCACGAACTGCTCTTACATCAAAGGTAGACAGGCTGCAGTATTCAAAATGTCGGTATTTTTGATGAGAGTTTTGATGTTTCTTTTTCATTTATTTCATATGTTTTGAAGTGAGTAGCCTGTTGTTGTATCATATCATGTTCAGCATTTGTCATTAAGGTACAGACAAGAGGCTTATATTTCAGCTTCATGGATGGTCTTGGGGGGGGGGCATGACATACTATCGCAACCTCGCCGGACCAATCCCTGAAAGGATAGAACAGGTCGTCAATAGTGAGGGCAATCCTCCTCAGAGGGTGCTCCAAGCGTGCAGCTTGATGCAGTATGACTCGTAATGACTAAGGTTGTTTAGCCTGATGCACATGACTTAGCCAATGTCAAGACACCATAATACAAAGAACCCCGGATGTTTAAGGTTTTTGGAGACGGGTCGTACTTCCACGGAGAGCTCCGAACAAATGTTTCAGTTTTGGCATTTTTGATCTTCAAGATAACATCGCTTCATAAGGGGTTCTTTGAGGGAGCTGGAGTGGAACCATATCTTGTAGCTGGAGTTCAAAATTGGGTTATTACATGTAGTATTTAACTACCAAAGAACCAAGAGTCATCAAGTTTTTGCACCACGCTCTACCTTTTCAATTGCAAAAAGAACAATGTGTCTCAAAATGTTGGGGCCCCAGAAATTCAGAGGTTTCCTACTTACAAAAGAACGCAGGGAAGGGGAATTTATTCAGGAGTTTCACACTCTGAATCTTGACACTGAATTCCAGTTTCAATTTGGGTGGCAGATTTTCAGCCGTTCGATTCCTGTGAAGTATTCGTTTCAGTGGAGGATTTCCATATGTGAAACCACAGAAGTGATAAAGCGGGGGGGTAAGTTTTTTTTTCTGATGGTTATCCATAACACGTAGGAATTTCCGAGACTTTCCCATTATATAGCGAGGATCAAAAACATCTCTTCAGGCTTCAGTTCAGGACTTCCCCCCATTCTAATCTGACAATAAATGCCAGACTTCGCATCTTTATGTTCTAAAAGAAAAGATACCCGAAAAAAACAACTCACAACCCAACATCCTTTTAGGAGAACCGCTAATTTTCTCAACTAACCAAAGCGCGGAGTTGTTGGGTTTTGTTGGGATTTTTCCAGCGGAAACTTTCGACAAAAAACAACCCTCAATTGACCCGAAAGGCGGAAGCTCGGACCCGGAACCTTTCAGCGGTGACCCCTCGAAGTGAATCTGCGTCACTTGGTGGCAGTGTGGTGGTTTGATGATGACCATTATAATGTATGTCTTATAAAGATTTGTATTTAAAGATATACACATATAGTGATGATGATGATGATGATGATGATGATGATGATGATGATGATGATGATGATGAGGATGAGGATGAGGATGAGGATGATGATCCACCGGAAATCTTTTGGTTTCTGGTTCAGCAGCCTCCGTGTGGCATGATCCGACTCAATGTTTTTGTGCAGACAGTCCGCAGTGATGGCATGCTTGCAACATACTTCTCCCGGGGCGCTGAGCCAACACACATCATGGCTGTTTAAGGAAGTCCCCAGCCAGAAATAATGATTCTATTGATATAGTAAGGTGTTATAGATAAGAAATGGGGGGAACCACATCCCTTAGGGTCCCTTGTTAAGGCCTTACTTGTAGGGTTAGGTACATTGGGGTGGTGAATGAATTCGCCATGTTGGTGATTCGTTAAGATGCCCCGGCAGTTGCGAACCTCGGTGAAATCACTCGGTTTCAAGGAGATCCAATGCTGGTCCGAAGTTGTCACATTCCGAGCTTCAGGTTTTTTTCGCCGGAAGGGGACAGTGGTGATGGTGAAATCCCTGTTTTGTTCGATGTTTGGATGGGCCCCATGGCACCTGTATAGTCGTTTCGGAGGAGTGAAAAAAATCGTCTGATTATTTGATTCTTTGTTTTTTTGTTTTGTTTCGCTGTGTTTGGGTTGAAAATGTCCGCTGTTAAAATGTAGAACGTACGGTATATAGCAGAGTGCTGTATTGCTTTTAAATCCAGGAATGAATGCTCACAGCATTTTCTTCTTCTACACGTCTTTTCCAATCTGTGTCTTTTCTTGGTTCTCTGATTTTGACTTAAAGGCTACGTGGCAAGGTTCCTCTTTCATGGAGATAAAACGGGGCGGCACCCCAGGCTGCAACTCTTGCAGTTTGTTCCCCGCAGGTTCTCCGAACTCATATGCAATCTGCAGTGCGCAGGGCACTTGAGGCTGCAGATTCGTTTTACCACCCGCGTGGTTGGTGGTATGAGCGCGTTCTTTTTTTTGAATGGACTTTTTTTTAAACAGTATCTCCAGAGTGGGGTTTTGGAGGTTTCAGGTGTCTATGGTAATGTACAAAAAGTATCAAAAAATAGGATCTCTATTACTGTATATCTCTATATATATATTTTGTATTACTATCAAGATACTACATTGTTACTCCACATGTGCATATCAATTTGAAAGTATATGAGTCGCATAACACTCGAACTTAGTCAAGTTTGCTTCAAAGAAGCAGCTTTTAGAACCTGTTTTTCATACGTTTTTAATCTAAGATGCAGGGCTTTGAGCCTGGTTTTTGGCTTGGAACAGTAGGCCTTTGGCAAGGTTTAGATGCCGTGACGAGAAATTCTGGTTGCAGTTGGGGTTGAATGTTTTCATTTTCTTTGATTCATGTTTCGATAGAACAGGGCGCATCACCTTTTCTGATTAGACACCTTTTTTGGCCAGATTTGTTGGGATGAATTCTTCATAAAAGGTTAGCAACCTTTGATTTCTGTGTTGGTACCTTGGAGAAGAAAGGCGAAGTTCATTTTCATTTCAGGAAGTCTTCAACACAGGCCAGTCATTTTTTTTCATGTATTTGGACGGTCTGGCGTTCCTGGTTCCTCAATGTCAGGGTGCTGGCGGTGAGCAGGGCCAAGAGTATCATCAGAAACTGCAGGTTCGCATGGGACTTTGGGAGAAAAAAGAGGTGGTTGGAAAACAGTGCATCTACTCAACAGCACATCTTTTACGTATATAGTTGGGACCTTGACCCTTTCGGGGCCGTGGGACAAACTTCCCATTTTTGTGCATTTTTTGGGGTTTGGTGCTGGGGTGGGGTGGGGGTTAGACACGGCATGAAAAGAAAAGTTGCTGCCAATCACCATCTGCTACGTATGCTCCGTTCTCCTCAGAAGCATCTGAAAATCACCTGCATTGAGATATCGACTTTCTGTTGTGGCAGTGACACATCAAAGATGAATACTGTCATCAAATATGGTGGTGACAATTCCTGAGGCCTCCGAGTGGCTGGACCATGATACTAAAGATGACCAAACCCGTGTTATTTCGCTTGGTATTGGCACCGTTGGTACAACTTGACACTCGACTTGTATGAAGTGGCAGAGTTGAAGCATTCACTTTCTCTCATCATTGATTCGTCACTCATTTGTTTCTTTTGTTCAAGATTAACCCGTAAGGATGGCTAAAGAAGTAGCTTGATATCTGCATGGTGCCACCTTGTGATCATCTCCCCTTATAACCTCGATCATTTCTGGGTTTATAATCATTTCAATTGAAACTGTATCGCATTATCATGAAAACATGTAGCAGTATTTGTTGTAAAGCTACAATCAGGGATGGTCATATATGGTCATACTGAGTTGCACCTCTAGTTGTATCATCATATATGATCAGCCACCTCAGAGGTACATTTTTTTTACACATTGGTCACCAGGAACTGGATGAGAAATTGGTAGAGCTCAGCCCCACACGTTTTCGCGTGAGGTTCGGACCTTTTTACAACCATTTTTGTTGTTCCAAAGTGCTGGGCATTGGTGGACGTTAATGTTGATTTTTGTTCTCCTGAAAATACCTAGACCTATTGGAAAACTCCAGTTTTTCTTAAATGGCCTGAAACTACCGGATCTTAACTATCAAAACATCTGCACTTTTACAAAGAAGGATGATGCAATTGCACTCCCCGAGGATCGGCTGAAGAGAAAATCATCAAAAGTCCTCCCAGTGATCATTTCGTGACTGCGGTGAACTAATCGCTTATAAATCAGGAACTGGTTCACCAGTTTGAAAAATCCTTGAAATAAAAATATCCTCTCCGGTAAACTAACATAGCCATCGAAAAAAAATAATACTATGGAAAAATAGGGATTTTTCCATGGCTGTGTTAGTTTACCACAGGGTACACCCTGAAATTTAACATCGTCCCTCAAAAATGATGCTTGAAAGACGATCCGGCTTCCTTTTTAGGTGCGGGGTAACTTTTGAGGGGCGAACTGTTTTTTCACTTCCCGGGTCTAGAAAACTAGTTGATCGAGCACAACAAACCTGTTTGCCCCTGTTGGCTTGAGAGTAATGCAATCCTCTCAAAATGACATGAATTCAGATTGGTGATGCCAGATTGGTTCTTACAGTGGCTGATATTTTCTGGTTTAGCAGGTAATTGAATGTATCATCCTTGGTCAATTTCATGTTCATTACCAACCTATATAACTTCGAAAATGCTTTGAAAGCGAGTTGTACCCCCCAACATATCCTCAGTTGCAATGACACCTTGTACATCCATTTACATCGAAGCTCCAAGATGAAATGACAAAACCTGTTGGAATTTCAGGATGCCTTGGTCTATGATAAAAACCGCCTGAAAAAGGTCAGCAAAAGCGGAATGCAATACCATGAATGTTTTTTTCCCCACTGCCCAACTGAATGGTACAGCTGGAATCTTAAACACTTCTTATCCAATTCAGGTGGTTAATCATGTGTTTTTTTTATCATCGCCCTTGCAGTTGAACGTGTCCTTGAGGTCAAGCGGTAACGGCAGTGAACCTGTGATACGTGTTGGATGTACCCAGTGGTCTGGTGGTTTTGTGGCGTGTTTGATGGCAATGCCGCTGTGTGGTTTGAGGCTTTCGTTTGAGAATCCCACTTCCAAAAGTTGTGGGCGTAGGTTGTAATTGTGTTTTTTGGGATGGATCTCCATCATTTGTGACTCAAAACTTACAGGAGGGATACCCTCCCTGAAACTAACGGAAAAATCACCTAAAAAATGGATAGTTGGAATACAGTCGTTTTCTTTTGGGACAAAAGGCCTATTCTCAGGTGCAAACTTGCTGTTAGTTTCAGGGAGTTTTTTTTGTTTAACCGATGAACTTGGAACAACACCTGGCGATGATGATATTACACCGAGGGCGTTTTTTTTTGAGCTTCACTCCTTGGGGTGGTGTTGTGCACTTTACATGCTGGGCGGTTTCAGTTTTGGGATTAGAGACTTCCGGTTTTGAAGGGTCCCAGCAAGGCGTGTTGATGGCCATTTTGTTGAATCCATTCTGGTTAACCTTTCACAACCTGAGCCATGGTATGTTGGAACTTAGGAAGACGAGTTGTTCTTGGTTGTATGCTTTCGATTTGAAATATTGGGAACATTCAACTGGATTGTTGGAGTACCAATCAGCGATTGTTGCTTGGAGGATCATCCCAGTTAGTAAGTAGTTAGTATATAACCCCCCATTTATAAGCCATAAAAAGGCCATTTGGAAGGGGTCCCACAACCCGATCCTTAGGGGACTTACGATCACCATGGTTATTAACCACTCACTCACTGGGATGATCTTTCAAGGACGTGGAGCAGAAACTCTCGCAACTCTCTCCGCGAAGGTGACAACTGTTTGGTGGGTTTGGTGTAGCGGTATAAAACTCCGGGTGAACATCTAATTCTTCTAGATTGGTAAAATATCTTCTTCACTTAAATCACCCTGTAACAAACTGTACATATATATATATATATTGTATTTAAATGTTTTGATCATGGTAATTATTTTTCAACCTTCATAATTTTCATCAAACTCATTCTCTGCTTCTGAAAGTCTCTAGATTTATACGTACTGTGAAGAAGCTCCAGATGGTATATTTTTCGTATTTTAGCCCATGTTTTTAAATAGTGGATTTTCAGACTTTTGGATAGAATCTTGGCACAATTTCAGCTTTCATAAGTGGATCATGCAAAGGTAGAACATATTTTTCAACAAGTCACCAATGATTACTTGAGCAATGAAAAAGGCCTGGTTGTTTAGGCTATATAGGGGATTACAGTATACTTCCCAATTGTATGGGGGATCATAATAAACCGCTTATCTTCAGATTTTATGATTAATGAGACTACTTTGAGCCAACGGCATGACAGTCAACAGGAACATCAAAGAATCATGACATGATTAATCATCTTCTTAAGAACGATTGTTTTAACGAATCATTCTTGCCAGTGCAATAGGTGCTGATGGTTGATCCTGATGTAATTAACAGCAATGATGATTATTCATTGAAGATGATTACTTAACTACTGACTTTATTACGACATCATTCGCGAGTTGTATACTCCATTGTCAGTCATCATTCATCATGATACGTTTTTGATTATCACCACGATTAGTCATGACTAGGAATGAACGGTTGACGAAGCAACATGACATCAATGAATGACTCTTTGGTTATCAATTGATAGTTATTGTCATGTACATTAAGAACTGCAGTACATTAAGAACTGCAGTAGCATGAATTAACGAATGATTGCTAGAAGCACCTGAAGGACCCACCAAACTGACTTTGGGAGCCTCGCTCACCACGCCCTGACTTTTGGAATTGCGAAACAACAGCCGTCAATTTAATGGTTGATGTTAATCACTTTGTGTTTTACAATTTCACAAAGGGGAATGTCCGAGCCTCCCAAAAAAGGGAACATGTTTCCCCCAACAAAAAGCCTGTGGCTTTTTGAATTTGAAATTTTCAAATTCCAGTTCATCTTTTCTCTCGAAATTTGTTGGTAGTGCAAACTCTAGAAATTTGAATTTCGGTGTCGTCAAAGATCCCACGGTTCAGACGCCATGTGTTGCAAGTTCCTGTTTTGTAGGTTTGGCGTTGCACCTCGGTCGAAGTGGATTTTTTTGAGATGTTTTCATGTGAATGTCGCATGTGGATGGGTGGGTTAAATGGGTTAAATGGGTTGGGATGATGAGATTCCCTGGCTGGGTGGGTAGTTTTTTTTTTTTATTACCCAGGTTGTGGTTATTTTGTGTCCGAAAATTTGAGGGAGATAATCCCAATGTGTTGAAGACATTTTTTGTATAGTGAAACCACCAACGTAGAATGATACTGTTGATTTAAGAACATTTTTACCAGCAAATAGGTAGTTTATCCCAGCATTTCAAGGGTTTCATACATCCCGCGATCCTGATCGTCAGATTCATTATGTATGATATGATATGAATATACCGTGGCTTCGGACTATCAATCCTGGGTGGGACCTGGACGTCTTTGTTTCCAGATGTTCAGATGTCGAACATCCACCAATCATCGTCACAGGAACAGTACAGTGAAATAGACTCCGGGGACTACATAACAGCAGCTACATGCTTCAATTTTACCTGGCCTTGTTTGAACTCTTGAAATCTGTCACTTTTCAGAACACTTGCATCTGATTCTGGGCCCTGGAAGTTTTTTTCCGACCCTTCCATTAATGGAAACACCATGGAGGTGGAAAAATGTCTCCTTACAACATGCCAACATTTTGGAGGCATCATTCAGGTCCATCTACTTTCCAAGGGGTGTTTTTCCTTGGGAATCTCTGAAAATGGAGAATCTTGGATACAAAATTTGCCCTTTTTAAAGGGCAAATTTGCCTTGTACCTCTCAGATGTGTTTATTTGGGATGATGGAATTTCTTTATTGATTGATACGATGAGGGGATCGCAGTTCTTTTTAGAAATCTCTTGAATATCAACGTGTGTTTCACTGTTCCACCCAGTTTTTTGTTAAAGCCTTCTTTTCAACCGCAATCCCTCTATGACTATGAGTAAGAAAAAAACATCTTGCTCCACCAATGAAGATTATCCAAGAATCCCAAAGTTTAAAAGTCACGGACGGATGATGGTGTGGCAGATTCCATCTTCCCCAAAAAACGCAAATGGTATTATCGGAAATTCAAGGTTTATCAATCTTTGTGAATGATCAAGAAGCTGAATTGGATGATTGAAATGATAAAAACCGCAGAACTTGAAATAGTTTGTCTTGGCTTTCCAGGATACATGATACATTTTTCAGTGAGACGAATCCTGGATTCGTTCATTCTGGCGAATCCTGGATTTTCAGCTTTCGGACCTGAAGGTGGGATCGAGTAACGCCTTTGGGATGGAGGTGCGCTCGAAGTGGCCGCCTACAAGCTCTGATGGATTTGAAGCAATTGAAACTTGAAATCGACAAAATCCACCTCAGATCACATTTTGTTTTGAAGCCTATTTTGTTTTGAATCAAAGGTGATGTGAGCAATGAAAAAAACGGGCAGTTGGGTTGCTTTGGGTTGTATAGAGGGGGTACACCTTGGTTATATCGGGATGTTCATGGCAAATGGAAAACTGTATGAAGCAAGGAGTGTGAGTCATTTACCCCCGCGAAAACTAACATGACAATTGAACATCCACCATGAATGAAGATGTATTTCCTGTTGGAAATGGGGATTTCCAGCTAGTCTTGTTAGTTTTCAGGGGTGTACTCCAAATGAATCCTCAAAACCAGTGTCAACATCCTCCCATTCTCGGCCAGGCACAAGAAGGCACGGCACAGGAAGTCTGGGAAGCCCAGCAGCAATGGCAAAATGGTGTTTGGATGAGTATAGTTGAAGGATTTCTGACTAAACACCTGCTATAGCCGAGCCAAGATATTACAATATCATATTAGATGGATGATATCCTAAATAGTTTATAATATGACATAGTTGTGTGTATATGATATATATGTATATATATATATGTATATGTATATTTAAACACATATCTACATATGCCCCAAGCATTTTTTGCTTTTCGGAATTTTATGGCTGTTTCAGAACTATACTTTTGCTGATTTGAAATATCACGCAAGAGTCATAAGAATTTTCTACAGTACCCTATCTTTTAAGCAAAAACATTTCCACAAAAAACTTCCTACAACAATTGATCACCACCTTCCCCCGGGTCCACCTTCCCCTTGTTGAGACTGGCAGCAATGTGTGGATCCGGTGGGCTTCCCACCCTACAAAACGTCCCATGCCATGTGTGAGGCGAGTGGTGGGATGCGTATGTCGCCCTTACGTCGGCCTTCAAACTTGGCTGGGCTGGTAGAGGTTGGGGCGTCAAAAGTATCGATAGGAGTCAATGGGATTTTCAGCGACCCCCATGGACATAGGAGCCCTTATGGTAAGTTTCCCATACTAATTTCTCCATACCACTCCCACAAGAATCCCTGAAGATATGGGAATGGGAAACTTATCATAAGAGGGTCCCATGTTCTCGGGGGTCCCTGAAAATCCCCTCGAAGGAGGATGAGAGATGTTGGGGGGTTGGAACTAGAACTTTGTCTCACTACCTAAACAAAAGTGTAGAACATGTATAATAAGGAACTTTGCATCACCTAAAAATAGAATGGGGAATGCGGTTTCTTTTTTGATCACTTTGGAAGCGAAACATGCAGAATGAAGGAAAAAGACGATTAGGCAGAAGTTTGGGAACCATTTCTGTTGGAAAATGATTGTTGCAGGAAAAAATTGGGAAAATCAGTTTCTTGGCGAGTCTGTTTTGCAATCTACGAGTTAGGAGGATTTGTGAGCGGGAATACACCTTTCACTCTTAATGACTGATTAAAACCGATCCGTCATGTTTGAATACAGATTCTTCCCTTCACATCTCTGCAAACAAAACTTATTGGTCAGTTCTAAATTTTGTAGAACTAGTAGATGTTGATCACCATTTCCACAAGTAATCCCATCTGGTCAAATTATGCCCTCACAGATGAAGGATACACCCTAAAAAGGGTACATTGTGTAGCATTTCCATTGGCTATGTCAGGAAATCCAGGCAAATGAAGTATTACTGTACGACTATCATTTATTTATTATTCTTTTTCATCATTATTGATTATTATGAATATCTTTATTGATATTCTTATCGTTAAGTCAAATCCATTTCCACGCTTTTCAGCGACCCCATTCAGCCCCAGTTGAGGTGATGACATTTCCGCAGAAAATCGACACGGTTTGAACCAAGTGGTGAAGGAATTTGCCTATCAATATTATCAAAACACAAAAATAAAATCAATGAACCTTCAAGGCATGTCTTACCCTCATATCATTCCGTTTTTTTTGACTGCCATCTCTGAAAGCATCTTCGGCGATTTCTAGGGACCAAAACACCTCACCCCAATGCAATGGTATCCTGGAATCTCCCCATTTGGGAGCTTTGAATTTTTAAACAAAAACTCCCCCACTAACCTCAAAACATCATTACCAACTGCAAGAATGCAATATTAAGGGCACACAACCTTCGATACTTCTCAAACAAAAAACCATAGATTTACATTTTATTTTGATATCCCCCTTGCAAAATTTCCATAGCAATTCAATTTTATGTCAATTTCCCAACAAAATCCCCCGTTTTTTTGTTTCATCCACCCCCGTTTCGGCTGAAAACCTCAGCAGCACCGAAACCCAACCCGTTTAGCCACGCCTCGTCAACGAGGCTCGTCAGCAGGGTGTGCTTCAAGGTCTCAGCAGTGCGGGCGAAGCGGCGACCTTGAGTCACCGTCCTTCCGTGCCTCTTTCGGTCGGGGAGCCCCCGAAGCCAACAAACGGGTCCACAAGGTGGGCCCCCCTACCAATTATAACTTGGGTTTAAAACTCCTATAACTAGGGTTACAAGAACAGTTAGCCATTTATAAAGCCATTTATTAGGGGTTATGACTCCATTTATAACTGCTAGGGGCCCACCTTGCAGATGATGATGGAGTTTGGATTTGCCGACCGTTTTTTTGTTTCTCTTTTTGGGGCGAAATTCCACCAAAAAACATATGGTTTTATTATAGATATGATCTATACATATAGACATAGATAGTTCATATATAGAAAAACACAGATACACTACACATATCTATATTGATATATCCAGAGTAGGAAACTAACGGGATTTTTTTCAAGCCCCAAGTTTGGGACACATATTCATAAGGAAGCGATGGGTCAAAATGATGAACACCAAGTTTTGTGATGGGTTTAGGTACCAAACTTAGAAAAGATGATCAGATCGAGGTGTTTTTTCTGACTCTAATTTTGATTCACCAATTCACACCCATGTGGTGATGGATCAACATGATACCACCTGGGTGACATTGTTGTTTGACACATATTGGTTGTGACCCCAAGCGATAGATATTCAGAAATGGAAGTGATTCAGCTCCACAAGATGAACACCTATGATTCTGGCTCAAGGCTAAAATTGATGGTTGAAAGACTAAAGAGACTCTTCAATTCAGTACACATATGTATATGTATATATACATATTTATAAGGCCTTTCAAATGTTCACATGCACTTATCAAATGCTTGAGGTTTTCTCTATCACGGTGTACGAGGAAGGTGTTCCATTGCTCTGTTCTAGCACCAACTTGGACTTTGTTCACCTTCGTTCCATTTGATTTCCAAACCAAATCACACGCGATTTACTTTGGAAATGAAATGGGGGGGAAAAACATGTATCGATTGTGGTTGTTGAAGTTATGCAATTTGCACAAGTTCTTTTACTTATCTGTTTCGGTGCAGCTGATTTGAGAGGGCAAATCCTTCACAAGTAGAAGCAAGAAACTGAATTTTCACTTAAATGATGCTCATCATCCTGTTTTTGAACAGTCAATATTTGCGGAAAACCAAAAAATATTGCAGACGTGATGCTAGAGACTCAACAATTGCGGGAAGCACATCACTTGAAGATATGATTCCTTTTACCAGGGCAACGTTTGCAACTGATTTCATGAGGTGCCTTTTTGTTCAAAATTAGGACTCAACTTGCCACGAATTGGGGGTTTACGGATGACACAACTTGCCACATCCCAGGCAGTGATGAACTTGTCAGCATCCCATCCAGGCCGAGAATTGATGGTTCGCGGAGTGGGTTTTTGCTGGTTGGAGGGAACAAAAAACCTGAAAGTCATCCGTAGGAAAGTCACGGGGTATCCGCCAGAATGATTTTCACAGGAGGAGAGGTTGCTTGGAATGGGAAGGTTTCGCAAAGATGTCTTAGAGGCGATTTGGTTCCCATTTTTGTTGCTCAGTTGTATCAGCTCCAAAGATCTCCGGCTGTTGCCTCCAAAACACCCGGCAGTTTGGAACCCTCGCGTTGCGAGGTTCCTATAGCCATACACTGCCGATACGAAGCTTTGAATCTGACATGCCAAGGTGCCAGCACCCAGATTCTCCTGGTCGTGACCCATTTTGGGAGTCTTTTTAATGACCCTTTCAAAAGTGAAAACGTGACCTCTATTTGGGGGATCCATCCGGGTCACTTGGAAGAAGCTGGTACTGTAGTTGAATTTTCATATGTTACACTCCCGTAATCTAACCATAACAATGGAAATCCTCCTTTTTCAACAAGGGAAATATGCAAACGGTGGACATTTCCAGCCAGCAATGCTAGATTCGGACCAACCTTGTGACCTTTTGCGTTTTTTTTCCAGCTTTGCTTTGTCATTGGTGAATGCTTTGGTTTCTCCGAAATAGATTTGTTTGAAACATCTTTCCCGTGGATATTTTTTCTGTGTAGGGGGGCTGTTTGGCAAGCAAGGAAAGAAGCTCTGGTGATTCTGGTTTTCGAAGTTAGTAACTCAAATTTGCGTGCACTTTGCTTGCACGGGGGAGATATACCAAGTTGGAAACAGGCTTGTATAAGTTATCACCAACCACAAATCTTGGATGACTTCAGATACACCAATCGGAGGGAGGCAATTTCCATGAGTGACTCACCTTCTCATCACCTTGAAACATTTTTTTGAAACGATCTCCCTTCAAAGTTGGTTGTTTCTCAGAATTTTGAGCCAGGACTTCAGCCTAAATCTATTCAAATCATATCTGATATGTGTTGCTAGCTCTTCAATCTTGTCAGGTGAGCTTTGGTTTTGGGCTTTTTCTTGCTGATTAGAACTGGGTTTCCTGGCTCCTTTCGGATTGGTGATCTTGGTTTCGTTCCAGGTCGACGGTCCGGCCGGTACCATGGAGTACCAGCAGTCTTCAAGTACCTCCAGGACCATCCAGTCGTCCTGTAGAGGTGTGGTACTTGGTTAGGAGGGTGCTGTGGCTGTTTTGGGTGGAAACAAAATTCTCGAGCTGTGGCTGAAGTTGAAGGATTCCCAACGTGAATCTAGAATCAGTATGCCAAGTTTTGGAATTTAAAAAAAGGACATGCCATTTCCCACCCCAAAAAATGGGGGTACACCTGCCAACCACCATAATTGGCAGGGGGATAATATAGAAATACATTCATTTTTGGAAGATGACCAAGGCAAATCTGTCCAGGATGGAATCCCAATCCCCGTGGCTGATCCCAAGGAAGAACGGAATTCTGGGTTTAGGAGTGATGGTTTCCAAATAGTACATAATCCCAGATGGGATCATTTTTGGATCCACTTGAATGTACCCCCTGATCATGTGATCATAAGATCAGTGGCGATTTATTTGGCTAATAATAAGCCAAGCCAAAAAATCAATTTAGTCACTACTGATGGTTCGCGATAACATGGCCAGGGATCATTCAAGCGTTTCCGGATTCCGGAAAAAAACAACAAACGGTTGCCAGTTTCAAGCGCGTGAACTTTTGAGAATCCACTTAGCAATCCAATATGTCCATGATGTGTTTCCTATCAAGCATATAGAGACTTTCTAGCTATGATTTTGGTTTATCACAGAATATCCCCTCGAGCCACTAGACAAATTGAATTTTATACATGTCACATATTTGGAATTTTTTATAGACACACCCACACACATGTTCTGCTACTGAAGAGTCAGACTTGGGTTTACTGAAATTTTCACATCCAAAAGAATCCACCCTTTTACTTTTCCAGCTTTAGTAGGGTATACATTCATTTAGGCCTGCCTAAATGGCCTGCCAAAACCCCTGGGAAAATCATCATCATTATTTAACTAAGGGACGAAAAAACATTCACCCCGAAAATTATCCACTGTGGGTCCGGCGCCGGACCCAAGGTATATACGGGTATTTCCAAAAATAGGGGTACCCCAAAATGGATGGTTTATAGTGGAAAACCCTATTTAAAATGGATGATTTGGGGGTACCACCATTTCAGGAAACCCCCATATACATCCTTACCATTTCGTTTCTACTTCCAGCTCTCCCGGGAAAGGTACTTCCAGCCGCTCAGATGGCTGCCAATGCCATGGCGGCCACGGCGGGAGCCGGAGCGCCTCAATGGAGACCCAATTATTTAAATCCGAAGGCGTTTCACACGCTGCAGAGGTGCGGCGCCAGAGGTTTTTGGGGGCGAAAAAAAAAGAATGAATATATACATATATATATATATACACATAATTACTTCAGGTATATATATATATGCATTTTTTCAAACAATAGATTGTTTCAGATGAGGGGACAAACATGATATACTGGAATTGACAATGAGATTGCGGATGCTCGTTTTTTCTTATTCTTATGTGGTTGATTTGATAGACTTTGAGGGGAGACCCCATTCATCATTTCAATCTGAAAGTAGAAGAATGCTTCAGAAACCAAACCACCTACTGAACAACATACCAAGACGCCAAGCAAACACAAAATATTGGAGCTTCCGGAAATGGTTTTTAACAACCTTCAAATCATTCTCAAATCATGTTCAGATCATTTTTTACGCGCATGTATATGCATGTATATAAACTGCACATGTACTAAATGTGAGGGCTTTCACTATTCATTTTGTAGATATCCCAACTTGAAGGAAACTACCATACAAATCATGTCACATTTCTGGCCCAACAACGCTGCACGAAAAAAAACAAAAACAATTAAGATTACTGTCAGGGACACATCTATCACTAGAAAGGATCCCAGAGTTTTTGATATACCATCTTTTTCGTATCCTGAAACTAACAGTTCGCATGTGAAACATGTTGGGCGATTCCCTTTGATGGATCCCAATAGTCAAAGTCACACAAACCGACTTTTTATGTTCAACTAAGTTGTTTCTTTATTCTGAACCAAATGACACAAACAAAGGCACACCAAAGGGGTAGGTCACGGTAGACTGGAAACAGCATTTTACTATTTACAGAATAAACTTGGATCCCGTTTACTAAAAAAAAAACCTAAGTTTGTCTAAATGGATGTTTCCAAAAAATAGTGGGTTTTCCCCCCAAATCATCCATTTCAATAGGGTTTTCCATTTTTTATAAACCATCCATTTTGGGGGGTTTTCCCCCTATTTATGGAAACAGCCAAATATGTATCTTCAATGTGGAGTTTCGAAGGTCAGAGGCAAAGCAGAATCCAAACCCAAATCACAGGTTTTGTTTTAAATGAAAAAACGGCTGGGTGCTGAGTAAGGAATGACCCATGAAAGTCTTTTTTTTGAGTATATATATATATATATATGATGGAACCTTTATGTGAGTATAGTGCAACAATCTGTACTCTGAATTGTTTGATTCATTCCCTTTGTTCAGCAACCAGCAACCAGAAGCGAGCCAGGTAAGCCTTTCCCTCGATGGGATGGCATCCCGCTGGATTCCAGTTGGGTCAAGGGACGATCTGGAGAAAGTTGTGATTAAGTATGACCAGCAAAAGGTCCCATGACCGGCCAAAGGTCCCATGACCGGCAAAGAAGTTGCTGATCCTCTTGACCCTTGACGCTTCGAGTTTCACTCGGAAAAGGATGGAACATTTCCATCTAACAGCGATGTCCGCCAGTATTATGTCATGGTCCTTCAACCAACACAAAAAACATTGTGTCACATTATGTCCAGAAGTCAGAATTTCCTGGAAGAAGGAGAAGAAGAAGAAGCTATTCATCACAACGTTCTTCCTTTGAACAAAAAACCATTTATAGTTCAAAACTTTATGTTCTTGGGTTCCTACCACAAGCTCTACATGACGCTGCTTTTCCGCATCTCGTTTCGAAAAAAAAAGAAAACGAAAGCAGCTGGGCCGAGGTGGGAAGGGCTATCTATAGGTGGTTTCAGACGATTTTTGTGTCATTGTCACCCCGAACATTGGGAAAGATTAATATTGGTTTAGAAACAAAAGTTGCATCACCACCTAGTTATCAAAGATCCCGACCCAAACCAGAGATGGGGGAGCGGGGAGCGATGGAGAGAGCTACTTGTACCAGCAGGAGAGGATTTTTGTGCAGTGCTTTCGATGATGGAGAATGGACCATGGCATCATAGATCGGAATCATGGCATGAATCAGCTACATTGCACTTGGTGACGTATGGCGTTTCCCCAAATGGTATAGTTTGTTTGTTGAGTTTCACTGTCTTTCAGCAGTGAAGTCGTCTTTTGTGCTTCACTTAGGCAAATGCCCCAGGCATCAGGCCCCAGTTATCACTCACTCATCACAGTCATAGAACTATCCCAAGCTGAAACTATTGAGCTTGAGCTGTTTGGGGGAATTTTCAGCTCAAAAAACACATCCGTCATGTCAAAAGCAAGCATTTTCAGAGTACCAACCGCCAAGCACCGAAGAAGACGCCATGGGGCCCAGGGTTTTGATGAAGGGCTTCTAAGAACCACATCCTGCAATCCCACCATACAACCAAATAAGGTTTTTTGTACTTAAAAAACACAATTTTTTTGGAGTTTCCTGGTCATCTTCCTATTCTTTTTTGCACCTTTTTTTCCAAAAAACGAGAATTTGGGATGTTAAATTTTCCCCAGACTGCAGAAAGGGATCCCTACCCAACCCGAACCAAAAAACCGCCCTTGCCGGAACCGCGCCAATTGCCTCATGGAATGCTGCGAAGGGTAGCAAAGAAAAGGCGAGAAAATACGAGGCCGGGAACGTGAGCTGTACGCACGCTGATGGTGAAGAGAACTTCCGGAAAAGTCACCAGTTGAGGGTGGTAGTAGTTTATACTCCATCACATCTCCATCACTTGCAGGATTTCCGACCCATCAACATTAGATCAAAGGCTATATTCCTCTTTTGGTGTCATAATGTCTACATATCGATATACATTTAAGATGATTTTTCCGTTCTTTTCCTTTCCCTCACATTTTTCTATCATTCCATTGATTCGGTCGGTCCCTTCCGAGGTGGATGTGTTGGAAATCGGGAAGAGATTTTTACCGGCGGTTAAAATATGTAGAAATTTCTAGTTCCGTTACTACGGAATTCGGGGGAATCGGGTGAATAAGTTGATGAAGAAAATTCTGAACCTGTTGATTATTAGGTATAGTTGCATCGTCTGTATATACATATATATATATACATTAATACATTAATATCATATGATTATTTACGATGGGTTATTTTGGAAGCATTCCGACTGCAAGCCACTATCAAACATGCGCATTTTGGGTTCAAGCCTAGTTCCGATCCGATGAGAAAAAGATTCCATCCGTTTGAAAAGTTTATTTTTAATAGAGCTTGGTGGTTCCTTAAGAAAAGAAGCTCCTAGGCGGCTCAACCTTCCGGTGAAAGACAAAAATACCCAAGATGAGACTTTAGACAGCAGGACTTCTCAAAACGTTTCCTTCCACCAACTTTGATACCCTGCAATCTGATTTTCAGTGCTTTGGTTTTCAGTTTGGAAAACGGTCTCCGTTTCCAAGGATGTTAAGTGGGCTTTTTGCTCACTGCTGATTCCACAACAAAATATATCAGTTGGTATGCATTTTCTGGTATTTATATAGAAATTTATTTTTGGTACTCTCCCAACAAACAAAAAATCCCATTCAATGATCACCTTTCTTTCTTTTTGGGTAGATGAAATTCGACTCCAAAACTAGGGACCAACAATCCATGGTCCATTTTTTTAGACAAAACCGATATGAACTGGTGAGGCATCATGGTGCTGCTAGGCACGAAGGGGTTGACAGGAAGGGAATGGAAGATCGTTGTCCTCGAAATTCATGTGTTGTTGTTGTGGTTGTTGTTGTGGTGCAGATCAATATTCTGTGTCACTTGTGAGATTTCGTATTGCTCCATTTTCAGATGTTTAAAGATGTGTTATGGTATTGTGACATTGTATGATGTTTTATGATCTTGTGATATTATATTCTTAATACCATAGTTTACATGCATGTATTACGCAATGTACATTAAATGTCACAATGTATATGTTTTACGTTGCTTGATCATGTTGTGATATTTGCTATGCATTTTTTCCCCAACCTTTTCGGATGCAGAGACGTGGTCCATATCTGTGGGATGTTTTCCAAGCGCAGGTGCACTTTGTCTTTTGGTACATGTCACCGTTAAGGTAATCACCCAAATTGTGGCTTGCCTGTTGGGATTGGCAAGTCTTCTCTTTGCGGTTTGATCCTACGACTTGCGGGGATCCACCCTGCATTTTACGGTATCTTCTGTTGTACTTTTTTGTTGAAATCTGCGTTCTGGTCCATTGGGATGAATTTCTGGGATGACTTTTGGGTATGGTGGCATGTAGCTGTTCCATTGGAGAAATCTTACCGACGGCACAGTCTATGTGACTTCAGCTGTTCGGTGGAGGGGCACAGAGCTTCGTATGATTATATACCACCCTTGCAATCTGGAAGCTGAACATGCGGGAAATCCTTGGAAGAGGAAATGCCTGTTTTGAATCATAATTTTTCAGGGTTTCAAAAACAGGGGCAACATATCCTTCTGGTAGCAGTAGCCGGGCAATCTCCCTGTAGAAGTCCCAACATTTCAGAAAAATTCAAAACTGCTGTTGATGGTTCAGAAATCCCAAACAACCACCTGGGATGTAAGAAACCCTGTACATAATGAAATATTTGAAATATTTTCTGTTGGATGCTGGAGTTCTGAACCATCAACAGTATTTCCTTCCAACATTTCAGGCACATTGTGAAGCACGCCGCCGGGAAACCCCCATGGCACAACGCCTCATTCGTAGCTCGGTGATTTGTCAATGGTCAGTTGGTGGTGAGTTCCCATGCAAACAACAAGAAAAGCTTCGTGACAAGTGACCAGGAACCAAAACAAGAGAAGATCGTCTTCAAACTAACATTTTTCAGGGTTGTCTTAGTTTGACCGGGTGTTCTGGCTGGTGGTTAACTATTCCGACTATTCTGGGCATATTCCCATGGTGGTTAGTGTTGGAGGCCAATGTTGGTGCTTAGCCTAAGCTAGAAACTCTGGCTTAGGAAGAGATTTATCAAGGACGTGTATCTGCCTTGAATAGACTGAACCAATCACCGGCTAACGACCAAGAAACCATTGACTGAATGTGATTTGTGGTTATATAGTATCTATTTATATGGTCTCAATGTGATTTATCCTGAATACTTGGAGACTTATACTGTATAGGTGCAGGTGTACTTCCAGCTTACAAAACATCGGATTGCCTTGCGTATCGACGATTTTCCCTTGAGGTTATTTGGCGGTGCTCGGACCCTGTGAAGAGTCTGTACAGGACGGGACCTCCAGGATGCGGCTCTGAACGATGATTTGGAGGTCCGAAGGTCCCCCCCCCCAAAAAGAAAGCATGATGAAATTTTCAGTACCAATAATAGGTTCCCAAATTTTGAGCCAGATCTATTTCATGGTGTGTTTTTTTTTTTAAATCTTGAAGTAAACTCCTTTTCAAAGGTGATCTGAAGATTCATTTTTTGGCGATTCGCCGAGAAGGGGGTGCTTTTTGCCGCCTCCGAAAAATTTCCAATCAACCCAAAGAGCTTTGGAGAAGAGACAGTTGAGCAGCAGTGATCAAAACCTTGGTTATGTAGGGTTTTTAGGGAACATTTTGGAGATTCTAGGAAGATTCCGCTATAACTTATAAAGATCCCGTTCTTAACCAATCAGTATAGTGAATTTGTAAGCACAGGAGTTTGTTTCACAGTGCTGTAAGTTCAAACCGGACAACCAGGGTCATGTTGTACATGACATGCCGGTTGGCTTCAGGTATCCAGAACTGGTACATACATTCAAATGTCTATTGATACATGAGATGTATATATTTGTTTACGCATTGTAAATGAACAGTAAAAAGTACGTTGGTTATGTATGTACTATATACATTTACATATATATATACATATAATATATACACACGCATACATCTATGCATATGTGGTAGCGTTGATATTTATACAAAACCACCTTAGACACCTTTGGTCCTCCATTAGTGCCGATGCTCCACCAGGAGGGTGTGAAGTCTGTGGAACAAGGTCGACCTCAGAAAAGTTTGGAGATAAATCAGACGCAGGGAAATGTAAGTTTCTGGTGTGGAAAGTACCCAATTATTGACGACAGATAAGCCAAAGGTATCTTTCTGGGGTGGGCCGGTGCGTGTTTTGGGGGATCCACTTACACCTCTCATGACAATGATTGTATATGCCAGCATCTATCAACTTTGTAGTGGGTGTATCCCAGGGCAGATGCCAAGGAGGACAGGGATACATCCAAACTATGGTATACAGCATACATAACATTAGGGCACTATGGAGGACATGCTTAAA
This sequence comes from Breviolum minutum Mf 1.05b.01, assembly GCA_000507305.1. NCBI lineage: Eukaryota > Dinophyceae > Suessiales > Symbiodiniaceae > Breviolum > Breviolum minutum. Next base: position 92,551 of record DF239091.1, on the reverse strand, counting down.
CACCAGAAGTTGCGGTTGTTTTTTACGTGGATACCCACCATTTTCACCCACTTGGCAGTGTACTACACTCATATATCACCAGGTGTATGTAAAAACTCTGGATGTCTAATCCCAAGACACAGATTTTGACGTATGCTTAAGAGTGAAAAGGTGAACGTCTCACAGTTTTCCACCATGCCAAGAAAACACAGTGCAGCTTGGAAGACGATCCTTTCCATTTTTTTCAGCTGCTAACCTTAGTTTTGTATCCGGAATGTTGATGTTCCCCGTGTTGTTTTTGATCATGAAGCCATTCCCCCTGAAGTCATCCGTTGAACAAGTCGACTTTCAGCAAGTTCTCCAGGGACCAAAGTATCTGAAGTCACATTGAAGACTGTGACCTTGGAGCGTTTTCCTTTGGAGGACCAAGCAATCTTGAGATCTGTCTACCAAAAAGCCAACCGAAAAAACGACTTGAAGGTCAATGTTAAGGAATTTTATAGAACAAAGAGGTTTTGTGGGGTTGCCAGCTTATAGAACAACGAAGGAATGGCACTGAAGCCTGTTTATAGAAGTGGTTCAGGTAGATGTCAGAGACGACCGAGCCCTGGAACTGGTAGCTTTTTGAGAGGTTTTTCCCTGGGATTCCCGAAGACCATGAACGCTAATCACAGTTGAGAAAAGGCGTGTGAAGGCAATCACGATGTGAGACCCTTTGTTTTCTCCATTTTTTTCCTAGGGAACATTTTTGTGGCCTTAGCTTGGTATGTGCATCAAAATGTTGTGTGTTCAAGCAACAAAGTGTCAATGCCTTTCTTTATTTCCAGCTGCAAAGTCCGTAATTGCGAGGGGAGCCACCACGAATGGTGGAAAATGACACCACCTTCTGGGTAAGCGGTGAGCCAATGACAGTCTTGCGAGGATGATGATGTCCCCTTGAGCCCGTTGCTAAGCACGTTGCCTGACTTTTGCTTCAAGGAGCTACATCTCAAGGGGTAGGTGTGAGCTCGGTCGTGAGCCTTTTTGATGTGAGACTAGTGGAAACAAACTCACCAACAGAAATTGTCACTTTTTTGAAGGAGATGAAGTAGACTCCAATCAATGATTGATCTTCGGTCTTAAGCGATGTATAAATATTTGCAACTACTTGCATTCTGGTGTTAGGGTATTACAAAGGAATTTGCCTTGTCTCGGTTGATTTCTTCGGGAAAAAGGGACGACGCCCTGAGGTAGTTTCAAAGTGAGTATATTTTTTTTGCCGCTTGAAGTGACTGAACTTGACGAGTGGACCTATAAGATTTGCAACGAAAAAACCCCACGTTCAGGCGAACCATATTCTATAGTGTTTAAGGGTGTGTTTAACAAGTATCTAAGTTTCTTCAAGGATGACACTCATTCAACTGTGTTGAATGTCTGGCCTTGGCATCATCATAGAAAACATACAGGTCACCCTGGGAGAGTATGCTGGTTACATATGTATGGTGTATCGAAGAATATATAACGCGTATATACAATATATGAATCTCTCTCTCTCTCTCTCTATATACATATATATATATACTAATATTTAGATATACATATGCATTGTGGGACAGGGCAATCGTCAAATAATCAGCTCCCTTTCCTTGCTTGGTGGGGACAGGGACACACCCAAATGATATATCACGAGGATGTCTTCCCAAATCAAATGCCAGCAGCAGTGAACACCTGGGTTTGAGACCTCGGAGTCAAGGTCAAATCCTGAGCAGGTATCCTAGTTGATGGGCAAGTTTTCAGAATCATCAATTTTTTGAGAGGCATTTTGCCCCATTCACTAAGTTTTTTACGCATTTTTGGCCATTTTTGTGGCAAAACTCAACCCATCACAAAAGTCTTCCTCTGCGACTCCAACCAACGATGACAGGATGGCTTGCATCTCTTGAGTGAAAAACCCAATCCCTCGCCATGCTTTGCTCCCTTGGTCTTCAGCACAGCGGAGGGAGGCAGGGAACCTTGTCGTTGGGATTTAGCGATCATGGGATGACGGGAAGCATGAAAAAATTGGGCGAATGATCATGTGATGTCATAAATGATCCCAGAATGAGATTTTTTGGTAAGAGCTTCTTCCAAAAGTGACTCTAATTCAGAGTTACGTTTCGCCCAGATTTTTTTTTGATTTCGAGGTTGATTGTAAAGGATCTCATCTCCACCACACGAAGCATATTTGAGGTTAACTAAGGGGGGTTCCCCTTAGTGGTGACAACAAAATTCAGCCAGACACGTTGGCTACAAGATGCAAGGGTTAGTAGCAGTGCAGTTCTTGCGTATGCTGCAGCTACCTGTTGCTTTGAAAGGATTCACATCATCGCAGCTGTTGTCTTCCATCACTTATCACCTACCATGCTGGTTCGCAGCCGTTACGAAGTTGAAGAGCTGACTCTGTCAGCTTGTGGCCAATCAACTTGATTGGTTGGACTTTTCTTCTCCTATTCTGAATGGATTTTACTGCACCCTGTAGCAAAAGGTAATGGAATTTGAATGTTTTTGTTTCTTATTTTTTTTCTGCGGCTCCTAAAGATCTTGGAGACTCAAAATCCAATGTTGGGATGTGGCAGGAGCACATTGTTGTATATTCTATTTGTTTGTTTTCTTCTATCTGCCTCCTTGTAAAATATCACTACTTTGCAGTGGGATTTATATGATTTCACCATCCTTACAAGAATCACATGGAAAGGTAGCACGAAAATTTCAGAATTAAGCTGGAATGAAACGTGCCCTGAAGTGGCGATAAGCATATCTCATCTCCAACTTTTTTGAAAAAAAGGTGTTGACCTGTGTTGCGAGGCCGTCTACATGTGGCATGTTTGACGGTGCACGAGCGTAGAGATCGGACGGCAGGAGGAGGGGCTGCCAGGGAACGACATAGGGAAGGGTATTGGTATTGTACATTTTTGAGGCTTATTCCTTGATTTGATGTGCATTGTATATTTTGAATAACTTTATTCTAGGTAGTGCGGGTTATGATGAGCATGTGTGAGCAGTCAGGATTATGAAATGCGGAAACGGTCACAACTGGACTGACAATTGAGGTTGAACACCATCGCCAGTTTTCAATTTTTTGTTGGTTGATGTTGCATTCTTCAGCATCACATCACTTCAGTGTTCGATCAACAGAAATGTCATGCCAAAAATTCATCTTCTCGGATATTGAGATTTCCAATGGACGATATTGAACCCTTGCAAAGATATACAAACATGTTCTTTTTTTTTGCAAGATTTTCACGCCTTTGACTTTGAAAAGCTTCATTTCCTCCTGTGGTTGATAAGCGTTCCACCACTTCAACTGCATGAAATTCACCATTATCTCCGACCACTTACACCCCCAATTGACATAGCAAACATGATGGTGTGGAAAATGCATCTCCTTTCAAGTATGGCTATGTCACTATGTTGGGTATCTATGTTAAATTTCAGGGGTACCTAACATGAGATAAAGACAAACGTAACCAATTTTCAACTACCCAGAGATCCAACATGCAGGACCCTTCTACACGCCCAAGGCCTCCTGTGTCACATATGGGAGATTCATCTACCAGTAAATCTAAAAGATCATTGATCATTGGAAGGTTAGCCAACCGACTTTTGCGAGTTTTTTGGGAATGCAAACTAGTTGTAAAAACATGCTTGCAGATGTTGTTTTCGCTAGTTTTTGTTACATGATGTTACTTTGAGTGTGATCGAGTCGTGAGAGAAGAAATAGGTGTTGAAGAATTGCTTTACTTTGAGATGGTTTTGGAAACAGGGACTACTTTAATTTTCAAGGCTGTAGTTGTGTGTACGGTAATTACACATTTTGACAGCTTGTGAAAGCATGGGTAAACACGCATTGAAATGGAAGGTCAAGTGAATCACATGTGAGCATTCTCAATCCACAACCACAGCAGCACAACCAGCAACAGCAACAACAACAACAACAACAACAACAACAGCAACAACAACAACAGCAACAACAACAACAACAACAACAACAACAACAACAACGACAACCAAAAACCAACAACCAACAGACACCCATCAAACAACGCCACTGTTTCGAGGCGTTGTGTTTGGTGTCACTCTTCCCGTGCTTGGACCTCTTGCGAAGCATGTTACGACCTGAGTTTTTGCGGGGCCGAGGCCAATAACCTGCTGGGCAAATCCCGATTTGCAGGTGGAAAAATCCACGGAAGGGACTTGATTGCCATTGATGACCAACAACCTTGTGATTGGGACCATCCAAACGGTGACATAGGTGGTATTCTATAATAGTCTAAGAGAGTGCAGGACGTACATGGAGACGCCGAGGCTTTCGGATGTGTTGTTGGCAGCACGATTGGATGATCAGGAGTTTGCAAAAACAGGCCCAACGAATTGGGGAAAATATGTGGAACACTTGAATGCAGCCATGTTGACCACATGTACAATAATCTGACATGTGACACATCGTGACACCGTGGTGCAAAGTTCTATGGTACAAAAAAGGCTTGCTTTCAAATAGTGTGATTGTTCAACCCTAAAGATTCACAATTACAACCCGAATATATACCATGAAATCATTCTGTACCCACAATATTGCGCTTATTTACACGGATGTCCCATAGTGGGACTCTGGTAGACTCTAAATGCACCGATGAAAGTTTCAGTCCTATGCCAGGTGATCCAAACCTGGAACGTCTGGTGCCGCGTCGCTCGGCGAAAGTTTGCCTTTATGGTTTTGAAAGCCAAGCTGGATACAAATGATTCTATGCTTGGCAAAATTTGGCAAATTGTTGTTCCATTTTTCCCAAATAGCTTTAACTATTAGGGTTCATACTTCAAGTATAAGGGTCTAAGTCTCTGCTGATATGATTCCCATTTTTTTTTGGTAAAGGAATTGAAAAGCAAAGCAGAATTCAGAACGATGTATGGAAAAACAAGGCAGCAGTTTCTGGACTGAACCCTGAAGTGTTTGAAATGAATCAAGCAAAAATGAAAAAAACATCTGTTTCCTGGTTGTCACGTTAAAACACAGCCACATCATTTGATATTTGATTACCACTACCACCCACTTTGGCGCTTTTCTCCGAGGTGTTGTGATGCAACTCTTTTATGAGTTGCCATTGCCACAGAACCGTCATAGTATGGTTAGCTTGACTGCAGGCGGGGGGCGAGGGACAAGTTTTCTTGAAGTGTTGAAAAAAACACTCATCAGGATTTTTTTATCAAGAAAACCAGCATCATTTGCGTATTTTTTTTCCAGGAAGATCATCATCTTAGATGAAAGCTTAGCGTTACATCATCCCTTCTGCTAAGAACCTCAACCACTTTGAGTCCGCTACCTGTCCACCTTTCTCCTTGCAGGTTTGAAAGAAGTGACCTTGTTGGATCCCCAGGGATTGACGCGAGACTTTTCCTTCCGTCCTTTGGTGGCTTTTCTCTCTGTGACCAGGCGAGTATGGGTATAGCTGATGTGGCTGGGGTTGAATTCAGGATGATTTTTTTTGTTGTTGGGTAATTTTTGAAAGACATCGGAGATCAGTGTATAGGATGGGTATCAAATAGCAAGGTTGGGGTAAAGGGGGACATGCGTGGTGAACAAAAATCAGGGGTGAGAGTAGTCAGAAGATCTACATCTCAAAAAGTTGATGTTTTGTTGACTTCTAAAGCTGTAATGCCCTTGATCCCCATATACAATACATAAGTTTGCGGCAGTTAGCACCATCCTAAGATGTGCATTTTTTTGCCGCACCGTTGTATTATTGATATTCTGATGGTTCAGAAACCTGGCCAACCACCTGGGATGTATAAAACCTCACTTTCATACTGGGATCAACAGATGGCGCGTGTGGTGAAAATGACGTCCTACCGGTCCCACCGTTAGAAAAAACGAAAGCTTGCAAGGTTTGACATATTTATAGGCATCCTCTATGGAGCACGTGACACTCCTGGAGCTATGTGATCTGAAAATGATAGACACTCAAATGGAATTTGACGACTAAAAGCCCTAGCTCCAAATCTGTGATCCCAAAACTGATTTCCTCAACAACTCAAGCCAAAGCCACAGGCGGTTTTGAAACGTTGGCTTGTTTGAAAGGAACAGCTTCAGCCGTTAGATATGAATCAAATCCCAACATCAATCAGCATTTCAAATCACAATCCTTCATCACCCAAAGGTATTCAACATCCACTTTAAATCACCGTTTGAAATGTCAACATCAATAATCCATCTCAATTTTTACTGTTAAAACATAAATAAATCTTCACCATCCAAGTTATATAAATCCATCACTGCTACCTTTAAATATCCTTCAAATCATGTTTTGTTTGGGCTGCTCAGTGAGTGCCTGGTTGTGGGTTGCTGGTTGAAACAGCTGGCAGATTGGCTCAGCTCTTTGTGCTGACGCTGCAAGAGAGGAAGGTCGGGGTTTTGGGGACGAAACGAAGGGGATGATGATGACCGGGTTTCAGCTGCAAGGTTAAAACGGAATCAACGTGGGCGGACCTTGAAAAAAGAGATGAGAAAAGAGATGAACATATTTGAATCAAATTATATATAAAATGAGATTCGTCACATCAACAGTGATAGTCAAATGGGAATGGTGGTTTCTGATATCTTGGACTGGATTTTCTTCTCTAAACTCCGGGATTCTTATTTCGGGCGGGATTCCAATTCGGGAATCGAATGCATGGATGTTTCCGATAAAATCCACGTAGGAAAATTTTGTCAGAAAATTTGAGTTAGCAGTTCTTTTTGGAAGGTGTTAGGGGGGGATAATGTCGTGTTATGTCTATGCCAAGTCAAGTGACGAGGAACCAGTTCACCCTGGTTCTTGGAAAACCTTGCATAGGATCCTATAGGATCAGATTGCTGATTGCACTAGCCAATCAATCATGAAGAATATAGCGACATTATTCTAGGTACCCCAAGGGGAGATGATCCAATTTGAGGAGCATACGTTTCAGACCAGTTGAAACTTAGTCGAAAGCACCAACTAATTTCATCATGAGCTGCTATTCGTCAACCCACTCTTTTTCCACCACAAAGAAAAATGGTTTCTAGTCACTGCCGTGGTTTCTCAGGTAGTCTTGAGCTCACAACAACTCAGTCCGGCATTACTAGTAGTGTACCTCGAAACAACAAGCTGCAGCGAGGTTTTCAGGGGTCGGGAGAGTTGGGGAAATCGAGAAGATTTGGGGCACGGAAATCGAGAGAAAAAAGCTAGCTAAGAATGAATAGGTTGGAACTTTGCTTTGAATATCTCGATATTTCCATGATATTTCCCTTCCATGATACTCCAATGATATTGATATTCCAATGATATTCCAAGGATATGTGCATGATATGTGATCTTTATGTGAAAATGTTGATCCACGAATCGAATCGGTTTTTCGATATTCTTGGGCAAATCCATAAAGATGTTTTGGCCAAAACAAATTCAGCTTGGCTTGTGTCGTGAGTACAGATTTATATGTTTGATTTATCCTCCCTGAAACTAACAGCAAAAGCCCCTGAAAGTGGATGGTTGGAAGATGTCATTTCCTCTTGGGGAGGCCTATTTTCATGTGCTATTTTAGTTTCAGGAAGGGTAGTCTTGAGACTCAAGATTGCTTTCATGTACTTGATTCGTCCCCCAAAAAACAGTTCAACTGAACAGCCTGTAAATGTCGACGAGAAATTTCCAAGCATGTCACCGAAAGGTATATGGTCAGTGTCTTTTTCATCGCTATAGGGAACTCCTAATTAGGGACCTGCCAAATCCCCAAACAAAATGGTCAAATAAAGGTGGGACCGACATACCGTACATTTGGGAAATACATTCCTGAACCAGCAGGAACTTCTTGATTTCTATGCTTTATGGTAACAAAGTTGGCAGGATATTTCATGTGCAAAGGGTGTCTGCAGAAAACACGATGATTCCAACAGGTAAAGAATATGGGTTACGGGTTACTACACCCATAAAAAGATGGGTTATATCAAAGAAAGGGTTTAAGTCTAAGTTTAAAAAGATAGCCATGGGATTTTGAGATTTACCATTTGGATTCATTGAAAATCCTTCAGAAACCAAGCACTCACTGTGAACGGCTCAAAGTTGCTCAAATCCAACAGTTTTTAGCAGATCTCGACACAAAAAACGGTCTGCATGGATTTTTTTCGTTGAAAAAACAGCCATCATTCCAAGAAAGTTACAACACGCCCCTGGAGCACACCCCTTGCAATGCCCCTACCCAACTGTGAAAGAATTCCCTTTAAAGCCTGTTGGTACAGGTTTAGGAGTGTGTTCCAAAGGTGTGTTGCAACAACCTTAGAACCATGCGCGCCAATTGTCGTGCCTGATCTTAAGGATCTTGGAGGCTTTGCGAGCCTTGCTCTTTCCCTTGGAATGGGCATCTTGGCAGAGGTTGATGGGACCATCAGCCTCCAACAAGCAAGTTAGTTGTAGGATGTTGTAGGGGTTGACTACACCACTTGGCTGTTATTTTACAATATGCGGATGATATAATCAGGGGGAAGTAACCATTGACAATCCGACCTAAATAACTGTTTGTTGATCCCAACAAAAAGGACTTCAAATCATGGGTATCTTGTTTTTAATGATCACCCTTTTTGTTCGCATATACTTAAAACACGTTTCTTGTTGGAGGCCTTCATCCCAAAACTCTTTTGCCACAACAACAACAAGAACCAAAAAATCGACCAACAAAAACCCAAACCAACAACAAAAACACAGCAACAAGAACGGAGCCAACGACGACACGAAGTCACCGACAGGAACATACCTATCTTCCCATTTTGCCCAACTCCTTTCGTTGGGCCTTGGAATCACCGGCACCTTTCTTGATGGGCATCTCTGGTAGCATCGTAGCTTCAGAATTGCCTGATGATGTGCCTCGGTTGGTTGCGGGGATCCATGGGCTTCCTGGTTGATGGTGGTGGTTGATGATGACCTGGGTTTTCTGGTGGGTTAAGATTACGTAGAGCATGTAGGATGAAAATATATTATGTATTTACATGATTCATAGGGTTCATTGGCTCACCTTCCAGGTCGCAGAGGGTCGGCCTGGAGACACTGCCAACTGGGAAGTTCCCTTTTTGAAGGTGTTTGATTTTTCCATGGAATTTTCAATCACACCTTTCGGGTGATGCGAAGCCATTAAGGCTCGAGAATACCATCTGGAAAGTAGATGGCGCAACCCCCAAATGGCGATTAGTAAGGGGCTATGATAAACCAATACATCGGAGTGGACAGCCATCTACTTTCCAGGTGGTATAGAGGCGGAGAAAAAAGTCTTTGAAGAAGAACCTGATTTCGACTCTAGACCCTACAAACAGTTCTCTAGGCAGGAATCCCATTCTCAATCTACCCAGTCGAATGAGATTCTGTAAACCATATCAACGTTTCTTTTTTTCACACTTTTTGTCCATCAGCTACTTTGTAGATTTTCCCTCCTTGCAGATTACAAAGAACATATCACCTTCCGCTATTTCTTCAGCAGGAAATACATACCGTGTTCATTTACTACGCTCCCTCGGATACTGCAAATCCCCAAAAAAATCGAGGTACCTAAGAATCGAGGTACCTAAGAAACCACTCCCATTTGATTACCCTAAAAACTCACATAGCTAATTGAAAAGGTTGTTTGTTTCAAACATCCTCCCATTCATCGATGGGTCCAAACCACCCAAGGTGGTGGTGTTTGATTTGGACACGGGCAAGACGATACCGGAAAAGACTCAGGCGCCAGTACGTTGTTGATGGACGTGTGCCGTAGGTTGTTGTGGGTTGCTTGTTAAAACAAACGGCACTTGGTGCGGGAAACCTCCAAAGATGTGTTGAGAATGGCGGAAATGTATGCAAATTCTCAAGAAGGAAAAGCTAACATGGCTTTGGGGGCCTCATCAAATTTCAAATATTGAATTTGAAAAGTGAATCAGCACCCCCAAAAAATGGCTCATTTCTGAAAAGGAAATCTTTGAAGGACTTTAGAGCCGAGACGCTGGGACCCCGATGAAAGTGATGTATGTCTACCACTGTTTTGGAATGCTACATTGGTAAACCTTCAATGATTTGTAATTGATTAGGCGAGGAGGCTTGTACATGAGTGCTAATGGGCAGACAGCCGCTCTTTCAGAAAGCAGCAGATCAATGAAAGTGAGCAAACCCATTTCTCCACCCTAGGGAAGCGGGTATGAAAGGATCATGTAAGCTCAAGCTTTTGAGATGAACGAATGATACCATTGATGGAAGAAATTCTGCATTCACCACTGAAAGGATAGAGATGGGATAAACTACCAAGCTCAACTGGTTGTTTGTGGCCGACCCATCGAAAAACCCATTCCCCAAGATGACCTTAATTCAGGTGAGGAACAAAACGCAAATTATAGCAGATGATAGCCATCTCATCTGATCTCACCGACCCTATTTAAGCTAGTCTAGGATCAGGCAGTGCTCTCTGAAGTGCGTGGTTTAAAGTGGTCTAATTGCACATATTGTGTATATATATATATATATATATGCTGATTTATGTCTTGGCTTTATTGCCATTAGTGATTTAAGTGATATAAAGTTGGCATTACCTTGAGTTCTTCGATTTTTCGTCATGTAAAGTCACATACAGCTCAGCTTCGCTGATATACCCGGCCCCACGGTGGTCAGCCACCCGCAGGTGGCCGTGCCACAGATCATGGAGCAACCTCTAGCGAGGTTGCGGACGGCGCATCAATGGGAGCAACGTGCAGCCAACAAGGCGAGGTTTCAGCCAGTTGGGGTGGTCGAGGGGTTGGAGGGGTTGGTGGTTCACCAGTTGAGACTTCCTAGTGAACTAGGTGGTGGTTTCACATATTTTTTATTTTCATCCCTATGTGGGGAAGATTTCCAATTTGACTAATATTTTTCAGATGGGTTGAAACCACCAACCAGTGAATATGCCCTTTATTTAGAAGGCGGGTTCTGCTGTTGGAGTGGATCGAGATCAACAACAGGTCTGCAAATAGACACTCTGTAACTGAGCTAAGAGCTAGTTAAAAAAAAGTTTCTGGCCCAGGTGTGGGTTGGTTGGGGAATTTTCGTCCGATTTTGATGATCACTCAATCTCAAGTCTCCGTGTTGAAGACTGTGATTCTCCCACCTATTAAGGCTCTGATGAAAAAATTCGGATCTAGCATCAAAAGCCAAGAGACTCGCTAGACCCGCATTCCTGTCGCACTGCAGCCGTCATGACGTACCAACCGTGCTTTGACCGACCGGAAAAATCCAGGGTTACTGGGCCAAGTACGACCACGTACGCCTGGGACGTGCCCGCAGCAACTCCAACGATGTGGAGGTAAGTCGTGGTGGGTTGGGGAAACTTCCACAGAGAACTCTGGCAGTGGCACCAGTTTAGGGAGCTTGGTAGGTTTATATTCCGGTTTTGGAAAGATCCGTTTTACCGTTGGTTTTACCGGATTGAAATTTCAGTAATAGTACCTTTTTTGAATTAGTTTTTCTAAGCCTTTTATTGTAACCGAGTCTTTTTGATTTAGGTGAGTTTCAAGTGTCATATGCGAGTAATACACTGAAAGTTTAACAACTGGAATCTGCAAAAGATGACCTGTGCATGCAGCACAATGAATCTTTTCGTTGGGTTCATTTTCCATCTTAAACTGTAGGCATGTAGAAATGTTTCCAGAGAGAAACTCACCGTCTTAATCTGGCCGAATAATGGTGAAGTGACACTCCCTCACCCCTTTCCGGTATCTTCACTTAAATAGAATTTGCCAACATGAGCTTGATTCAAGTTGGTGAAAGATTGTGAAATCCCTCACCCATTCTCATTGGCATATACGTCCATTTAAAGTTTAAAGCTTTCTATAGATTCGAAGAATCGACATACTCGAACTGTACCATCTACGACGTGATATATTTCTAGACCTACATTACTGCTTTTGCTTCTTTAAATAGTCAATTTTTGTAAGTACATCTTCCACATTACGAATTTCTCAAACATATCTACGAACATGTCACCATGTCTCAATCTCACAACTTTCACATAGTCCTCGTAACCAAATCCTCTAGGAACCTGTAACCACAAAACCCACGACGTTGCCCCAACCGTTGCAGTCGCCATCCCCGGAATCTCCACGGGGGCGTACCTTGCGACACAGGCCCTGTTTTGGGGGGGGGTTAACCCGTGAAATCGATGCACAACGGGTGACCTTTTTAAAGGGGTTCTCCGACAATGGAACTTGGGATTGTGGCTGGATGATTAGGTGAATTCACCCCAAACAACCATTTACTAGTTATGCAACTGGACGTCACTGTTTGTTCCACTGGCCCTCAAAAAAAGAGGACTCTTGTGTTTGAGGACTTTCGTTTATTGCCTTTGTCAATCTAATATGGGAAGTGTTGGAACTTTCAACGTCCTTTGGACATTGATCCCTGATATGTGGAGTCTTGCAGGCTGTCAACATTTTGGGCGGGCTTTTTCATGTGACTGGCAGTCATACAAATGGCTGCTTCAAATGATGGCAAGTGAAGACTTTGATATGATGCAACTGTTTGAGGAAGAGAACGGATCCATCAACAGTCATAGAAAAGAAATCATATTTGCACATCATTTTTCATCCTCCAGTGCAGCATGTTTTCCAACCAATCAGAAGATTCACCATTTCCATTTAGAAGGGTTCTGTAATTTATCACATTTTCTCACATTTTAGCAGGAACCGCATCCACTCATGGTTTATGTACCAGTTCCACTCAACAGGGTACCAAAGATCCACCAGCTTGCATGATTCCTAGTGATTAGCCTAGTGCCTGGTAGCTTCCATGTATTCCCACAAATTTGTAGACATTTTTCGGTGGCTGATACTATCCAAGTAGATGGGAGACTTCTTTGAATATGAAATTTCTTGGATCTGAATCTGGAAGGTTGAAATTTACCCAAACCAATAATGATAGGGAATTTTGATTTAAGATGAAGTTGTGCCACTATTGTCCAGGTTGAAGAAATATGGAGTATATACATATACATTGTAATTATTATACACATATTTAAAGTGTTCTCCCATGTCATTTTCTTTCATTTTACCAGATAGGTTTACTTACCATCAACATGAAGGATGACGTAACATGTGGACTCGGTGTGGTCTTCGACACTGGGTGTTTTGGACTTGACTGGCTGTGCCCGCAACCTAAGTTGTGAGGCGTAGCCTTTCCTCCACCAGTTGCGAAAGCGGAGAGGACACTTGCAACCTTTGTCAAAGGGACTTACCAGGGACTTGAGGAAAAAGAAAGGATTAGCTACTTGTAATAGGGAGGGGTGCAACATATTTTTGACTCAAAGCACTTTTCTACTCAATTTTTTGTAGTAAAGGCCAAAAGACTGTCTGTTCGAAGATCCTTCCTAGGTAAACAAAAACCCATTTGACTCGATGTTGTTCTTAAAAGCTGCACATCCGCCAACTTTCTTATTTCAACTGATCCTCTTTCCTTCTTCTTTCTAAATCGCGCAAACCTTCCAACTCAACTCATCTTCCAAATGACCAAAATCGCCTTCACCTACAAACAAACCTCTGCCTTTGAAGGAGAGCGATGGCTTGTTATCCATCCACAGTTCAACCTTAATCTCCAGCAGCATGGGACCTGTTGGGGAAACCTAGAGAAAAGGTGGTCACCCCAACAAACGTCCAGTGGGATGCTGGAAAAATCAAGTCAACCAGGGAATCCTTAAAACAAGAAAATCAAGAAACGAAAGCACAGCTCCCTTTGGGGATCTGTTTCGAAAAAAAACCCAAGGTGTGGACTGAAGAGCAAGAACGAGGCTTTCGACAGAAGGTGCCTTTGGTCCAGGGGCAGCTGGTGGTTGTTGAGGAAAAGCCTCTTTATGCTGAAGAGCGTTTTTTTTCGAAAAAACATCCGGGTTTCTGGATTGTGGTTGGAAAAAAGCGATTACCCTCCCTGAAACCAACATAGTCCCTGAAAATCAATGGTTGGAAGACGTATTTCCTTTTGGGATGGCCTATTTTTAGAGGCTGTGTTAGTTTCAGGGAGTGTAATTTGGAATTGTTTTTCCAAGATAGGCAGCTCGAGAGCTACTAAGCTACTAAGCCGTCTCAGTTTCCAATGGATTTTTCGGGAGTTCCACCGGTTTGATATGGCTTGATTGCGAGACTCATTGATTCATTGATGGTCAATGTCAGAGGTGTACCACATACATATTCACAAAGAACTTGGCAGGCATGGTAGTTTTGCAGATATAGAGTTAAATTTCATTTACTTATTTTTTTGAAGTTAGCCGAAATTGGACCCATGACTTCTTCCGGGACATGTAATGAAGCATCCTCCAGGGGTACACTTGCGACGTTTTTTGTTTGTTTTTTCTTCCAACATTCATGTGTTGACTTCCGAAGACCACCCACCACGTGTTTTTCGTTGGTTTTGTTTGCCAAAACTCAGCCACCGAAGGCTTGTTTTTAAGGAGTTGTAACAGCCAAACAGTTGTTTCTTAGTGCTGCCAATGGTGTGAATTTGTTGAATGTTTTTGAAGAAAGATTGGCCTCAAACAACCAACCTGAGCCACCAAATAACAATTCAAGTCGTTTTTTTTTTCCGCTTAGCATTTTGTTTCATACCCTTTTTCGTTCGGCTTCTCCAATAGGTCACTGCCATCTTCTTGGAGGCCACTTGTGTGCGTGAAGCCTTGCTTGTGACAGGAAGTACGTTGTTACAAGAGAGTTGCATATAGACTCGCCGGCCAAAAGTATGTTTTTTTTCAGAGTTTTTTAAAACATCTACTTGTGATGATTTCCACCCAAAAAAACATCAACACCTTTTTTTGTTGCAATCATTTTTTTTTCCTTAACCCATTTTTGTTGCCCATTTTCCTAGAAAATTTCTACATTTTTTCCGTCGGCATTTTACCTCCCACCCTCTTGGCGTTTGGTCAGGCCTTGGTTCTGCTACTACACCGATGCCCTGAACTCTCCAAGTCCACGATGCCCGAAGCAGAGACGTATCTTGGATAACAAGAATGGTGGAACATGTGGACACCGTTGGGTCGCCACCTTGCGTTGTAGGGCAGAGGTTGTAGGATACCGGGAAGTTTGAGAGTAGTTTGCTTATATACAAACATATCGCCATTGAATTAAAGATGTCGAAGCTGAAGATGCCCTGAGAAACTTTGCAGGTTTCGAGGTTCTGCGAATGTTGCATGCATCACATTAAATCACCATGCTTCAGGGGTGGATAGTCAGGATAGTTCCCTACCATACATGATATCCAATGATGCCAGGGTTCGGTCATCCAATGATTTTCTTGGAATCATCATCTCATGACCACCGTGAATTCCACACCAAGGCCAGGAAGTAAGTCCAAGGTCCGTTCAACGGGTTGGAAGGGTGGAAAAAACGACCCTGCCTTACATCTTCTTGGGTGGTTGAAAAAAAAGCATGGAAGGGAAACTAACACCTACCAGTTGGGATGTTTTATTTTGTTTTTTTGCATGAACATGATATTTATGTGGCTGTTTTTTTTTTGTAGCTTTTATCTAGATTTGGCAAATGTTTTGTGGTAAAAACATGGGGTAAGTGTAGGTAGATATGCAATGCATGGAGATTTTTGAGGGGTTGTTGCTTACATTAAGAGTTTCCTGGTTCAAGAATCTTTTCGGATGCCAGATGATGGGTTGAAACCACCACCTAGCAAGCATCCTTAAGTCGTCACCGGAAAGCTCCACCAGGATGCAGAGGCAGAAAAAGCACTCTTGGAGGAAGGGAAAGAAAAACTGACAAACTTTGGATGAGCAAGAATGGGATGTCGATGTTGTTGGAAAAGCTTGGAAAAGGTCATGAAAGAACTGTTGCACCCCTGAAAACTAATATGACATTGGAAAAGCACCATTTTTCAATAGGAAATACATCTTCAAAGGGCTGGTTTGCCATTGTCATCTTAGTTTTTTTGGGGTATATTAGTAGCTTATGGGTGACTCCAGCTATAGGCTATAGGCTATAGATATACTTCAGAGGTCACTTTTTCACGACCAAAGCGCAAGTTTTCTCACTGAATGTGGTGGATGTATGGGAAACTGACTTCAACAATGACCTGAACATTTTGGGTGGTGAAGTATTATTACCCATACCATCCATGGGACGGGTATATGTACTTACATTGGTTGTTTTTTCCCCAGATAGCGATAGCTATAGGGGTTCTTACTTCCAATAGGGGGGGAGGGCGACGAACCACTTTGGCGGATTGGACGTGGCACCAGGGTGCACAGGACGTGGTGCCATTGCTGGGTGCTATGGTGGGGTGCCATTGGCCATTGTAGTATGCTATGGTTGGGGGGAGGGTGACGGCCAACATTGGGGGAGTGGACCTGGTGCCATTGCAGGGTGCCATTGTAGTGTGCTATGGTTTGGGGGGGAGGGTAATGACCAATTTTGGGGGAGTGGATGTGGTGCCGTTGCTGGGTGCCATTGCAGGTGCCAGAGGGGAGGGTAATGACCAACTTTGGGAGAGTGGATGTGGTGCCATTGCTGGGTGCCATATTAGGGTGGCATTATAGTGTGCTATGGTTGGGGACATTTTTTCTCTTCATTAATGACACAAAAATTGTCTTTTGCTATCTGGGGTCTATGCTGGTATAATTTTTTCATGATTTGCTTTGATTGGTTTGATGGACTCGATTGACTTGATTGACTTGATTAGTGATTGTTTGTCTGATTGTGTGTTCCATTGAACGATTGATGGTTCATGATGATTCATCATGGTTTAGGATGTTCAATCATGCTTATTTATGATTGATGATTGCTCTCGTTGATTCTGACTGTTCAGTGATGATTGATGATTCATTTTGTTCTTCTTGTTGTTGTTGTTGTTGTTGTTGTTGCTGTTGCTGTTGCTGTTGCTGTTGTTGTTGTTGTTGTTGTTGTTGCTGTTGCTGCTGCTGCTGGNTGGGTAAATGTAGGTAAACATACCATACATGGATGTTATGGGTTCTAGTTTACCCAGATACAAGTACTTCAACATAGGTTACACACACACACACAGCTCACATCACAAACTCACCGCTTGAGCACTGGAACAGGTATATGTATACACAGTGAATTTCAAAAATACTTCAACTAATCAGGGATAAGTAGTTCATGTTGGCAAAATATTATAAAGAAGGATCAAAGGATCCCGGCATGATGGGCACTTCGTCGAAATTGTGGGACTCCATCTAAGGAGTGCCCCGGATCCTTGGAAAATCTACAAATCACTGGGGTATAAGATGAAAGATCAGCCTGTGATGGTGACTAGTTATAGTGGAGCCTGGTGTCTCAACGTATTATACAAATCAAACACAAAACACCACCTAAAAATTCAGACATGTTGTATTTTTTGATAACAAATTTCGTCAAAACACCCGAACCTGGATTTTACAACAGTAGGTCCAACAAAAACAATTGTGACAAATACGCAGGCGCGTGACTACCGTGGTTGGAGTTACAAATCTAAAGTATCCACAATGATTGAGTGATTCCTGCAGAGTGGGAGCCCCTACTAGTTTTAAATTGGAGGTATCAGAACCCCTATATATGGCCGAAAAAAAAAAGGTTATGGTCAAAAAACCCTACTTATAAGGGTTATCTCATTCTATTTATAAATGGTAGGAGGGATTCCTAGGATCATGGGAATCCACGGGTTCCCCCCCAAATGCCAACCTCCCCCAGAAAACAAGGCCAAAACGCCGCCGGTTTTCGTCGTTTAGGACGTGCGGCGCAGCAACGCCTGGGAACGCTTCACGGCCTTGCCGTCCAACAGCCCCAGGTGTGTGCAACGGAGGGGCGGGGTTTAAAACGGTAAACGGCTGAAGGGTTTTGCCATGGATTCCTGTAAGTATGATTTTGTTGGAAGAAACAACTATGGAAAAACGCAGGGAAACTGGAAAATTGTGCCTGAATGTGCCAGATATTTTGGAACACCTTGCTTTTCTGACATTTGTTACACAGAACAATTCGACATATTCGCTCAATCGAAAGCATATATGTTGCAACATGTAATTACATTTCTTTAGACATAGATACAAATGATACTTCTCTTCTCTTAATATTTATACGCATATATATAATTTTATATATATGCACAGTACACATATGTTTATGCACGTATATACATATATGTTTATAAAGACACCTTCACATGATGTATATCTTGACATATATTCTACTGTATACCTTACATATCAATTCGCGTAGACTCGGGCCCTGGAAACCGCCATGTCAGGCGTCAACTCTTCGATCAAGCCATTCGCAGGATGCCCAGCAAATAAGGCAATTCAGGTAGTGCTAATGCCCTTAATGAGGCTGCAGCTGCGATAATGGGCACCGTAACTGTTGTAAGTGTATTGATTCATAGTTACACCTCCTTACTGGGGTGATTGGTAGGGTTTACTGGGGTTACATATTCCTTCTAAACTACCGGGGGGTTCTGGGGGACCCATAGTATCCCATAGTGCTTGATCTGGGCGAATCGAGTAACAACAGTGTCGAACATCACCCCAGGTTAATATTAATATGCTCTGCCCTTCATTCAAGTTCTTGTAGTAGAAGCTACAAACACAATGATCATGGATTTCAGCTTTTTCGACCTTTTCATGCTACTGTTGTCGGCAAAGATTGACCAGGGATGTGGTGCTTTTGTCATGAAATCCGATGGGCCAACCCCGTAGATAAGCATTGATCTTTGTCAGTTACAGTTCCAAATGGTACACACAAGATATTCCAACTTGATATTGAGATGTGTGTGATTATTCTCCAAAAAGGCAGATGAGTAAGTATGGGTCTATACATATATACATTTGTATGTACGTGTAGGAACTGTGCCGCATCTACTTTAAGTCAGTCATGTCGCATCATTATGTGTTGCTCCTCAAATACCCCAAACTCTTCTGGAACCATTCGTTTGTGATTTAATGTTCGGGGTCGTTGTTGTTTCTTTTTTGATTTGTTGTCTTTTGTTTTGTTGTGTTCTGTTGTGTTTTGTTTTGTTTTGTTTTGTTGTGTTGTGTTGTGTTTTGTTGTGGTTTGTTTTGTTTTGTTTTGTTTTGTTGTTGTTGTTGTTGTTGTTGTTGTTGTTGTTGTGTTTTGTTTTGTTTGTTTGCCTGCTGGCTTTTTCTTTGCTTTCATGCTTGGTTGGTTGATTTTGTTGTTGTTGTTGTTGTTGTTGTTGTTGTCGTTGTCGTTTTTACTACCTTTCCCTGCCAAGGCCTCTACAGTTTTTGGTCTCAGGAGCCGGTTGAAAGTTCGGGAGCCAAAACGTCATCGAAGCGCTTGGCGTTGGAAGTGGAGGTGGAGGTGTTTTTTTTCACCGAAAAACTACACGAACTGCCTGAAACTCTTAACATGAATGTGTTTGTAGATGATTTTCCCTTTTTTTGAATGAAACATGTTCAGGTTCCATATGTTAGTTTTTTTTTGGATGTATTTTTCTCACTATTGTGGGTGGTTTGAGAATGCACGAAAGGATATCCTGGATCGTTGCATGTCACCAAGTGCCGGTCATCATGTCGATTGTTGTCGCAAGTCGCACTAGACGCTGGGAGAACCATCCCACTTAACCACAAGTCACCGAACTACAGTCACTGGACTTGCAACCCTCAACCTGCAGTCTACTCCCAACACTAGCCCATCGTTGCTGGTGTGTCCTTCAATAGATTTAAGAGAGATGGCACCTTTAGTGTTTGAAGCAGAAGAATGACACCCTGCAATGCATATTCGTCACTATTTTCAAGGATCCAATTCACACTGCCCGTCTCCGACTATGGACAAGGGACGGTTAAATTCTATACCCCTAAACACCCCAAGAAGCGGAATGAAGATACCTGCAGTTACTTGAATCCAAGAGTGGTGAGTACCTTTTGATGCCTCTTCTCAAGGTACCTTTGGTTGGAAAATTCCAACGAATTTTGAAAAGAACTTTGAGAGAACGAAGACATTTTCGCTGGAATGTCCTGCAAATGATTTTCTATATTTTTTATTTTCACCCCTATTTGGGGAAGATTCCCAGTTTGACTAATATTTTTCAACTGGGTTGAAACCACCAACCAGTTTTAGGATCAATGGTCATTTATCAGGTTATACCTTCCAGTAAACTAACAGCTGACGGGCTGCAAATCTTCCTGAAATCCAACAGGAAAAACAATACATTTACATGTACACCCCCGAAATTTAACATAACCCCTGAAAAATTTTGGTCGGGAGGACTACTTTCCTTTTGGAGGGGGGCCTTTTTCTAGGGGCTAATGTTAAATTTCCGGGGTGTAATTCACTATGGATTTTCCATAGCTGTTCGATTTTTTCTGGAGGATTTCACCCCAACAACTTGAACATCTCGAGGTCGAAAACCCTTGGATCACTACTTGCGTGACTGGGTGACACGTCCCTTGGCTGCCATGAATGGTTATGGATGCTATCAGTTCTAGGGAATTTTTCCCCAAACAGGTTTACCTGTGGGGTTCTATCTTAGAAAAAAATAGACTGGACACGCTGGGGGGCGCGCTGGGCTTGGTTGGGCGCGGATTTGGCCCTGCTGGGCGCGCTGGGCTGGGTTGGGCGTGGTGTTGGGCGTGCTGGGCGCGCTGGCTGGGTTGGGCGTGGGGTTTGGCCGTGCTGGGCGCGCTGGCTGGGTTGGGCGTGGTTTCAAAGTACAAAAGTATACTCTGGAAATACAAAAGTAGACTTTCAAAGTACAAAAGTATACTCTCGAAGTACAAAAATACACTTTCAAATTACACAAAGTATACTTTCAAAGTAGACAAATATTCTTTCAAAGTACACAAATATACTTTCAAAGTACACAAATATACTTTCAAAGTACAAAAGTATACTCTGGAAGTACAAAAGTATACTTTCAAAGTACAAAAGTATACTTTCGAAATACAAAAGTATACTTTCAAAGAACAAAAGTATACTCCCGAAGTACACAAGGTCAAAGTACAAAAGTATACTCTGGAAGTACAAAAGTATACTTTCAAAGTACAAGAATACACTTTCAAATTACACAAAGTATACTTTCAAAGTAAACAAATATTCTTTCAAAGTACACAAATATACTTTCAAAGTACAAAGTATACTTTCAAAGTACACACATATACTTTCAAAGTACACAAGTTTACTCTGGAAGTACAAAAGGATACTTTCAAAGTACGCAAATATACTTTAGAAATACAAAAGTATACTCTCAAAGTACAAAGGTATACTCTCGAAGTACAAAGGTATACTCTCCAAGTACAAAAGTATACTGTCAAAGTACAAGTATACTTTCAAATTACACAAGTATATTTTCAAAGCACAAAAGTTTACTCTGGAAGTACAAAAGTATGTCTCCAAAGTACACAAGTATATTTTCGAAGCACAAAAGTTTACTCTGGAAGTACAAAAGTATACTGTGGAGAAAAAACCCAAAAGCAAGGTTGTTGAGAGTGCTATTTGATTTATTTGATTTACTCGCACTGTTTGGGGTCTATGCTGGTATCATTTTATGATCTCAACTGAATCCAAATGGAATCATCTCTGATTTTCTCTCAATGGATGGGTTTTATTCACGGTTTCTTTTAGAAGAAGCATAGGATTTGGCAAATTTGTTCAGATGAACTTGCTCGCTTGGAACCGTGGCATTGAAATTATAGCCACAAAAGGAGTCGTGAAGTGACGAAAGACGCATGAAGGGATGTGGATGTGCCCATCATGTCCCAAACACCTTGTAGTATTTGGTTATTCAGGGGACTGAACCACCTTGTTTCATTCGGGTTATCATATTCCACTACGGGGATTGTGTTTTGAACTAATTTTGAATGATTAAATCACGACTGTACATTACACATATTGTATTGTAGGTAAATCCATAAATATATTCAGTATATTTGATGCATCGACATGGTCTAGAACGCGGAGCTTGGTGATTGGCCTAGTGGCAAAATCCGATGATGCACAGAAAGCTACAGCTGTGGCAAGCAATTTCCCATGTTTTTTTGCTTATAACTTCTCTAGTAAACGGGGAAAAGTTCTAAGGAGTAGGTTGCACATCACCCAGGTGCATGATGTGCGAAGGGGTACAATAATTCCGGTTGCTGTGAAATCAAGTTGTGATCTGTGCAGTTCTCTTGCAGGAAGACGTTTAAGGAAAGCACAATGGACAGATGGTTTCTCTTGTGTTCTTTGATGTTTTGTTGGTGGGGCCAAATAATGATACATGTGCCCGCTATTGTTCAAAACCCTTCTCAAATCTCAATCATCCTAGCCATTCATCCATTGTTTCTTTGTTTGCGTCGTTTTTCTGTTGGTTTGTCAAGGTCTTTATGAACCTTCGCAACTCATTTGCTTGTCCCTTGGTTGCAGGAAATCTCTACATCGGATCACCAATCGGATCATGGTCTTTTGTAAACGGACAGAAGCAATGAACAAAAAAAACGCTTGTTCAGTTTGTACAGGGGGTGAGAAACCGACTTGAAATATGGTGGCATTATATGAAGCCACTAGAATAATCCTATCAAGCAGCCAGTATCATGGAATGCGACAAGGGTTTTTTCACAGCTCACGTGGCGATAGCGAGGGGAAATCCCCGCATTTTTCCATCGGGAAATTAGAACATACATCTGCTTTGACCGATGGTCCATTTTCCAGCGATCCCCATGTTTTCTGTACCGGAGTTGTATAATGTACAATTAAGGGGATAGCCACCGATGCCAACTGGAACATGGTTTAAAATAGTCTTTGCAACACCCTCTATTTACATGGTCTCAATGGTCATTCCGCCTAGATTTCGAAGGGCTGAGCTTTCAAATTTGAGAGGATGAGAAGCACATGGAAGCACCAAATACGAACTGGCAGACAATTCTGATTTCCAATTTCTTAGAATGACAAAGTCATGCTGTTGTTTGAGATAGTTTAAGAATGTTTCATGTATCCAAGATGATTTGGAACCCCAAAACACTTTTGGCACAGCTTGCCAACAATCCAACCATCAACTAGATGAGAAAGAGTGGTGTGCAGTTGACAAATCACCTTCTTGATCCCAACAGAATATGAGCTTACTCGTACAACATTATATATTGATATGTTATAGTTTATTTATATACTGTATATGAATATATAAATATATATTTATATATATACACAAAATATATATCTACATATACATACACAAATGATTTTGGCTTCTCGTACTGTTAGATGTGTTTTCGCAAATCCGACGAACCTGGAAATTACCCATCGAATCAACTGCGGTTTGCTGGATTTCTGAACCATCAACAGTAGTAGCAACCACCAATCACCAGCCAAATCATCGGTTGATTCACTTGACCCATTTTTTGACTGAGGAATGAACTTTCAGTGTTGCGCTGTGGACATCTACAACCGTTGGGAGATCTCAGGATCTCACAGTTCAGCCTTGAGAAGATATCCAGGAATTCACCTATCGACCCACACGAATCTACGAATCGATGTTTTGGCCACCTAAAAACCATGTTATTTACCATAAAACCCTCTGTACATGTAAGGTTTTTGGGGCCCATGGTATCTACCACACATTTTGGAAACTTCAGCGAGATAGCGGCGCGCTGGATTTCTATCAACGCAAGGTTGCGTCTTCAGGATTTTTTCTTAAATCCAGCTAAGAAAAGATCGGTCCAAATTTTAAATGGATCTTTTTATCAAACGAAACCCTGTTTGAAAAACATATCCGTTTTTTTTTAGAGTAAGTTTTTTTTTTCAAAACGGGAAATCACGGATTTCCGGATTTTTCTTGGCAAAGACCGAGGCAAATATCCCTGAAAAAACTGCTTCAGCAACGGCTGACCTCCAAGACCCTTCTCGAACCGTTGGGATGGGTTGGTTGGGTTGACGCGGCGAACGTGACAGACCGAGCTGGGGGGTTTCCTTGAAGAGCTACACTCCCTAAAACTAACATAGGCCCTGAAAATGGTGGTTTCCAATAGGAATCTCCTTTTTCAGCGGTCCACTTTCAGGGGCCATGTTAGTTTCAGGGAGGGTAAGGTAGCATCAGCAGTTTTGATGTAACCTATGTAAAGAAATGGAAGGAGATGGGATAAAACTTTAAAACATCCATGTTTGTTGAAAACGATATGAAGTTCATGAACATGAACATCCAAGTACAGAAGTGGTGGGAGAAGCTCGCATGTAATGTTGGAATCTGACAGTTGTATCATTGCATTTTGCCATTGTTTTCAGCTTGCTCGTGATCTATAGAGATGATTCATTTATAAACACCAATCTTCACTGTTTCAACAGCCAGCAAAAGATCTACATTTGGTCAGCTATCATCATCTTATTTGAAAAACGCATGTTTTTGCAGTTGGCACTACATTTTTTCCTAAATTACCAACAGGTGTCACACCGGCCTCACCCGGGGGGAAAAGGTCATCCCGGAACCCAACGTCATCTCCAGGAAGCGTTCGCGGTACGAGGCTTTGAGCGAATTGAATTTGAAGAACCTCTTTGAGGTGGGAAAAAATCGGATAAAGATGGAGTTCCGGCCTTTTTTAGCGAAATTTCCACGTCAATGACACGTTTGGTTTAGCTCGGTGGTGGTTGGGATCTTTTGGAAAAACCTATATAATTTTCTTAGATTTTGCAAGTCCTGTTGTTGTTGTTGTTGTTGTTGTTGTTGTTGTTGTTGTTGTTGTTGCATTAAATTTTAGAGCTATAGAAATGGCAATGATATGCTATGATATAGATCTTATGCATATACAATACAGTAAACATAGGTACTAGTACACCAGCTGGGGCGGTGTGTAGCCATGCTGTTGTGGCTGGTCCTTAAGATAGCCAATCAAAAAGTTGATGATTTAAGAGGCTCTTCTTGCTGGAAACTCCCACCAATGTGAAAATTCGTGACTCTCCAAATCTTCAATGGAAATCCGTTTTTGCTTTTTCGTACGCCAAATGCGGATCTGTGATTCATGTGATCATGTGAAGGTATTAATGAAAGCTCAGACTTTGTCTATTGGTTCTGATGAACATTTCACATTAAAATGGGTGAATCGTAGGGAGCAAAACCAGCAAGTTTCAATGCTAACAGATCCAACCAAAAACTCCATGCAGGTGGAGGTCAAGAAGGACCCGCTCCAAATGGATCCGGTTCGGGTGACGAAGAAGCATTTGAAAGTCAGATGGCTTACCTGGAACATCTACCATTTCTCTATCTATCTATGGAAGTAGTGAATTTTTGTAGGTTATTATAGTAATTTGCCATGTAGAAAATTTTTACAACTTTGCCAGTAAGATGGGCCTTGAGGTTTATATTACCCAATTATAGCGTGATGATGAACAAGCCACCAATTATTAAGGTTCCTATTAAGCAACCAGGATTTCATGGAATGGAACAAGGGTCTGAAACACTGAAACACTGCTCACATGTTTCTTGACAGGAATGACAAGAGAAAGTTTCAGACTATTTCACGCTCTGTTTTCTCTTTTGAGGCGCCAAAATTCTGTAGATGTCTGCTGAAATCATGATGTCAGATGACCAACCCCTGTTTTCTTAAAAGTCTTTTTGGATGGAAACTTCCCCTGAATTTTCCAGACATTCTGCATGGCTTTTCGCGGTACCTGTTGCGTGGCCTTTCCAGGAGAAACCCGAGAAACCCGAGAAACCCGAGAAACCCACTTGTATTGGCGTTCCAAGGCGGGGTTTTAAACAAGATCTAAAGTTTTTTTTGTTTCAAAAGCGAACGTCAACTTATTGCATCAAAAAAAGGGGGAAAAAACCAGTTTTTTGGAGCAAAGTTTTTCTGCACCACAAATTTCGAAAAAAAAACATTCAGGGATCCCGTAAAATGCTTTTTCTTGAGAAAATCTATGGACTTCAATGACTCCAAAAAGAAGGTGTCCGGATTTGAACCACAAAACAGCGGAAGAGCAGAGGGTAAGAAGTGTTCCAAGCATTCCCAGAAAAGAACTTCACTCCGTGGAGTTTTTGATTTGTCAAATGTCAGGTGAATATCAAGTGTTTTTCACCCTAAGTTGCTTCTTTTCGAGGAGAACGGTGAATCACCGAATGAACATCCTTCAAAAACTCGGTCGTTTATTGTGTAAATTAATAACAGGTACTCACCAAGTATCCATAATAAGCATCCAGAAGCTTTATTAAACTCGAATGTTTGCACATATTTTGCTTCGGGATGAAACGGTACTGTTGAACGGTGTGGGAGCTGAGAAATCTCCGGTCCAACCAATCTGTGTTCGAAGTCGAGAGTCATCTAAATCACACAGAGATTCCTAACATTTACATAAATCTGAACCTGGAGTGATGTCATTCATTAAAATCGGGAAGAACAGGAAGTTATAATTTATAATCACCACCGAACATCAACCACTTCTCATGAGATCAGAGTTCGATCATGCAATTCAAAATTAGGGTTTTCATCTTCCTATGTCTAACACAAACACCAGCAAGCTTGTGCTCAAAGCTGGAAATTTCGCAGCCTTGGAGCGTGGAAGAACTGCAGATTTCAGCTAGAAGAGATGCTTATGATTCAGTGATGCGCTTTTATGTATTTTACAGCACCTGAATAGATAGATTTCTATTTCAGTCTTCTTTTCGGAGGACCGAGCTAAAGTCAAGAAGCCAATTTGGCAAGTTTGAAAGCGCAAAAAACCTGACCCAAAAACATGAAAGGATGGTTGGAGATATCTCCAATAAACATCGGCGTTGACTTCAATGGTGAATCATTCCTATTATTCCATCTCATTATATAAGACATGGTGGAATCCTTTACAACAGATTTTTTCTTTTTCAGGTAGAAGAGCATAACTCACATTTCAGGTGAATCATGTTCAATCTCCGCATTTCACCTTCGATTTGCGGTGGAACCCCGCGCCATGATGAAGCTGAAAAAAGCAGCTGTGCGGCGCGATGTCGAAGCGGCACATTGAAGATCAATGGCAACAAAATGGGCCAAAATTTCACTTCATTCTCTGGGTGTCTTGGCAAGCAAAAACCAAACCTGATGGAAAGGCTTACAATGATAGGGGGCTTCATACGTGTTTTTACACAAAAGCCAAGACAATTGGCTTGACATAAAGTGATCTGTTTTTTCAATATTGTGGTGAATTTAGTGGTTGATGGTCAAACCGGTGATCTTGGAAGATGAGTGGAACACAGCAGTGACAACAATACTGCAAGCAGATGTTGAACACATAGTTTTCACTGCATGATTGCGAAACACGTCCGCGGATTGGAACGATAAGCCGTTCTTTGAAATCTGCGGATGATTTCCGAGGTCCACTGTAGGTTACTATGTCACGCGACCACCTTGTACTTTTTAGACACTCATAGCCAAGTCTGTCTATATAAATATACTATGCATGAATATGATAGTTCTCGCAAGACTTTCTTGAAGACACGGCAAAAACCAGCTGCGCGTCATCGTCAGGAACATAGCCAAGACGGCTTTGTTTATCATCCTCCTTTGACAGTGGTCCCTTAGCTGAACATGAGATGTGAGTTGGTGCTGGAATGGACTTGTATGTATCCAGAGGGATGAAGTCCCTATACTCACTAATTCCTCCGAAAACTAACATGGAACCTGAGAATCGGTTTTATTCTCCACAGAACACTTGAAGGATTTCTTCTATCGTCCGATCTGCTGCGTTTCCGATCTATTGGCCGACTCTTCCTTGAAAGCTGACTCTTCGCGACTTGTGGTAGACCTACTGCCTCCTAGAACCACACCATGGGCCGGGAATGATTGATATTTAACTATAACCTGGGACCAGCAGGATGTTTTCATCTTTTTTGAGCACATTTTCTTTTTTTTGGGGGGGGAGAGCACACCACTCGAAGGTTCAAGATCCACAGATGAAAGAATTACACCAGCGGTGCTGTTTTGGGTGTTGTTTTGGTTGGTGTAGGCAGGTGCTTGGTGCCACCGTTGAATCTGTTTTGGTTTCAGTCTGACACCATCGACGCAGACGTGGGCAAAGGTGGCAAGTGTTTTGGAACGAAGAACACTGACAATGAGCGCGACAATGAAGTTGCGGTTAAGCAGCACCTATCCAACATGAAGCACCCAAAGATCCAACGGGGCACGAAGTGCCTCCTTCTCCTTTGCAGCATCCACGACAACACCCGAAACAGCATTTACAGTACCCAAAACACCTCCCTTCCAGATCCAACTGTGGCACCAAGGACCTCCCTAGTGAGAAGTAAGAAACCCTATAGATATCGCTATCTGGGGAAACACTTTTTTGCAAATTTCCTGGTGTTCTGGATTTTGGGCACTGTTTCCAACTAGCTTTTGACAACACAACGTTGGATCCCTATTTTCGGTGTCACCTCAAACCGCTTCGTTTGTCCTAGCTCATCTTGGCTCCAAAATTTGGAGACGAAGATCAAGGAACTTGTAACCTTTCATGGACAAACGGCATCTAGCAAAGAATCATTCTAAAGATCACGGATTTGCCCACGATTGGCCACTATGTTAGGTTTCTGGGTACCAGCCACTTAGGTAACAAATAGTTTGAAAGTAGACAACCAGCGCAAGATACGCCAGTTCTTCAGGTGAACCCTGCCCAATGGTGATCCACACCGTTGCTGTAAGAATGCCCCCGACACTTATTGGCTTGCCTTTTCTGGGTGCAGGCAAAATCTGGTGACACTCAGTTATTTTGTCCTCAGCCTGCAATCTGTGAAATGTTGGTTTTCTTCATCTTTGCTTTGCATTTGCCGGGTCCTCCTGCAGCTGCTCTTTGGCTCTGCTTTGTTGATCTGTCCTTCTGTCAAGAACATTACACTTTGGGCCCGGTGCAAAAGTTCAAAACAATCAACGAGGCGGTGAAATCCCGGGACAATGAAAACACTTCTGGGCATACCTTCGTCTGTTTGTGAGGCTGACACTACTCCAATCCGTCACTCTGGTTGGCTACAACTTGGGTTGGCAGAGTTGTGTTGTTGACCCAGCCACCAGTGTTCAGAACCTAAGCTCCCGAAGAGCATTTTGCCAGCTTCAATGCGGATGAGTCTTCGCTCGACTGACGGTCATTGTGGGATGCACAAACACGACTTGGTGGAGGTTTTCGGTCTATTTGGGATGCGGGGTCATCATCGAATAGCTAATGCTGACGAGCAGGAATACTAACAGATGCTTGGTGACTCACCTCTGGAACTAGAGGAATTTTGAGCACCGGGTCACTTCTGAGATTTTAGAGATTGTGCGGCATGCTTCCTTGCTCCTGAACTCGCTTTTGAGATCTTCAATATTTCGAGACATCTTTGCTGCCATTGACAGACATGTTGATTGGCAAAGCATGCAACACCGTGAAGTTTTGCACGCTCACGTGCGCCAATGCCTCGCAGACAACATATGCGTGCAGTCAAGACTTTGATGGGCCAGAAGTCTTCTACAGTACTTGGCTTTGAAGCGTGCAACCCAAAAAGGTGCGACTGTGCGACGTCGTGCTCGCAGTGTAGCGATGCCCCGATGCTTTTTTGAAGCTGTTCGAAGCTTGCCTAGATCAGTCAGTAGAAAAAGCCGTGGTTTCCAATCAACAGCTTGAACTTGCAGTACATCAGTCCACTGGTCACATTGAGGCTCAGAAGAAGCTTGACAAGGTGACCCACATGCAATGCAAATATGCGAGCGACTCGGCAGGGGACACATCCCAGATCCGAACGGGGCAAGGGTGCAAATGAATCGAGACAGGAAGTTGGAACGCTTTCCGTTGTTTCTCTTTTCCTTTCTTTTCGTGTAGCAATCTGACCAACTTTTAGCAACGTCACACAATGTCACAACAAATTGCGACCCAAGGTTCTGAAATAAGAAGGGTAACGGAGGGAAAGAAAGGCCTTGCTAAGTGCTAAACTCGATTTTGGGGCCGCAAAAGTGAGCACCTTGCTGAAAATCCATTCTGCTACCATAGATCGCCGAGGCGCCAAGAAGACCCATTTCCCGCACTTAAGCAATTTTCGGCAAGATGACTTCGGAAGACTTGTCGGAAAGATGCTCATTTTGAAGTTTTTGGTGGCGCAAGACTTCCAGATGGAGTGTCTTGTCGAATTTTTTCCTTTGTTGCCTTCTGGCTGCAAAGTGCCGGTAGCCCGCTGAACCAGGAAATTAATCATTACCTAGGTTGTGGGGAAGGGCCGCGCGCCCTTTTTTTCCTAATGTAACGAACTACCATCTATATATAGTTCAAACCATATCTACTTCGGCTTATAACCGCCTGCGAATTTTGTTGCTTTGCCAGAAGCAAATGCTTTTGAGGCCATGATGTGAAACATTTTGCAGTGTTGACCACCATGAGGTTGACAGCCAGTTCTGTCCAGAAACGTATTCTGCATGTGTACAGTGTAAAAACCAATACAGAATGTACATTGATATATTGTCTCTAGTCTTGTGGTGGGTAAGGTGCATGGTTGTTTTTCGCCCAATTCTAACCCGAGCGCAGGACCTTCGAGGGGGAGACCTTTGTCTACCGGCGCTCAAACAAAAGGGGAAGTGGATAATGTATTTTGCCAATCACTTGCCAAAGGTGTGGAAACTGCTCGCGGTAAAGTATGTGTGGGTCATCGGCCCTCAATAATATAAAGGGAGGAGTACTGGAAGGGTCCTAGGTCTTGCAAAACCATTTTGACAGTGTTTTCGCATTGTACTTCATTGGAATTTCCGTACCAATCAATTTCAATCAGATCCTGTAGTTGGCGCGCCTTTCTCAGGTGACATGATTGCATAAGCAGAAAAGCAAGCTGACCGAAGAGCCCCCCAAAAAGGCATGAAGGCACTTTCCATATAGGGAAGCTTTTGGAACCAACCCATGACAAATCACCTGAAGATTTCCCCGTGGGTGCCTTATCAAACAAGATATCTGGGGCCCAAAAGATTGAAGACCAACCAAGTTTGCAGCCAATTGCAGTTCAAAACAATTCCACTGCATGGCTATGTCGGCCGAACCGAATACAGGTTGGGTTTGCAATGGGCCGCTTTCATGAATGAAGGCAGAAAAGGACGGCGATTCTTAAGTCTAATCCCAAGTTTCTGTGAAGCTTTTTGTTGCTTGGATGCAAGACACGAAAGATCTGGGCACGATTCATGCTTTTGTTTCCAGGCTGTCGGAAAAATGTTCTCCCCTAGCCGCACCAAACGAATTGGAAGCTCCACGCAGGAATGCCTGGTTTAAGAGTTGCAGGGAATGACAAACAGCGTGGGGATTTCAATAGGTTTCGTTTCCGTTATTTTTTATTATTGCAAATGACAGTGCCTGGAAACACCGCATGCACTCAAGAACAGGAAGGACAGGACATTGTTGACAAACAGGTCATGCAAAACAAGTTTGCAGCCATGGCATTGCCACATTGACCGCACAGGATAGAACACAGAATTTCTCAAAGGAATGGTTAAAGGCTGCCCTCCATCCAGCCACATCTCCGCTGATTTCGGCCCATATTTTGGTCTATTGCGGGGAGGTGTTGCTGGGGGCAAACACATGGGCCAAACGGAACAGGTATGTGAGAGTTGGGCTATATGTACACTTTTGGTTTGGTCAAGAATTTTTTTATACTTACAAGCCTCGTTTGTTGCAGTAAATCAAATGGATGGTAAGATCTTATCGCCCACCGCACCCATACCTGTTTCCTACGAAGACACCCGAAACACCACTCAGTACAACGTTTTAGTTATGTGAAGGGGAGTCATGTTAGCTGAGCTATGACATGTCTGCCCGGAAGTTTTGAGACCCGTTCTTTTTTGTGGGTAAAGTCGCCGAATGTGGACAAGCCCTGTCACTCTCATTGCTGTGAATTTTCGTGTGCAATTTATCTTTGATCACTCTGCATCTCACCTCGCACCCTTAAGGGGGATAGAGCAATGAGTGGTGCAGGCAAAGGGGGTGGAGCATCACTCAAGGAAGTTTCAGAGATTTGATCTTGATGCAACCAACTCGAACAAAATAAACAGTCCGAATCTTCCGTAGCTGTGCACTTAGTCATTTTGGGTACCAGAGTTATGTATCAGAACTTGGATTGTCTTGGCTTGTAGGCTGGCTAGGGGGACAGATCAAGTTTTCATACATGTACTCCTGCGAGCTGGGGCTGAAACAAACAACAACAAGGAAAGAGTTCAAAGACTTGTGGAATCTCACTGGTGGGGCCCTAAAAAAAACCACCCACCCTCATCCCAAAAAAAACACCCAAAGGATCCTGGGCGCGACCGAATAGTTTGGCTTGAGATGATATCTTTCAGCATCTTTCAATCAATACGTCTTCTCAGGGAAATAAATATATTTTGATATATACATGACTATATATGTGCTTATTTCTCATTATAGAGGTACACATATCAAACATAGTTTTCTTCTTTCTGCAGTATCTCGTCGCTTTTCCGTTTTTTCAACATTCATCTTGGGAACTTCAGGATATGGCGGACATTCGTTGCTGACCTCACCAACTCCACAGCAGGACCGTTGGCAGGGTCCTACAAATTCTTTTTGGGGAAATCGGCTCGTGCTTGAAAGGCGCTTGGAATCCTGTGGTCTGGACCTCACCCACTGCCAATTCAGGCTCAAAAAAAAACGTGAAAAGAGGTCATGATTGGAATTCTCTCACCACACAGCTTGGACCAGTGTTTAACAAAAAAAATGATAAGAGAAAATGGTTCTTAAGCCGGCCGCGATGCACCATGATGTGGCCTGCGGGTCAGATACAGAAAAAACGGAACTGCAAGAAGTTGGTTGTGGCCCAGGCGAGGTTTCGGTAAAGGCCTCAGCGACAGAAACGGCTAGAATCGACCTGGCGGAAGCTCAAGAGATATGGAGTTATGAAGAAGATATGGCCTTTTTAGCCAAAGCCAGTGAAAAAAACGAAACCGCAATTGGCAGTATAGAGAAAATTACAAAGAGAGAACCTGGCAGACATGGGAACGAGTAACCATGCTAGCAGAAGATACGAATTGCTAACTCAGTTTGCCATCTAGTTCGCAAGATGCTCCAGGTGCCACTCCAGCCAAGCCATTCAGGTCACTACGTGAACACGTACTGCAGGTAGCACGAAGGTGCTGAGGCTTTGAGTTCGTCGCTCCCCAAGACCCCAGAGCACCTAAAGCGTGGGCCTTCACCTCTTGCAGAGAGGATTGAACCTGTTGCTAAGCAACTGAAATGTGAAACTTGGGTGTACCTGGAGGACTATGTGATTGACCAATACAGTCAAAAACCGATGGTGGAGCCCAACCATTCCACTTTACCTATTCGAAAGGATGCACGTCCCAGGTGGTCATGTTATAGTCACATACCTCCAAAGCTCTCTAAGGCAAAACCAGCTCCGGTGATTTGCCCTCCTTATGGTATCCAGTTGCTCACAGAATACAGACGATCACTTCAGCGAAACACTTGAGCAGCAGACAAAAGTGAGATACCAACTGAGTGTTGATCCTCTCAAGCGGATCCTGGTCAGAGCCTAGAATTTGAAGGCATGAGCTACTGGCTAAGCCATAGCAACTCACTCACGGTCTCGATCGAGCCACTTTGGAAAAGAGATTTGGATGGGTTTCATTGGGTGGAAAAGGTTCATAGCTCTGTATAGATTATATGATACTATCCATAGATTCTTGAGTTATGAACTCCATACATACAATTTTTCACTATAATCATCATGTGTGATGTTCTTACATCCATGTATATTTTCTACAACTCTATTCTGGGGCACCTCCCCAGAATGGAAAACAGGGTGGTGGAGCATTACTCAAGGAAGTTTCAGAGATTTGATCTGGACGCAACCAACCCGAACAAAATAAACAGTCCGAATCTTTCGTAGCTGTGCACTTAGTCATTTTGGGTACAAGAGTCATGTATCAGAACTCTTCAGTTTTTATTTGGTTGTTGTTGTGGTGGTGGCGGTGGTGGTGGTGGTGGTCGTGGTGGCGGTGGTTGTCGTCGCAGTCGCGTTGCCGTCGTCGTGGTATTTGTCGTCATCCTCCCTGTCAGCTCGGCCAGTGGCGCTCCTATCAGCGGGGAGCACTCACAAAAACCCATGAATTGGACCAAAGGAAGGCACCGCCAGCAGCAGGAGTGGAAACAAAAAAGATTGGTATATATAATGATAGCCAAACTTTTGTTCAATTATGCGAGGTTGTTTGACGATTGCAACCACGTGCATGCCAACGTTGATACGACTTAGCGTGTGGGAACGGAAACATGAGCCGAGGAAGATGTTTTTGGAGACTATTACGACAACACGGGGCCGCGACTTTGCCACTTGACTGGTTACTGGTTGACTGGTGGTTGTGGGCGGTGTGTTGTTGCCGTGATGTCTTGCGGGGCATTGGGGCAGTACTGGAGGATTGTGTAGGGATGATCATGTCTATCATTGTCAGGCTCAGTGGTTACACGTTTTTGGAACATCACTTTGGTCCACAGACATCGAAGTATTGAAACCATTTTTTGTTTTTTTGCAAACTGAGGCCTGAAGATTTTTTGTTTGAGGTGTTTTTGGTGAACCTCCGAGGTGTGCCATTTATCTACTGCCTGACTCAATTTGGACTGACTCGGAACCTAGCAGGACCGAATCCCTTAAGAAATCGAGAGATGCTGAAACCCGCGGGAAGATGGGTGAAGACTGCCTTGAGGCAAAGAATGCGATGGCGTGATGGAACCCTGGAAGCGAAGTCTGGATCTTGTACATTGTTGTATGAGCATCTTGGATGAATATTGATTCATACTGTGAAATCCTGCAACAGTGGATAGGAAGCGCATCCCATTATTTACAAGGTTTTATATATCCCAAGTGCAGGATTTCCTCCATCAACAGTATTTGATGGTGTTTATCTTGGGGATGATCGTTTTGATTATGATTTTGAGAGATTTCCAGGAGAATTGGAAACTCTTTGCATGAACATTTAAATCTGACTCTATGTGCTAGGGTCTCTTCATGCAAAGCCATGCAATACAAAAACAAGTGACACCTACATGCCTATGTAACTATGTACTGCTTCTATCATTGTTTATGACGGCCATATGTTTTCTCAATACGTTGGAACGGGGCGGTGCCAGAAATTGAAGCAGAGCTCCAAATGCGGTCGATGAACTCGTACAAAAATTTGGGGGTTTTGGTCATCCGGAAGCATTGAATTTCCCGACTAGATCCGCGTATAAACCCGTATGAATGGGTGCTATGACCATGATCACTATGGAGAAGGAGATGAAGTTTTGAGCGTTGCCATAGCACAAATGACTATTTTGTGTGTTATGCCTCGTTCTATCAAGCATACAGGTCTGCTAAGAAATCCATGAACTCTCTTCAAACCCTGTGAAACTTGAGTCGGAAATCTTGATGACCTCTCTCCGGAGGTGCTCCTGTGTTTAGTAAATAAGATCCATCCGGCATGCCATTTTTCCCATCAGGAATGTGGCAAGATTTTGCAGTTTTGCTCCCTAGTGTCTATTGTCCTTCACTTTCCCGTTGTTTGGTGGGTAGGGGGAACATCCCAAGATACCTCTTTATAACTTGGGATGTAATTTCACCAGTCACCCACCGGAAAACATCGTGGGGATCATTTTCCAGTAGCTCTGGCAGAATGCAATCCAACAGTAACAAAATTCAAGATAAGTCAACAGACACAATTTCCTGTAAAGGTGGTGGTTTCAAATATTGTTTGAACATCTTTCACACCCCTATTTTGGGAAGATCAACCCATTTTGAGTACTATTTTTTCAAAATGGGTTGAAACCGGCACCAAACAGTTTGTTTTTGTAAATCTTCCCTCTGGCCTTTTGGTTGTGGTAGATTTGCCACCTTTCCCAACCATTGATCTCAGGAATGACGGCCAAAGAAGGCACAGTTGGGGAATTTGGGGAATGAGGTCCAAGGTTTGGGCATTCATTCAGGTTAAGGAGTGCCCAGATACACCAACCCCTTCAACAACGTCTTCTCCAACTGCTATTTTAGAGATGGGCAAGCTGTTTAGTTTGGGGAGTGTACCTAGTTTTACAATGATTCTGCAAGTCTATGAGCGGAATTTTCTATCATGGTGCTGGGCAAAAACTCCGGTGATCGAAAATAGCATTGACTTTTTCACCATGGAAGAAAAGCATTTCCTGGTGGACCATGACATGTGTGCTATTTCTGCAAGGCATAACGTATACAGGTATGTTATGGAGGATGCCTCGATTGCATGTCAGGTTGTTGGCAATGCGTACAACCATGGGCACCCCCAAACCCTGTTGTTTTGGAGGGTTTTGATGCTTAAAACCATGGTTCCGACAAGGTTTAAAACCCTTTAGTTTTTGGGCGCATATGGATATAAAACATGATATTAGATAGATCATCGATCAGTTTAGAGATAGACATAGACAGACTCTGGACGAGCTTCACACCTCTTTGAAGATACATTACCAAGACTGTTGGAAATACAGTAGTGTAACGCCACTTGCTCACCCCCGTAAATATATATATATACATACATATACATTATATTTACACACATACAAACCTCTCCAAATAGATATCTCAATAGAAGAATCAAGAGAAATTCGGTGATCACCACCAGAAAGGATGTATACTGTACCCTCCCTGAAACTAACAGTTCACCCCTGAAAATAGGCCGGGCGCCAAAAGATTACGATTGAATTCCAACCATCAATTTTCAGGTGCGAGCTGTTAGTTGCAGGGAGTGTAAGAACCCTATGCTAACTCATGGGGATCTTCATCCATGGTGTCACCTGTGGGCTTGGGATTTTGAAAAAAACAACTTTAGGTCGGGCGTTTCGACCAGAAGTGATGCACTTGGCAGCCTTATCGCCACAGATGCTTGGCTGTTTTGACGATGGTTTCCTGGTTGGTGGTTTCAGATAGTTTTTATTTTCGCTCCGAAAATTGGGGAGATGATCCAACATGACTAATGTTTTTCAAAGCGGTTGAAACCACCAACTAGAATTCTTAATGGCCAAAAAATGAACAGTCCAACGAAATTCTGATGGTTGAAGACTTTTTCAGCTACGAGTATATTTTTGTGCAACCCTTGAAAGCAATTCGATGAGATGCAAAACGCATGCCCAACCACAAAAGATGACATCTTCTCCAGACAAAACATTTGTTTTCCACACAAACGAACGTTGAACCAAATTTTGCTTTAAAGGACAGCATTTCAACACCCCCCCAAAACGCACATGGTTTTAGTTTTGCATAGACTCATGTGGAAAGCCACATGACATGCATGTTTGAATTGATACCAATTTTTGATCCATTTCAATTTTGTAGCGGAGTTTGCGGGGGTTGACTTTTCTCCTTCAGTATATAATCATGTCTTTTTGCCAATTTTGTCCTATGAAGAGCGCTCACCAACCATGGGCTGCTTACAATCATTGAATTTACACCATCCAACTGCAAAAGCTTAAAAGGAAGTTTAGGATCAACAAAGAATCTCATCCCAAATGGAGTTTATCTCAGGTACCTGTAGATTAATAATAAAGAATTGCAATTATAACTCACTTCTGGGATTTATATAGATCCATGTTTTGCTCCATTTTTGGCATGGAGAATCTGATGAACTTATTCACATCCCTGACCCCCAAAACCCAAGGAGAGCGATCCGCTACACGGTGGAGTCCTTTCGGCTGTCGCCTGGTCTGTGGAGTGGGTGCTATGATTGGGATGATTGCCTAGTTTGATATGGGGATGGGCCCCTCCAAACCATCAGGATCATCACTGATTTTGGGTAGAGGATCTTAAAGAATCCCTACTAATCTTGATGTTTGTACTGACATTTTTGGGAGGGTGCATCCCGACATTAGCTACTGTAACAGCTTTATATCTCCTGTTTAATGGCTCATGACCCATCCTCTCGAAAAAAAAACAGTTTGGGACTCTCTAAGCAAAATGCTCCCAAAAAGATGAAGGTGACTTGAGAAGCAGAGCTGTTCTCCAACCCTCTAGAGACTGCAACATTGGACCTTTTCCACCATAAGAACCTTGTTACATGGGAAAATCGGGCCCCTAAAGATTGACAGGTATTGTTCCTTGGTGATGTAGGGTTTCTCCTATTTTTTAGGGTTGTTTCGGGTGATTATGGCAAACCCTGAATAAGCTCTTTATCTCATTTGTTTTGCCAAAATCCTCCGTATGTATTGTTGATGGACAAACTTCCTGAAAAAAAAAAGCAGTTGATTAAAGCGCAGTTGAGTTGCCATTGGAAAAGATGTTGCCATTAAAATTTCGTAGATGAGACGTTTAGATTCGTTTAGCTATCAACCAGCTATTCGTGCTCAATGTAAATAAAAACCTTTCATAGTTCGCACCAGGAAACAAAGGTTATGTTGGATTCCCCACTTCTTGATGGTCCAACCACCTTGATGTTCCCGAGGTATAACAAGCGACGGCGGAAAAATGTGCTGACGGAGAGCACAGTGCTGGCAGTGCCGGTGCATGTTCTTGAAGGCCCTTAGAACGCAGAGTATTAGTAACAAGGACAACCACGAGTTTGTTTTTGTATAGATTGGTTCTGTGATGTGTGTGATTCTGAAATCACCCACTAGCATCTACTAGCACCTTGTGCGAAACAAATTGATGGTTTTTTCAGTCAACGGTATGCATGTTTTGATGGTAGTTGAAGGACTACGATGAAACAATATTTCAGAATGTAATATATAGGCTATTGTTCAAGATTTTAACTGATCGCAATTGGGCACCGGATTTTGTCCATCAAAAGTGTATAATTGGATCATTCCACATTTCACAAGGTGTTTTTTGGGCATCTCCTTGTTTCAAAAAATCAAAATGAAATGTCATTCATCATCAGACCACAGATGATACCCTTGGAATTCGCACACCGACCGTGTTGCCAAAAGTTGTACCGACATATGAAACATGGCGTCACCTTCACCACCGGTGCTGTGCTCTCGAAACCTTCTTCCGGCGCGACAGGTGTTGTCTCATCGGAGGA
Source organism: Breviolum minutum Mf 1.05b.01 (assembly GCA_000507305.1). Lineage (NCBI taxonomy): Eukaryota > Dinophyceae > Suessiales > Symbiodiniaceae > Breviolum > Breviolum minutum. The sequence continues at coordinate 53,674 of DF239091.1, read as the reverse complement.
GTCAGGAGTTACAGTGGAAGATTTGGAAGGGGCCAGGGCGCTCAGCGCTGCGCGGTCGATGTTTCCATAGCAAACCTTGGTTTGTTGGTCGTTTCGCTTGGGGTTTTGGGGATTTAGATTTAGCCACTATTTTTCAATTTATAGATATATAGCCTGATAAGTTCGGAATAAGGGACAAAATCTATGTACTTTAGATCATTAAGACATATCTTTTTTTGTCGGACCTAACGATCATAAATTTGTTTTGCTTCCTCACACGGCGCCACTTGTGCCACTTGGCAATGTTGGCAATGAAAAATCCGTACTGGGATGTTAGCAGAAAAATTGTAAATGCAGCCAAAACTGACACCCCTGAAAACTGACATGACAATGGAAAATAACCATTGGAAGGTTTATCTCCTATTGAAAATGGTGATTTTCCATTGTCATGTTAGTTTTCTGGAGGGTAATTGGTGGTTTGGGTTTTCTCATTCAAATTCTGGAATTCCCTTATAAAAGGTATTACGGTCTTATGTACTACTTCGAGGTCTGGTACTCCGAGACTTCCAAACCACCGGTTGCCCATAGTAAATGTGTTACAAGCTCAATACATCCTGGTTAGAAGTGAACTCGTGTATGACAATTCTGGCCACTAACGATTTGCAGAGTTCTGAAATCTCCCAGCAAGTAGTCCCCCTTTCTCAGAGGGATAGATTTTTTTAAATCATTCCCCATAGTAGATTCTCCTTTTCCATCTTTTAGAGTTGGAGGCTTGGAGAGAAAAAAGCCAACATTCCCCTCGAAAACTAACATGTCCCCGGAAGAATAGTGGTTGGAAGAGGATCCTTTCCTTTTGAACTGAGTTGAAAACTGGACCCTTTTTAGGGGACATGTTCGTTTTGGAGGGTGTAAGATTGACCTGGCAAACCATCATTTCCTAACAAACATCTCTGATGGTTCCAGCCATAGTCTAGGTGAGTGGCTAAATAAACTGGTACTTTGAATAGTACTGGAGTAGTACAGAGTAGTGCTGGAGTGGTACTGGAGTGGTACTTTGTAGTAGAGAGTAGTACTTTGTAGTATGGAGTAGTACTGGAGTAGTACTTTGTAGGACTGGCGTTGTACTTTGTAGTACAGAGCAGTACTTTGTAAAACGGCGTAGTACTGGACTAACATGAAATGACATCACATCACATCACATAACATCACACGTCGCAAATAACCACATTAACTCACCACAGGTCACCTCAGAACCAATCACCTTACTTCATCAACACACATCACCTCAAGAGACGCCAACTTTGTTCGAGTCATCAGAACAAAGGTTCAATCAATCAAGGTTGTCACAAACGATTCTATAGGCACATGTTCTTCTGAATTATATTTACTTTACCTTTTGAAACTTCCGCCACCGCCTCGTGCGGCTCTACTGGTAGGAGTTACAGCACCAACCTGCACCAAGCAACTCGTTGAAATCTGATATCCTCGCCTCACCGAAAGCATAGTTTGAAAGGTCATGTGAAGGTGAAGCATTTTTTACCCCGATGTTTGTTGGATTGTCAATTGAAGGTCTTCACATCCTCCTTTTGCTGTCTCCTCTCCCAAGTGCATCTTCTGCTGTAAAAAGTCAGCATCTAGCCACGTAGAACTTGTAGATTCTCCATTTGCCTGTCAGTGTCCGGAGGATCAACATGTCTTTCTCATTTTCACGAACCTCTAGATCTGGTAAAAGGTTGCAGATTACAATCAACCAACTGGCAGGAAAAAATCCAGTCGAATACACCAGAAAAGTCATCCTTGCCGTGGTTTCAAGGGGGTGAAACACAACAAAGGGGTGAAACACAACAAAGTCCTTTTCCCAACACCTTTGCTGCAGAGCAAACATCCATAAAGATTGAGAAGTTTCATCCTGGGATCGGTTCGATGCTAGTTGACCAGCTTTTTTACAGCTGGTACGCTCCACCCAACACTACACATATATGCTGTGTATAAATATATATATATATATTAAATTCATACATATGTATATACGTATTTTACAGGTACATCTGCATACACATCTTGCATATGTATATCTACATATCTTCTACATACACATTTATTTGTTACGCAAAAATTATTTTTATGTATATATATATGCATCTTACACACATCTATCCTGCAGATATGCACATGTCTTTTATATATGCACACTTCTTACATATCTTTAACTTACGTAAATATCCTACATATATATCTTACATATCCATCTTACGTGTATGCAAAATAAATTTACATATCTTACATATATGTTTCTTACATACCGACACATATGTATCTTACCTTTATATCTTTATTCATAAAGCTTGTTCGTATATCATCATTATATGGTGCAGTTTTGCCCTCTATATAGCTGCTATATAACTAGGGTACTTGCGCCAATTGTAGCTGGACTTTATGTTTGATTACAGGCTATGTAAATAGATCTGATGAGGTATGTATGTCCGATCACACAATTAGGGATCAAGACAATAATTGAAAGATCACAATTAACACGTCCCCAAGAAAATATGATGACAGAGAAATCCATGAAATTTCGATTTACGCGATGATGCTGGGCAAATTCGAACGACCTCAGCCAAGATCATCATAAATGGTGGTTTAGTATGGGAATCCCTCCAAGATGATGGCGAAGCCGAAAGGCCCCCCATGTTCAACATAAAGCAATCCAGGAAAAGATGATGCATGCGGTTGCTACTACCTGGCATTTGATTCTGGATTTCTTTATTCAAAGGAAGTGGCAGAACACCCCTTTTTGGGTTCATGGTAATGCAAATAGATGGAATTTGTACCACTCTGCCTGACAGTTTCTTGGGGATCTGTTGATTGAGGAAATTGTGCACTGCTTTCAAGTAGCTTCTGCATCTATGGTACTGACTGATTTGCATCTGAACTAGTTCATGATATCTACAGTCGTATGGTCGTGAGCGGATGAAAGGGCTGAAAATATTCAGAAGATGTTTGATCATATTTGCGGGCCGTATGGGAAACCCTCAAATCAATTGGCTCCCCCTCAAGCCAACCGCTTTTGATGGGAGTTGTCTAACATCGTGGTACACCCAACCCATTTGCCTTTCCACTCGTGGTCATCCCATCCAAAGCATGAGAAACAGAATAGGTTTGCCTGACAGCTGCTCAACCAGACCTGGGAATGAGAGAAGCGACGAGCAGCAACAAGAAGAAACGTCATCATAGAACGACAGGTCACAACAACCACAGAACAACAGCAGCAACAACAACGACACCAATGACAACCAACACCACCACGACAGCCACAACCACAGCCTTCCCCACAACCCAAAACCAACCAACAACCAACCACCAACCACCACCGGCGCCACCAAGAAGAAGAAAAAACAGAAGAAGAAGAAGCACAAGCACATTACCAAGAAGATGAACAGCCACAACAATGACGACAACAACACCAACAAGAACAACAAACAAACAACAAACAACAACCAGCAACGACAACGACGACAACGACAACAACAACGACAACAACAACGACAACAACGACCGCCGCCGCCGCCGCCCCCGCCACCACCATCACCACCACCACCACACCACCACCACAACAACAACAACAACAGCAGCAGAAAAGAACAGCAACAGCAACGACAATGACAACGACAAGCATGCCAAAAACAATGACAATGATGACAATGACACCAGCAAACAGCAGAACTGCGACGACAAGAACATCATCAACTACAACAGCGTGGACAGGAGCAGCGGAGCAACGCTAGCGTGAATCAAACTATTGAAAGCAGAGCCGACAAATGCAGCGCAATTCCAGACCGCGCCAGTACCCACAGCAGTCACCACACAGACCATGTTTCCAGTGCGCCGTGGGCAGCAGCACAGGCCGGCCTCCATCGACTCAGCAATTCATGTGGGCCCTCAGGCCCGTGGCAAGTTGCTATGCTCGGACCAAGTGCTTGGGAGCCTCGTGGAGAGCAGCGCTGGCGTTTGGGTGGTGTTGGCAGAATGTGTGGCCCAAAGGCCAGGAGAGTAAGGGAAGACAGCTATATTCAAAAAAGGGCGGCGACCTGAAGTGTGGAAGTTTGCCTGGTGTTCCCTGCATGTTAGTCCATGTCAAGATTCAAGATCATCCGTTTCTGCGTGCGCACCAGACACCTCTAGACACTTGGCAGCGGCTTGTTGAAAAAGATATGATGTGAGACAACATCTGGCTCTGCCCTGCATTTGCTTCTCTGTGCGGCTGGCATGCTACGGCCCCTTGTTACAACTTGACAGTGGCCTGGGTGGTAGAAACACTTCATTATTTCTGAACTGCAAGATCAGTACGAATATATATATATATATATTCACAATTTTTTGATATCTTCATCTAATTATTTGTTGATGCTGACTGATTTTTATAGATATTTTTTCTTTCAATATACGTGATGAAAGTTGATGCGCGTGAGAAGGTGTTTGTCATTGTCCAGGCTGCCTCGCATTTTCTTGTTGTCATGCTGAAGNACTGTAGTTTTTATAGATATTTTTTCTTTCAATATACGTGATGAAAGTTGATGCGCGTGAGAAGGTGTTTGTCATTGTCCAGGCTGCCTCGCATTTTCTTGTTGTCATGCTGAAGGCACTGCAATGGATTTTTTCCTTGAATCTTGGAGCTTGTGATTGTGCCAACTTCCTGGATTTCGCAAGATGAGCTCCATCTGCGCTGAGCGAGTGGAATCAAACCGATCTTGGAAGAAACTGAGAACATTGACCACGCATGGCGGTCATGTGGCACTAGCCAGTCGTGCTGTTCCCATAGAAAAAAGGTTGGCTGCTGTGATGGCAGTGCTGTTTGTCGGTTGAGGCTTTTGCTGTGCAGTGTTTTGTGCGACTGACGCTTGAAGGTCCGACGACTGGCGCAACTATCTGGCAAGATGAAAACTAGGCCGGGGAAAGTGTTGCAGAGCTTGGGTGGAAGTGTTCTTCAAGATCCGCAGTAATTGCCCAAGCTTCATGTAGAATATAACGTCGGAAATCTTCTAACACCCTAACAGGTCGGAATCTGAAGCATTTTTTCAGGGTAAGACATTGTCGTCAATTTTGCACTTGTGATTTTCAAGTCCAGTGAATTAGAATTACGCCCTTTCATTTCTTTATGTCTTGCATGTGGGTCTGTTAGAAGCGGGCGTCCATGTTAATCCAGGTCAAGGTAGCAAATATGTATGGGCCAAAATGTTGACAGCACAGTGGAAGCTTGGTAAATTGTCAGCAGCCACATGAGATTTGCAAAAGATATTCTGGACTCAACTTCTACAGGGGCAGAGGACATTCCTCCAAGGATTGCAGAATCTGCCTTTAACTCTACTTGGCTTCTCCAGATGTTTTTACCGGCTGAAAAAGGCAATGCCAATCAAAGCTCTAGCTTCGAGGGGTGGATGCAAAAGTTGAGCGGTATTGCTGCAATCATCAGGAACTCTCGGGCTTCGAGCGTTTCTGGCGCCCCCTGGTTTTCTGACAAGGCACGCCATACAGATGGACGGACATAAGGACAGACCAGCCGACAAACCATCATGCGTGCGCACTACACTTGCTAGATGCATGCAAACAAAAGTGCATACAGACAGCTTAAGAATCAAACAGACATACAAAGCTATATTCCTACATACATGCAAACTTACGTTCATACATACATACATACAGGCATACATAAAACCAAACAAAGAAAGAAACAAACATACATGCATACATACATACTGACAGACATACATATGTACATACATACGTACATACATACATACATACATACATACATGCATGCGTACCCTACATACCGCACACCCCGTTTTTAACATACCACACATACCACTCAAACCCGCATTACATTCGATTCATGAATTTTCATGTCCCTTTTCAATGTTCAATCCCGGTTTCAATCTTGAAGTTGTTGTACTTTAGTTTTCAGTTGTTCATTCTCTCTTCATGGCTTTCTTGTTCATTTCATCTTCCTTTCAAGGTCATACATACATACATACAAACATACATACATACCTAGATACCCAAACTCATTGATATTTACGCCCCTACATGCCCACGCAACACATGCCCCCACACCCGTACGTACAAACATACACCCAGACCAGACCAGGCCAGGTCCTATACCCAACCTCACCGACACCACCCATCATGACCGGAGCGACGGACAGATTTTTCCTTGTCAGTATTTGTGTGCTGGTCTGGTCATCCTCTCCTGTTTGCGCAGGTCTTGCAATGAATCTTGTCCGGATGGGTCGCGACCGGCCAGCCTCTTGCCTTAATATTTTGGTTCTCGGAGATGTCCAAAACCAAACCTGCAAAGCTGGCGTTAGATCAGCAGTATCTTTGGTATTCGGCTCTGCAGTATTTAGTCAAAGTTGACATTGATGCTATGCAACTAGAGCAGGGAATTACCTTTCCATGCATAGCACACAAACATGATAGACCCACGTGTGCAATTCAATGACTTCCTGCCAAGTTCGATGTTTCTTGAGACAATACGCCATTCAACCTTGTGGCAGGTGGGTGTTGCAATGTGTTTGAAGGTTTCAAGGTGGAAATGAGGTAGGATTTGAAGGTTTCAAGGTTGAAATGAGGCAGGATTTGAAGGTTTCAAGGTTGAAATGAGGTAGGATTTGAAGGTTCTGGCTGGGTTCCTGCGAACAGAAGCCAGCCAAGATTGAGATTCTGACTCCCAAGTGTCCAGGGACCTTGCGGGCGAACACAAAGTGAGAAAATGATTTCATCATCTGATGCAGAGGTTTCCCAGATGAGGATGACAACCTGCCCGAGATGACACTGGCCAATCGTGCCGACTGTGGCCATTCTAGCTTGCTTTTCTTGCTTGCTTTTCCTGCTTGCTTTTCTAGCTTGCTTTTCTCGCTTGCTTTTCTAGCTTGCTTTTCTCGCTTGCTTTTCTTGCTTGCTTTTCTTGCTTGCTTTTCTTGCTTGTTTTTCTTGCTTGTTTTTCTTGCTTGTTTTTCTTGCTTGCTTTGTTTGATATTTGCGAGGTTCCTGGAAGCTCGGACCGTGGTGGTGCCTGGGAATCAAGCACCTGAAGATGGTCCGAGGCGCGGACACGCATGCGAGCACTTTGATGATCACTTTGATGATCACTTTGCAGTCCTGGAAGATGCCACTACCAGGCAACCGTTTGTCATGCACGCTTTGCGGCTAGTGGTTTTGGCTTTGTGGCTGCCAGCTTCAGTGTGCGCCATCTTGTGAGATGCTTGTAGGTGCATTTTTTGATGACCGTGGTAGAGGTGTTGGTGTTTGTTGTAGGTTTTGGGAGCACCGCAGTTCCAGGATGTGGAAGTGGGAGCTAGAGTCCACGGAGCTATGGTTGGCAGCTCTAACCAGGCTGTTGGAACAGAGAAGCCGAGGCTTCGCTATAGAGGAGTGTACCTCGAAAAATTGGCGAAGGGTGGTGGAAAGCCTCCCTGCCAATTTTGAGGACCGTGTGCTCTGCACAGCGGTCTAGAAGTGAATGGAATCAATGATTGAACCACCGAGATTTCTACTTGTATATGACTATGATGATAATTCAATATAATGTAAGGAAGTGTTGTGGATTGTGGATGGATATTTTCAGTGAGTCTTATTCTGAAGAAAATAGCCAATGGACTACACTTAGTCAAATACATGCAAAGACTAAGTGAGCCACAGTATACACCAGACTTTTGTTGGTTTGTAGAAAAAGGGGTCAACGCATGTCCAAGCGTTGCTACGAATTTGTTTGGAAACTTGATCGTGACACAACACGACCTCAACTTTAAAAGTGGTTTTGCGGAATTTGTTGAGGTTGTTTCAGATGGGTGAATATATATATATATATATATCTATATATATATATATTTATCTATATATAGATATTTTTTATTTATATACACATTGAATTCAACAAATATCATGTAGAATCCAAATGAATGTCGTTCTCCAACCTGTTGAATCCATTGTTTTCTGCTGTGTTTTCTGAGGTGAAGCGGATCAAACAAAATGAGATGATCAAGCACCTCGTCGTCTCAACCTATGACCAGGCCTTTTTGCGGAGCAGATTTTTAGTTGAACAAAAAACTCTCAACTGATTGGCGTTGGTAACTCCCCCGAAACTGCTTTTGTGAGCCAACATCTTAAAAATCCTGGAAGATAGTTAATAGAACCGGCCATAGGATCCATGAATCTACATATGATTTGTTTGCAGAAAACAAGGTCTTCAATGACGTCAATGACAGCCAGTTCCCAGATTGTACATAAGTTGTAGACATTGATCTTGTGCACAATATCAACTGAATATCTTTTATATACAGAATGTACTATTTTCAACATATACAAATATTTGCATTGAATTGGCATATTACCCAGTATGCCTGTGAATGTATGTATATATTTACACTGACACCAGTTCTGTTTTCAATATGGCATTGCCTACAAAACAACATGTTTATTACAAACGTTTGTTTGCACCCTGGTCCCTGCAACTGTTTAAGACCACCAGGCTTGCCAGCGTCAGCTGAATCAATTCACTGAGCTCTTTGACAGCATGCTCACGTGTGGCTGGCACAGGATTTTGCTGATTTGGAGCTCTCGGGGTTGGAAATGGAAATCTAAATCAAACATGGTTGATTTTTGAAAACAGACACGCAGGCATAATATTTATGGAATTGAACGGTGTCATTGTAGCTATTCACGTGTAAAGAAACTATTTGAAACAACTGAGATGTCACAATTTTCCAGGATTCCACTCGCTGACCCACCTGAAAGTGCTAGAGAACTGAACAAATCTTAATCATTGTAACCAACCGTTGACAGCATTTGACATATGAAAGCAATTCAATGATTGTAACATTTTAGCATGTTCAACTCATAGCTTTTTGAGTGGTTTAATTCCAGGGTTGTATTCTTTCTAGATGTTTCCAGCTCCAGTATTATATACTTTTGCTAAATCGTGATACTTGATCACAGATGTTTGATGTAATGTACACTTGAGCAATAAAAAAACTGTTTGTTTGGTGTATATAGGGGTGAAATCCTACCCAGTTCTATAAGGGTTGTAGTGAACCATGACAAGGATCACTATTAACCAACCAGCTCAAGTGTTTTTGCCAGGTCTACCTTTGCCAATTCCTGGGTTTTCGAAGGGTGCCACCTACTACGGTTATGCAGAGGCCGAGATTTCGAACTGTTTGAGAGAACGACACGGAGGGAATTCACCACAAAGTCATGGGCTAGAAGGTTAGAGATACATTTAATAAAATTAAAAGAATCCATAGAAACCATTGCAAAACTAAACGGCCTGAAGAGTTTAGGTCGACTTTTTCAGATAGTTTCTGTTTACCTTTGGCATTTGAAAGATTTTGGTGAAGTGAGGACCACCAGTATAGGAAACTTGAACAATGAACGTTGATTTTGCTGTGTGAATTGGAATGATAAGAGAATACCATAGAACACCTACAGTAGCCCTTGACCAAAGTCTTAAGTCCTCATTTTGATTCAGATGATGTTTCCATCAACTTTGTAACGCACAAGTTCTCGGAATTCTAGTTGCATTTTGATCCTTCATTCAATGAAGATCGTTTGAGTAGACATGAGTGATACGGATACGTTTTGAAAAAATAAGTTACTTAATCTGCCGAGTTTTCAACAAAACAAGTGGTGACCAGCCAATGCTTACTTTTTGCGTGTCCTTATTGGTTTAGAGTTGGAAGCAGACAAGTCATAGAGGGAGATCCCTAGAATTTAGAACCACCAGCTCGCACTTGGCTGCCAACTCACTGGGCTGACAAGTGATCATGTAAACATTGCCAGAGCTTGGATGGTTGTGTCCTGAACCTGGTGAACCGGCAATTTGAACGGTGACTTATCACACTTTATCTCCATACTGTTGATGGCTGAAATCCTGATAGTTGAGACGCTGAGTTTGCCATAAACCTCACAATATTTGTAGTATATCTACGTAGAAACGATTCATATTGTTTAATCCCCCTGGATTGTGTATAGTGGACTATTTGAAAAAATAGATCTTTTAGGTCATTGTCCTTTTTGGGGGTGATGGTCCAGTTCCACAGTCACCAAGATTCTACGCGTGTGTTTTGTGTTGCGTGATTGTATTCAATAATAAATACATGATATAAGATATACACATTGTAAACACTTGATCATCTCATGTGAGTATCGGACAAAATTAGGTATGACCAAAGTAGTATTGAGAGGGTCGGGGTTGGCATCAGTGCAAAACCAATAGGGGCCCGCCCTAAAACGATACGCTCAGGAAGGTTTGCCCAAGGTGCCGCCGCTGCAAAACCAATAGAGGCCCACCCTACTTAAGGATGTCCCGTCGGCAGGGCCCAATTTTGTCCGTGATTCAACACACACACACACCATTGGCATCATTTTTCTTGAATATGTTGGGGGAAGGACAGTGTACCGTACCTATCGATAGATATGATGTTTCTTGCGGCGTGGTGCCTAGTGTAGCTCCGCCATCTAGCTGAAGGGCTTCCGTTTGTAAATATATACTTTAATACTTGGAGACATTGCTCTTGTTAGACGTCTTACAGTACCTTGCAGCTAACTTGCAAAGCCTTTTCAATGTGCACAAGTGAAGAGAAAGTGTGGCAACTACTATATGTATTGCAATGGGTGTTGGCTTTCTTAGTTTTTTGATGCATTAAGTATAGTTCGGCACGGTTTTTAGCTCAATTTCAATCTGTAGCAAAGTATTTTTTTTGGCAAGTACTTAGCATACTTACAAGTTTAAAGAAGGAAACACTTAAACTTTGAAAACTGCACACTTTTGCGGACTGGAGCATGTGGTCGCATTCTTGGCTTCAACATCTAGTTGCCGGTTTGTGGGCGGTTGTGTAGGGCCATCTTTCGGATGGTTGGGTAAATGTGCACGTAAACTCAGCATTGTCATGAGATGGCATGTCGTATGTATGGAGGATGTATTCGTTGTGTATAGAAATTTCTAAATTGAAAAATGCAAACATCCATTTTTATACGTGTGTAGGTTCAAAAGTGCCAAATACATGTCTATACGTGAATATTTTATTCGAATTTATACACGTCTAAACATGTATGTGTGCGTTGTTTCAAATTATACACGTACAAACATGTATGTTTACGCTTTTAAAACCTATCGTCTAGACATTCCACATACAGTATGTATACATGTGTGTGTGTGCATGTTGATGACCCCGAATTTTTAGTAGCAGCGCGTCTGTATCAGGATGATTGGCGGCCCTTTGGGCCGCCTAGATTTATTGAGACACAAGTGTGGTTCTGTTGGAAGGTCATGAGTCCCTAGGACGTTGTTCATATTAGTTTCATGGGTCCTGAGGCCATTTGGTGAATCATGTTTCATTTTTGGGGGTTGTTGCTGGCGGCCCTTTGGGCCGCTTCTTTCTCTTTGAGGAAGCGTGGCTCTTCTTTTGTGCTGCAGCGGGAAGTTTTCGCTTAAGAAAGATGTTTTTTAAACGTGCTCGCCCAACTTGTGATGTACACATAATTTGAAGTAATGATTAGGACCTTCCTATCCAAAGTATTTTCAACGATTTATCAAGCTTGTATCTATCCTACAAGCCATAGATTATCTGCAAGTAGTGTAACAAAAGCAGTGTCTCCAAGTATACATGTGTTTTCATGAAAGCAGACAGCTTTTTATTTGCGCCAGGCTTGACAATGGCCTAGGGGATTATAGAGGGATGAAATTCATGTATACAGAAACATGCCTCCCAACCCTTTAGGTGCTGTTCCAATACTAGCCATGGGAAATCCAATTCACAACGTTGTTTTTTTGGTCCAGGATATGACTTATTTAAGGTAAAATTTCGATGCAATTTGGTACAGGTTCGATCAGGGAGTAACTGAGAGTGCACCTGTGCGAAAATGCATGCCGCATGTATTTGGTTGGACAACCATCGCAAGCAAAATGCAGGAGGTTTGGCCTTCAGCGCAGCTTGGTGCGGATGCCAACTTGGCTGTATCAAAAGCTTCGATGGCGTCGGTTGAAGGCCATCGGGAGACATTGCAGCTTTAACCCGCCATATTATTTTCTGTGCTTCAATTCAAGTCGTTGTTTTTTTTTAACGCGCAAAGTGAATTGGGATCACAAATGTCTGTATATATCAAATATTTATGTAAATGTTTAACTTAACATGTTTATCTATATCTACATTTTTTTAAATATCAATATACTTGTATCTGCATACAGCAGTTTATATTATAGGAACATGTTCACAGTTTTCAGGATCTATGTACCGGTAAGTACAATACATGGCTCCCATGCGATATTTCAAACCCAGCACATACAATCGATGGCTGTCATTGAATTTTTTGGGACATCCAACCCCAACAAGATTCCAGAAAAACTCTCTGGCGTTTGGAGATCAGACTCCCGGGCGCTCAGAGCATGCTGGAATTTTTGAGGGGAGATGCCGTGAGCTTTTCAAGGGAGCCGAATCTTGGCCTAAAACGTGGGTCCTGGTACAAAAAAGTGCAAAAAACTTTTACATCAGTGCTACATATGTCAGCCAGCCAGAATATGTTCATGGGTCCTGCGCATGTATGCGCTAATGGGCAGGGCATGCTCTTCGTCGTTGTCAAAAATCGTACCAAGTAACCTTTCAGACATGTATTGCAAATAATGAGGATTCCGTTCAACCTGCCACACATCACCACCTGATGCCAAATATTTTGGATTGGATGCTTGCCGTTGTCACATGTATGTTGTCCTTGGTGAGGAAGAGAAGTACAAAATTGGGAAGCTTGCCTGATGAATCTGTGCAGCACGTGGCCGATGGCAATTTGGAGGGCGCACGGCTTTTGCTTGGTTGGCAATGGTTGCCGCCATACGGTTGCATGGTGGTGCGTTCCTTGTCAATGACGACCTAGTTAACTTTTTACGCCCCAAAATCAGGCCCACAAGCCTGAATGTGATACTGACTAAAGTGTTGCCCAAATCTGTTATAGTGTTTCCCATCTAGGGTCTAGAGCTTTTGGTATGCCCTCCTAGGATCGCTGCTACTGCGGGGAGGTAGGTTACGAACCAGCGTAAAAATTGAAATATGAGAACATCGTTTTCCATTCGGAATCTCAGTTGCATGAAATACGTAAAAGCAGCGCATTGCTGGTTTTATTGTTGGGTTTGTCGCAGGTGATTTTTCTATTGGATTTTGAAAGTAGAGCTAAGGAGAAAAAGCAATATTGATTGCCACTTCAAGGTCAAGTCGCACACATATCCGCAACAAACTATCATTCTAACGTTGAGCATCCTTTTTCTGATCAAGGTGGCATTTGAAAGCGAATCAGTATGGGGCTGAATGGTCGCTGGACATCAGTGTGGCACATGTTGGCAATTTTGGTTTTCCTTGAAGGAAGAGTTTTTTTTACCCATCCCATGCATAACGTTTTGTGCCAGATTAAAGGCTGCGAGGGTGCCCTAAAGGTAGTGCCACCCCCGACAGAACTCCTCAGAAGCGTGAACTCCATAAAGTGGCCGATGTTGGACAGGATCCATCTGATCTTTCAGCCGCAACATTCGATATTGAGTTTCTCAAGCAGGACTTTTGAAGAAACAACGTTTCATGCGTGAGTTGAGGTATGTTGATGGAGATTATTGCAAGTATGGCATGCCATATAGGAAGCGCATGAGGTTGTGGAACAACCTTGTGAAACTTAAACTTAATTTGGGATTTACGTAAGGGGGATTGGGTAATATAGTTGATGGGAAGCATAAGGAAACAGCGCCAAGAGCAACATCTGTTTGCAAAAGCAGATGGGGCGATCAGCATATTTCATGTGAACGGGATGACCTGCACCGATTACATAGGAAATTGTTACAAGAACATTTGAATCTTTATTAGACTAAACAATGTTCCGATCTTATATGGTTTTGATAGAAACATCGCTCAGAAGTTCTTCCACCAGGGTAACTAGCATCCCGCCCAGCAGCAGCCACTCCATGCGGTTCACACGTTCCAGTCAGGAGCAGCCTTGGAAATGGCAGCGTGCTCACCGTCGAGGACTGAGATAATTTCTGATCCGTGGGCGGGATATCGGGCATCTTGGCCCACAGGAAGGATGGCCAGTAAAGGGTAATAGTAATAGTATCCAAATTTGTCTTTATTGATACACAAACAAGCATTTAATCTACTTTGTATTCAGAAAAACAGATCACCATTAACCCCACAACATGCTGCACGGTGGTGGCCTCGTCGTTTACTTGCCCCATATTGTGTGATTTACACGAAATTGGTTAGGTTAAATGTGAACCTGCAACAATAACTTTTTGGGTTCCTGGGATTGAGTGTCGTTCAGCCTACCCCACCTTTTTGAGCTGCCCGAACATCGTTTTATTCGTGAATTTCATGCACATGTGGAAAATGTTGTGCGCACGTTCAGGGTGCAATTAGCGACCATCAACTGACCAATCGCTTTTTGTTACTGTCTTCCAACAACTTCTAGGGTTGGGCGTTCACTGGTCTGTGGTGCGGATCAGCGCCAACAAGGCCCTCCCCCAATACGCCTACAACGGCTGAATTTGGTTATAGGGATTACAAAACTTCATGTGCATTTCTGAAGTTTGTCTATTTCCGAAAATGGGCGTCTCGAACCCTGTCTTTTGCAATTCCATGGGGGGAGTCAACAGTTGTTTCTTCGCGGCCCGAGTTTTTTTAGCCTTACTTCGTGAATTCGAAAGTGAACGCTTTCCTTAGGTTGGGAATTATGTGTCGGGTATCATCAAGACATGACTCAATTCAGAGGCTTTGGGTTTGCGCATTTCAAAATCTTGGACAGTCAATTTCATGTGGCATTCTTCCGGTTATGCGCTTGGAACTCCGCAAGCTATATATGGCCCACGTCTGGTGAGGTCTCGTTCTGTCCTCTAAGAATTTATTTTACATAGGTTCAGGATTTTTGAAACAGAAACGCATGTTCTAGATGCAGGATTGGGATAGATTCTAGGGTGACGGCCAGCTCTAGGACCCAAGAGAAACACTACCTAATTGATGATATAGTAGGCGGTGCGTTGTTAAATCCCTATCGCTATGGTCTGCCTTACAGCCAGCGTAGATGGTTTACGTAGCAAAGCCCCAATTCAGATTTGACATGTCAACCTCGTATTCTACTCGGGTATGTTTGTTGTCGCCGCTGCTGTTGCTGTTGTTATTGCTGCTGCTGTTGCTGTTGTTATTGCTGCTGCTGTTGTTGTTGTTGTTGTTGTTGTTGTTGTTGTTGCTGTTGTTGCTGTTGTTGTTGTTGTTGCTGCTGTTGGGGGTAGTATTTGTAGTGTTTGAAGAGTTTGGCGCTGAGTTATGACAGGCAAATGTCGTTTTGAAGTGAAATAAGCTAGGTGGATTTGTTTGGAGTTGGCCTCTTTACTATGGGGTGACGTAATGTGCCAGATTGTAAGCGACAAGGTGGCCCTCAAGGTAGTGCCGCCCCCGACAGCCCAATGCGCCCTACCAAAAAGCACTCCTCAGAAGTGTGAACTCCATAAAGTGGCCGATGTTGGACAGGATCCACCTGATCTTTCGGCCACAACATTGGGTAATTGAAAGTCTTCACACAGGACTTTTGAAGAAACAACGTTTCATGAGTGAGTTGAGGTGTGTTGATGTAGATTATTGCAAGTATCGCATGCCATATAGGAAGCGCACGAGGCTGTGGAACAAACTTAAACCTTGGGATTTACGTCAGGGGATTGTGGCAGTATATTGATTTATATGAATGGGAGGCATAGGGAAACAGCACAAAGAGCAACACCCAGGATGACCTGTATAGAGTGCCTACGGATGTTAACGCACGCATGCACACACACACAAACAGAGAATTCTTCAATATTCAGGAAAAGAAACAGATCAGCATTAACCCCACAACAAACTGGAATGTTGTAGCCTCATGTTTTACTTGGCTCATATCGTGCACGAGATTGGTTTGCAACACGGTGAAAAGTTGAACATGAACCTGCAATAATATCTCCTACCACCTCAAAATGTATATCTTGAACTACCCGACAATGGTTTTATTCCTGAATCTTTTTAACGTGTCGGAAGTGTTGCGATACATCACCACCAAATATTGCATTGTCCAGCATCGAGCATGAATAGGAGGATTGTGGAGGGGTGGCGTGACATCCGTGGCAAAAATGTGCGGGTTCCTACGTATATCTGCATTTTTGACTAATTATATCGCATATTTTTCCACCCCACGTAACTGTGCTTTAGAAAGGCTTTGATGTTTGTCACAAGCTTCATGCGGTAACCTAGTTTTGCATTGCTTAGCGGCTTAGCAGTAACTGCATCGAGGCGTCCTAGCCCAGAAAAATGTTTAGGGTTTGTGTCTTTTTGAGCTTTGCCTGGATACACGATTCCTCCTGCGGCCAAGGCTGCTTAGAGAAAAAATGTTCTGACTGTCTTTGTCAGGCATTCACTCTTGGTGGTGCCTCGTTTCAGTCATTCAACGTTCAGTCCCACTTGCAACTTGTGGGTCAACTTTCAGCTTTCCAACAGGATTCGGATCCTGTGTTTTTCAATCCAGTTTTTTCACAAAGCTTGGGGTCACAATCAAACCGCACGGAGTCAATGACAAAAAATGATTTGGGTAGCATGTAGGACTTACTCAACACCCAACCACATTGGATCAGGTAATTTGTCTCCCAGCCCATGGTGCAGTGGGCGGGCTTCGCTCGATTGCCCTGGCCGATGGGCCGATGGAGGTGTTGTTGTTGCAGCGCCACATCAAGCCAGTAGCTTGGAGGTCATTTATCGAAAGTGCCCTGCAAGACTCTGGAGGGAGATGGACAAGTGATGGCTGGAGGGATGGACAGATAAAGAGGCAGATAGATGGTAGACATGACAGCATCAGATGTAGCAGATGTAAGAGAAATATCGGATATCTTCCACTTGGGATCTTTTAGATATTCTAGGAATTTGAGATACATAGATACGTAGAAAGCTAGATAGGTTCATAGATACTACTTAGGCGTAAGAATTAGATAGGTAGATACGCAGACAGATATTTGAGGTATACAACTTTGATGTTTGAACAGTTTGAAATATGAGATCGATTTTTTGGTAGATAGGTAGGTAGATAGATCAGCGAAGTTAAGTCATGAGAAGTGAGTATAAGATAGACATGTGCTGAGCGTTGTTTTTTTGATAGTTTTGTCGTGTGGCTATCGGAGGAGTTGTAGGCGGAAGGACATGTGAATTGTGTAGAAGAATCTAGGCAGGCAGACGTTCATGCTTGTACTGATGCTTCGCATGGCAAGTGTTCTAGATCAGTTTCAGCTTTTCTGGCGTTCCAGCCCTACAACCCTTCAAAATCGCTCGGCGCAGTGAAGCTTTAGATGAATCTAGCCAAAGGCTGAATTAATTGTGCTCTGGAACACGGGGGTGCTCCGAGCAACTCCCCTGTGCGACCATGCCGCGCCTCTAAGGCATAGTTTGTTCGTAAGTAGGATTGGGTGAAACTATACGCCGAGACGAGATGTACAAGGACCGCTTTTGACTGGTTTAGCGCCGTGAATGGATGGTTTAGAGACGTTGTTCAACTCTAGCTAATCAAAGTGAGCATGGTCACACTCAATGTCTCTGAGTTTGCGCATGCCGCCAAAAGCTCTGCAGCATACAGTGGCTGAGAAGAAGAACGCATGAACATCTTATGAGAGTCACAAGGCATCAATACTTGATGATGTGCTACCCACCTCCAATCCCATGATCATGACATGCCCCCTTATGTCGCAACATGCAATGTGGAACATATAACACAGCATCAAAGTCGCTACCTGAGGTTGCAATCTGATGGTGATGTTGACCTGCAAGGAGGCCAGGCCTATAAATACATAGATCACCTAGGTCGTTGAAGAGATTAAAGTTCAATCAAATGTCAGTTGCTTTTTGGCATTCTGCATTCTGGTTTTCCATTTCGGTTTCATGGCTATCAGCTACTATCAAGCCAAGTTGAGAGACAAGATGTTTATTTCTGTCAGAAATCATCAAGGCATCTCAGAGTTCGCTCTTCTATGTGCAGGCGACTGCTGGCCGGCACCTTCGTGCGCAAGCGAAGGCTGTTGCGAACGAGCTGAAGAATCAGGAACATGGGCTGGGCGTGGCAAAGGCCACCATGATTTTGATTGTGGTGTCTTCAAGGATGCTTGACGCTAATGGCTTAGGTCTCATGGGAACTATGTATTCCACGACTTAAAAACATTCTAAAGAAATATCTTAAAGTCGATTCTTTTGATTGATTTTGGTTGTTTGTTTTGGATTGATAGCAAAAAACCGAGCCACCCCCATACATTCCTGCTCTACTGTCACATGTGCGGCACATGCTTTGTAAGAAATGCTTCGTCACCCAATGGTTGGTCGTGATTAGCAGTGCGGCTGTGCCGAGATGCAGTCTCGGACAAGAGTTGAACCTGTGGCCAGACCCAACACTGAGCCAACTTCTTGCAGTGAGACGTGGGTCGGGCCTGAAGTGAAAAAGATGGAGAAATTATTTGCATGGATAGCTTAGACAAAATTTGAGACCTGCCAGGTACTCACCGAGAAACTTTTTATACCAACATGTAGGTGAGGTGTTCCTAAACTTGAACTTGGTCAGAAAAACGTAACGATTTCAATGTTGTTGGTGCCAGAATGGAATTCTGGCAGTTTTCACCCAGCAATTTGCGAAATCAAGAGTCAAGGGAGGCCAAACAAAGTCAAAAAGGGACCGCTAAAGACGGTATCTCATTCAAGCTTTTCTTGGACCTTTGATACTTGAGCATTCCTGGTGGTGATCCAAGGCTGACGTCTGGAATTGGCTCTGGATATTCAACTATCCTTCAATCCAGGCTGGTTGGTGAGATCTTTGACTCTGATCTTGTGGGGCCCCTCCGGTAGAATTACGGCGCCAATCAACCGTGCGAAGTTCAACAAAGGTAGAAATCCCTTCTTTTGAAACAGTCAAGTAGCTACACCTATCAGGTAAATACCCATATTTCTCTACAAGTGTACATGCTGAAAGAAATTTGTATTTTCGCACCCTTGGAACTTACATGCCAAACCGGACCCACTAGAATAGAAGCCTTTCGCTCACCAATGCAGTGATTTGCCCCCCTTGCTTTGGAATGCAAACATAAAATGACTGGCCTCCAATTTCTGGCAATGCCAGAGGGTCAAGCGGTCTGCTGCTTGGCCGAACCATTTTGACAACCTGTTATGTGAATGCTTGCTTGCTCGCAACCCGGCTCTTACCACCTCGATGGATGGAGACTGGGCAGAACGAATCGAAACCGGGCCCTTTAATGGTAAGATTTTTAAATCTATCATTCTTTCAAATTCCCAGATCGAAAATCTTCTTTATATACATATATATACACATTTACATGTACTTAAGGCAAAAGGACAGGTATGTCTTGTGGTGTGTAAGCACGTTCTATATGAACCCTTTTTCGTGGAGATGGCGGCAGGTTGGTAACATGAACCCCACAAAGGAAATTCAAACCAGACACCAGCCACACCCAACCACAAATCGTCAAAGCGCGGTCAGTTTCCCAACCGTTTTCTCTGGGATGCAACGGTACATGACTATATGAATTTATGTATGTATGTAAAGGTGATTCTGTATCTCTATACATATCAGTGTACTCATACATGTGTACACACTTATGTTGATTTGATGTTGATCCAGGACTACATTGTTCTGCATCTACGAAGCATGAAAAATGTGAGTGTGCTGAGTGTGCAAGGAAAGGTGTTTGTAAAAATCCTTTCAGAAACAAAAACCACCCAAACCCCTGGAAACTGTGAAAACAATCGCGTGAAGGTCGTGAAATGACAATTTGGCGGAGAAAATTGGGTATGGCCGTGGAAATTCTGGTCGCCCATTTTTCCTCCCGTACGAAAAAGATAACAGGAACATAATATAAGTTGATGTGGAGGGAGAGAACTGAAGTATTTTGTTCTTAGTCGTCAGAAGCTTTGTGACTTGGTATTTGTCTCAACAAGCGAGCTTAAAGGTCAACTAGTCTCCCGGCCCAAACACTTGCTCCGATAGTCCAACCTTGCCAAGGTCATTGGCTTTACGGCAATGCAGGGATGGATGGCAGTGCCTTCTTGCTTACGTTTACAAGATGGGCTTCTTGGGCCAGACCTGTCAGCTATATTGTCACCTGTTGCTTCAGGAGATGCAGGCGGATCCTCAGCAAAAAATTCCGAAGTTGGTTTTCTCCCTGTCCACTTGCAAGATTGGACACAGTGATTGCGCACGTGTCAGATTGGCTGGTTGAGACAATAAGTTTGTTGAGTGTGTATAGAGAGTCTTGCTTTAATTAAGGAGATCATTGTCCACTCTTTTCCTTGCAGCTGTTGGCAAAGTTTCTTTGGTTTGTGATGCCCCTGAGAGGATCAAGTTCGAACCTGCTCCTGACATGCCATGTGTTTCGGAGTCCTATAAGTATATGGCAGCGATGGTAGGGCTGTTTCTTCCCTTGCACAGAGGCTGCCCTCGCCGTTCGTCAATTTGACGCAGTTAGTAAAGAAGTCTTCCAGATAGGGTTGGGACAACAACTTTGCATCGAGATTTTACCTGGCCCTCCTAAGGTGAGCTGGCATCTATAGGAAGGGAAGTTGTGGCGGAGCCCATTCATCGTCCTGGAATGTTCAACCTCCAAGCTGGCGCTGGGGAATGCTCGCGGAGATGTGCCGCGCAAAGATTCCGACTGTTCTTCACTTTGCACGCCTTAGCCTTTGAACACCAAAAGTGAAAACACCATTGCCAGCAAGTTTGCCTTCATACAACTTAAGGTCACAAGGAGCTCTACGGGCAAAGGGCTTGGCTTCAGTCGGCAAGCTGCAGCGGCAGACTCAGGCAGAAGTCTTGATTCAGGCTTTTGTGCTTGCACTTGTTGTTAGTGTTTCATTGTTTCATGTCGTTCTGCCGGCTTCAGCTCTCTTACCCATTCATCAGTGTCGCAAGAATGGCTGAGTTGAATTTTTGAGATTCCTTTCCATTAAGCGTTGGGGTGCTTGGATTGTTGGTTAAGCTTGTGTATGGTGGTGGCATACATTCTGCAAACGGGCCCGGCGCAACCCAAGATTTGATTTGAGTGATGCGCTGTGAGTTCTTGCCGCCCCACCTGCATTGTTTTTTTGCCTGCTTTGAAAACGAAGCCACTCTCCACGGATTTTCAAAAGATTGATGGTCCTTTACGCCTGGTTTATTAAGGCTATATCATCTTAAAGTGGACATAGAACCCCAATAAGTGTGGTCAATTGTTGTGGTGTCGAAACTGCATTTGCATCACCTTGTTCATCAGCTATTCACTCCCTTTTGCTGTGGCGCAGGCAGCATGCACCGGGCTTTTGCTCCAGAACTCCGTGGCCCAGTAAATTGTAGACTATTTTTGACCAGATCGCGGACTAGGCGCGCCTCCTCTTGCCATTCATGCAGATGGATTGGTGAAGCTGGCAATGCTTCCTTCCTTGAGGTGTCGCCATGGTGGGCCTCTACAGGACTTCAATTAATGGGAGGTGGAGAAAGTGCGCGAAAAAAGAGCAAACCGCTGGGCTGCCCTGTGCGATGCTGTGCGACTGAGTAGGTCTTATGAGTCGCCGGGTGGACATGTCAATTGGCGGTTTCAAGATCTAATGTTGAAAGTTGATTGAAAGTTTTGAGTCTGACCTTTACATGTAAAACTGACGAGAGTCGCCTTGTCAACCACTCGTTGTCCTTGCCCGCAATTTTCTCACAGTCAAGCCTTCAGAATTGTGCAGCCTGTTGGAATATGAGCGAAAGATGCCCATAATACCACACAGCATGCACGCCAGCATGTCACCACAGACTCACACAGACACCACAGAAGATACTGCACCACATTCATCTCTTTGCCAAGCGATCCTGTGAAGTCGGTTTCCGATCCCATAGGAGGATGCTGCTTGGAGGTCAGTTCGCACTGGCAGATGCCTCTGCATGGCGGTAGTAGTCCCTTACTTTACAGCTATGCACGGCTGTAGTAGGCACACAGAGTACTTGCCCCGTACAATTTGGACCACGCACGGGCCACAGTGGGCTTCGAACCGTGCAATGCAAAAATTGCCTCCGAAGGCCCATTCGATTAGTTGGAAAAACTGTGCCTGTTTCATTCTTGTGCTTTGCCGTTCGTGCCCACGCTTGCTAACTTGTGTGTTGACGTGGCCGGCTTGCCGCTGGCAGGTTGACAGTGCAATGGCATGGCTCCGTAGCTTCGCCCAGAATGTTCGGCACCTTGCTGATGCTGAGCACGGGAAGGCAGCGCTTGTGGTTGTTCACGAGGACAGCTTTTGTTGGAGAAAACTGAAAAGGCGTGAGGTGTGTGAGCATTTTTGAAGTTCAATGGGTTGGCCTTTTGAAGGTTGAGTTTTCATTTTCTTTGAAAATGTGTTTTGGTGGCACTGACATATTTAGTGATAAAAGCTGAAGAGTTGCAAGTTGAAGGTCAAAGGTTGGGGTTTATAGCGTTAGCTTGGTTTGACCTGCTAAAAAGTTCATTCGTTTTGCAAACATATATTGTATTATTGACAACATCGATGTGGAAACGTAGCCATTTCCAGGGAGTTTTCGCTGCCGAAAATTTGGTGAGGATGGTGTTCCCGTGGTGCCGTTCGGCATCAACAACCCGTTCTTCAAGCACGACAAGCCTGAGATCAGACATGTGGTGGTGATTTTGTCAGGGTCTGGTGCAACAACCAGAGATCTGGAACAGTTGCAAAGTGCCTGCATTGCGGAGGACCTGTTTGACAATCTTTATGTTCAAAAAAACATCTGGAAATTTTTGGTTTCGAACCAAACGGGTATGGTTCGGATGGTTTTTCTATTAATGCATTGTTTTCATGTGTCAAACATATGATTTTGTTCGGTTCCAATTTTGAATGTGGTTGACGGAAGGGCAACTTCCTGATGCCCAGTTCAATGGTCACACGTGTGTTCTTGAATTGAGTTTGAACGTGTTTCTCCATCAAACTTTTTGCATTGGATAGTGCAAAAGGGTCCAAATTTGATTACTTAGCGACATGTTGTTGGAGTTGGAACATCGTAAGGGTGAATCGTTAATCGTTCCATGTTTTGGTTCTATTTGATGAAACTCGTGTTAAACGAAAACTCCCATTGTGTCATTACACTCATTGGTTAGTTGTGTTTCCAGTCCAACCGATGCAAGATCATATTTTGGCAGCTGCATTCATCATGTTTTCCCATGTGAGCATTCCATAGAAACGATTCGTTTCAAATCGTGACCTAAAAACTGAAGACGACAACAGATGGTGTTTTGAAAATCCATCTGTTCAAGAACATGAAACAACCAATGCACCAATATAGCTCACCTTGTTGAGTTCTTCCAAAGTGAATGGCGAGTGGTGAGTCACACCAAGATCATGGGAATCAAAAAATACAGCAGGAATATGTTCCAAGATTGTATGGCACATTTGGGGACCATTTGAGGTATTAGATCAACACGTATAATGTTAATTTTCAAGTGACCGGGGTCAAATTTGGACCAAATCTTTCAAGGACCGTTGTGAATGTGGTCCATTCCGTTTATCCGTGCCCTCCTGGCGACATCCACATGTGCCTGGGTCGGGTTAAGTTGATGGTGGATCTCTTTGAGTATCACTGAATCGTTCTTGCATGTTTTTTTTGAAACAATGTGGGCCTAATGGGTCTTAATCAGACTTTTTTGCACCACAAAAACAAGGATTGTTTTTGTTTGAAACCGTTGTTTCTATCCTGCTTCCATCCTGCTATTTCTCATGTGTTTCATCAATCCTACTTCGAATACTAGTTCTTGAGTGTATCGCATACACGATGTCTCACGACATTATTGGACACATCCAAGAAAGGATCACTTAGTGGATTCATTCAAGATATATCATCACTACCGACCTCTTAACTTGGCTTTTTG
Organism: Breviolum minutum Mf 1.05b.01; assembly: GCA_000507305.1. Taxonomy (NCBI): domain Eukaryota; class Dinophyceae; order Suessiales; family Symbiodiniaceae; genus Breviolum; species Breviolum minutum. The sequence continues at coordinate 29,739 of DF239091.1, read as the reverse complement.
GAATAGGTAATGGCCATGTCCCCAATGAGATTGTAACACAGCTTTTAGGATGAGAAGTTACTGGTTACTCATACTATACTTGCCAGTGCAGGGTCAACCTAAAGAATAGATCATTGCACCATCAAATGATTTCTGATTCGGTCAAATGTCATCAGACCGGGTTGTATCTCATTTTTTTTTGAAAGACAGTAGACACCAGATGTATATCACATATAATGTAGAAATTTGTATGTTCATATAGTATGGCTTTACACATAAACAATGCATTTTGCGGATTAACATGTACATACTTTGACAGTGCGCGACAATCTATTATGTACATACATATGCAACAAACACGCCTCTCAATGTTCCACACCACATTTATTTGTTGGAAACATCATAGTTGATGTCGTCCAGCTCTTTCCATCAAATTCATATCAATTTACATCAGTCTCTAGAAACGTTTGCAAAACCACCATGCAAACTTGACCACCGAAGTTATTGACCTCACCTAGACCAGGCAGCCATTGGTTTTTTGCTCATGCAACATGATCGTATGGAGCTGATGCCGATGCTGGAGGAGACTTTTTCGGATGGATGAGTTCGATTTTGTTTGAAAACCGTAAAACCCTGAACTCTTGAGTGTTTCGAACTTATTCTGTCTTAGGGAGAGGATCTGGAACTCTCCATTTGATAGTTCAAATCCTCTAGGGCCCTGGTGAATACATCAGAGCTGTAGCATTTACTTTCCATATAGTATATCTACAGTATGTCTGATGGTCTGATGAATCATGATTTGATTCGACTGATTCGACTGTGTTTGTTACTCCCAGCTTCGACCAACCAGCGGTGTGAGTAGATCTAAGTATCACCAAACTTAAGCAAAACTACGAAAAAAATGCCGAATCCCTCATGAGAAACCATGTGTTTTGGAAGGTTTGGGACCGGGATCTTTTTTTCACCTCAAAAGCATAGCATCTGAAAACTTTCAGTTGCAATTCGTCTCCAAATGTGGAGCCTTTTGATTCCGAACTGGACAGTGATTTTTTGGGTCGAACATGCTGAGTTTTTGCAGTGCCTTGACGGGAAGATAATGTGCCACCCATAAGCGAACTTTTGGGGGGTTGAATCGTTTGACCTTCCTTCTCCAAGACTTTTGAGAGATCAGGTGAAGCCCCAAACAGAGACAACACTCAGTAAACAAAGTAGGCTGAGATGCCTCGCAATGGAATTTAGGATCAATGCTCCGGTTTAACGGGGGTGATGTCACTCCATACAACTTCCAATGAGAGTTGTATACCAGCTGTGCCGTAGATTGACTCCAGGTTTGCTTACCTAATGATTACTGGTTGCACAAATCATGGGATTCCGAAGCATTCCCATCATTCACCTGTTACCCCCATCGCAAATAAGGACTCAACACGAAAAAGGGCTAAGTCAGTGGGCATCATAACCCTTTATGCAACCCAGCTGGAGTAGTTCTTTTTCTTGAAGGGGGGGGAATGTAGGGAGATTCCCATGAATGTACACCATTGCGGGGCAACAGATCTGATTATTCCAATTCTTCAGTCATTGGGGGTTGATCATTTTGAATATAGAATGAATATAGTGCTTGGATACCCTGGGAATGGAACTGATGAGATCAATTGTTTGAAATAAATTCTACTCCCGTATCCATACCGTGGTTGACAGCCACCTATGAAGTTTCAACGAGACATCCTAGGTCAAGCACATGAAACTGCTCTGGAGGATGCATTTCTCTTTGTAATCTCCCTGAAGGGGATCCAACTTGATGTGTGCATGTTTTTCAACTAGCTAGCCTAGCCGCTAGTTAGCTACTCTCTCAAACTTCATGATGCAAGCATGCTCCAGTGATTTTTGTTGTGCACCCTTGACGATTTCATCGTGAAGGTTTCGGCTGCATGAATTTTTGATAATTTTTTTATTGCAAGGGGATTCTCCACATATTTCCAGCGCATTACCCCTAAATATCCAAACCAATCCGCAAAAAACCCGTTCATGCGATGTCATGATTTTAGGGATATCTAGGGACCCCTCTACAATCTCTTCTCTAACTGAACGGCACCTTTTTGGGTGCAGGACCTGCGTGAATGTGGCGAGCGAAAGTACCTGGAATTTCAGGAGTGGGTTTTGGGACATCGCCTGGAGCACTGAAGTTGATGATGGTCCAAGTTGGCCGATGGTCGATTTTTAGGTTGGTAGTGAGGTTGGGTCATGAAAAATTACCCAGTTGGGGGGGATAGAAACATTAGAAATGTATGGTAAACTTGAAGGATTTCCCCCAAAAAAATAGATAGTGCATTGTTTGGGTTGGTAATACCCTGTAGTTTGTCCCAATACTGGTTGGATAGGATGTCAACCATTTGCATGAGGGTATACCGCTTGGACCTAAGTCAAATTCACGAACTGGGGCTGTACCCAAGTATGAATATGGTGTGTGGGTCTCGAAAGAAGAACCCCCCCCCCCAAAAAAAACCTTGAAAATAGGGCGTTTTTGGAGAGAAAACAATGGATTTTTCGCTCCCTTAATTTCAGCTATACAGTTATAGTGGTTATATACAGGAATAACCCACTTCCCAACTGTTTATATGATATGATATGCGACTGGAATATCGCAGTGGGCTGTTGCTGATTTCAGGAACTATCCACATGGATTGTAAGCACATCTTTGTGGCAAGATTTTGAGAGGAAAATGATTTGGATTCGGATGAATGATGTCACCTGACGTGTAGTAACTTAGACAACACTTATTTGTGGTTGAGTAGATTCCTTTCCCCAGTTTGTCTTTTAAACAGGTGGATCAGATTGGCGTTGCAAAAATGACTCAAATTTATTCAAAATTTTTTTGACTAAAGAAACTCTCAAACATTGTAAGGGTTTTCACTGATGATTCTCCAACATGTGATCAAATCATCAACCCCCGACCCCAGCAGCTCATCTTCGAAAAAGGATGCTCTTCAAGACGCTTTGACGTGTGTGGCACTTTCCACCAGGAGAGGATTTTTTCTAATGGAAAATGGTGACCTAAAGTTGTCGTGAGGTTTTTTTGTTGGGATGTTTTTTTCCTCAATTCAAGGGGTTGAAGTGAGGCTCAGAATGCATCAACCTTTTGGATCCTTTTGATTACGCTTCGTGGATGATGTGTAGTACAAATGGTAAGTTGATTGTTTCAGGATCTGGAAAATAGAAGATTGCATCATTAATTTTGTATTCAAGATCCAGATTTAATCATTGAATTACATTGCCTGGAGAATCAGCGATTGCCTCAGCATGCAACTCGGAAAAATCACAAACTAGGAGATTTTCTATTTGAATGCCGTGGATATGACATGTTGGGAGTTTCACGTGTTGGTAGTTTTTTTTTCATACATATTTTGTCCCTGTAAGAATCTAGGTGTGTCCTGACAAAGGAGCACCTATTCGATGACCAAAGGGGTTTGGATTCTTAGTCTTAGCAAAACTTGGACACAACTCTGAGTTGGTTTGTTAAAATGGAATTGTTGGAACATAGTTTGTCATATGGACCCATTCATCAGCGGGGGTTCACCAAGTGGATATTTTAAGCTAGGGTCCTTTGCAAACCTTAGAGAATCAGCCCAGATTGACCTTGCTTCAACAAGGCATGGTTTGGTGAAATACTGTTGATGAAAGAGATCTTGTACCATTTCAATGGGTAGTTCATTCCACTAGTTAGCACGGTTTTTCTTGTAAATCACAGGTGGTTGGTGCCTGATTTCTTTCCTCCACAGTATGGTTATATGGCTAGAAACTGAAGATAGATTCATCCTCCCCAACCTATCCATTTCACAACAGACCCCGTCACCGATCTCGGTCGAATAACTGCTAGGGTCGAGTTTGTAAAGGGTGATCCCCTCGAATAGTGTCCTTTATTCAAGTCGGTCAATGGCACTTTAGCCGTTTAGCCAGAGAATTTTAGAGATGTCCAATTCTGGAAAATTCCATTGGATGATTCTTTAACAAACTCCTACCTGCGCCTAAAAGGAAGTCACCAATGAACATTGCAGCTCTGTTTCAGACAAATCTGATGTGGCATTTGTTTGACTCGGCGATGCAATCATCTAAGCCGACCATGAAAAGTGCCCCAAAGCGGCCCACACAGACCCGCACGAGGATATTTTTTTAACCATTTTGTTGGGATGAAGGTGGGAACTGATGTAGTTTGGCGAGACTATTTATAAGACTATAGTCAGACTACATATGATACTACAAGGGGTGAAATAGTAAGAAAAGAACCTGGAAAACATTGATTTTGGGACATATATGTCTTGGGACACCCATTCTAAATCAATTCCCACCCAAAAACCACACATCTCCACCCTGGCCTATTGAAACACTGACAGGAAGAAGAAAGCCGAGACGGTTCAGCAGTTCAGTGAGGCTGTCAATGAGCAGTTCAGTGATGCTGTCGACGCAGACGAAGTTGAGGTAGAAACTCAGGAGGAACCAAATCCTGAGCCTGTGATGAATGGCCACTTGACTCCCACACCACCTTCCAAGCCCCCACCACCATGGCTGGGTACCATGCCTAGTCGTCCCAAACCTTGCCCCGAGCCAGACATGCCTAGCCGTCCCGAGCGAGACATGCCTCGTCCCAAACCTCGTCCCAAACCTCGTCCCGAGCCGGATCTGGAGCGACCAGCCACCACTTCGGTCCCGCCGACCCCCCCGGTGCCGCCCGCCCCCCCGGTGCCGCCCGCCCCCCTGGTGCCGCCCGCGAAAGCGCCCCGGCTCGTGCCGCCGCCGCCGGGGGTGCCAAAGCTGCGTCCTGCCATGGTCCCTCCACCGGCGAAGGCCAAGAGCGAGGTACCAGCTCCCAGGCATCCTCCAGAGCCAAAACATCCACCCAAGCTGCGACCAGCGGCAAAAACCATAGAACAAACACAGAAGTGGAAGTCTGAGAAACCACAGGTGCCTTGAAAGCACAGTGGTAGATTTTGCGGAAGGTAGATGTGACACTTTGAAAAGGATTTTTTTGAGTTCAGAGGTGTTTTGTTGTTAATGTTCTGTACGACGCACGAGCATTCAATCTTTTGCTTGCAGAAGGACGCCGTAGTCCAACCGGGAACAAAGGTATTAGGGCCACCATGGATTTCTTGAAAGTAACGGGTGAGCTGAGTTCAAAACATCAGCAAGAAGATTCCCTCTTCATGACAGAGATTCTCTTAAAATGAAGACCCCTAAAGTGTCCAAAAAACAGTCCAATATCTACTCTTTTGGACAATGTGATCCTTCAATTGTCAGACACCCCCAACCAAATGAGATACCGATCCCAATCTGTCAAAACCGATACACCCTAATTTTCACCCTAATTCACCCATCAAATTTCTCTCTCCCCCCTTTTTCGCTGCGGAACCAGGTGATTCACACCGAATCCCGTGTGCACTTACCCGCGCCGAAGCGCAACGGCGGCAGCAACGGTACCCGTATTCGACCCAATGCGGTGGGACACTTCGGTGCTGTGAATGGAAGTCATGCCAAAGCGGAGGGTGCAAGATTGAATGGCGAAACGGCCAAAGGACCGAAATCCGCTTCCAACGGCTAGCGATTTGACAAAAAAAAGACGGGATGGGGTGGCAGTTCACAAATTTCATGTTAGTTTGGGATAGATATTTGGATGATGAATAAACAAGTACAAACTGAAATTTCTAGATGTTGGTATTCCAAAAATGGCTGAAGTATGATGATGGATTTTGTAGCACCAAAGGTTGTTGGTTTGAGGAGTAAAGCCTCAGTGAAATACAGTTCTTGGGTGAGAGGCAGTAGGAAATGACATATGAGAGACTCTTTGTAGTGGAATTTGCTGCTGCAAACTGTTGGAGGGTACGATCTTTTTTTGTAAGATCATACGGGGCCTTTTTTTGAATCCAATACTCCCAAGGAAAAGTTGGTTTTCAATAGATTCACATCACATCATCACATCCTTTTCTTTGGCTGATGAGTAATGGAGAAGGAGGAGAGGAGACCCGTTATAGGTGGTATAATTGGGGCTCATTCCCTCTGAAAAGAGACAAAGCATCCATCTGTTTAATTTCTATGGGTCCCTATTTCTCGAAGAAACATCCAAACGAGGTTTTGAAAGGAAAGGCAACTATCATTCCGACTGCAAATACACATGTTCATAGGGGTCCGCCAACAAAAATCCTGCTGCAAATTTCGAAAGCAGCATCACTCCCCCAAAAGATTCCAAGCATTTTGGATACTGTCATGGAAGTTCCCTGAATTTTTTTGTCCCGCTGTCAGATCAGTGACATTGAAGCTTCCAAACGTCACGGTACACTCGTGACCCGGCAGATGAGGGTGATTTTTGAACGGGGAAATGGAGATTTGGTCAACATCCCCCAGAAATGGATGATTTGTCTTCGTACATCCTGCAAAAAACTTGCAAAAAAAAGGATGAAATTTGATCGATCTGATCTCAGAGGATTTGTTTTGGATGGTTCATCTCAACACAAATGGCATCATCTCAACTTGATTCCGATCTGATCTCAGAGGAAGTAGGGGTTCAACGATAAATTCTCTGGTGATCGGATGCCATTTGTGTTGGGATCCACATACCTTGAAGTAATCACGAGGCCTCAAAGTATCGTTGTTTCAGCCAACGGGAAGGACTCAGGGAATCACGAAAAAACCCTTAAGCCATGTTTGCAAAAGCCTGGTTGCCCTGGTTGTTTACTTATATAAGTCTTATATATGAAGGATGATACAGTTGATGGCGGACTTCCAGTTGACCACCTCGCATGTATAAATGACTAGAACAAACATATAAACGCCTGCAACTATTGGAATAGACTTTATCCACCCCTAAAACTAACATGACTAGCTGGAAAATCCACCTTGAATGAAGATGCAATTCCTGTGGATCAAATTGAGATTTTCCAGCCAGTCATGTTAGTTTTCAGGGGTGTATAACAAACAACTATCTAGGATTTCCATGAATTTCTGCCATCAACAGTACATCTTGGTCTAACAATGGTAAATGATGGACCATCATGAGACCTGGTAACAAACCAGAACTGATGGGACCTACAATGGGATGTATTTGTGTATTCTTGTCTCATATGGAGTGGCATCCGGCGTTAAACTGCGGTGGTTTGGAATTCTGTTTTTTCGCTGTTTCTGCCTGGCTCCTGAGGTTAGGTCGAAGCCTTGGCTCTGATCACAGTATATACCTCAACGGCAGGGGAAGTGCGTTGTGAACTTCTGGGGGGTGACCAAAACGGATGTCACTTTAAAGAAGCTAAGTGGATCCACTTTGGGGATCCCCTTGCCAGATTTTTTGCCCTTTTTATTTGGTGAAATGCATTTGAGAGATGAGACCTCCCTTCATTTCTTTTATCAAAAATCTTTGAGTTTTGTTTCACCGAAGCTTGAATCATAAAGATCATGTATGATTGAATCAATTTCTGTCAGAGAATTTTGTTTCAAAAGTACTTGGAATCGAATCCGAAGATTGAAAAGTCCCAGGTTTGGAGTAGAAACCCCTAAGAGCCTTGGATAGTTTGGATGGTTGAGGTGCCAGAATCCACTTTTTCAAGTAATGGTAAGGCTAGGATGATTTTTGCAAATTTGAGTAGGGAACAAGATGAATAAAACTGTAATTTGAGGGCCTTAAGTTTGATACACACGAATATTTTAGCAGTTTCACTCGGAGAGATGATCGTCAATCCTTACACAGCAATGGTCTATACTAGGACATCACAAAGATTCTACGACCTATTTATCACACCAATAGCTAACAGGCGTACACTCAACATTTGCATAGCATCCAACATAAAAAGGTGCTGAAGTGCACTTCTGTTTGCTTGCGTCCCTCTTCAATCTTCATTCGTTTTTTGGTGTTCATCTTGTCATTGTTGTGTACCGTACACTTTGCTAGCTTACTCCATAGCCGACCTCACAATTCTCCTTGAATTTAAACGGAAATATTTTGGAGTCCAAGTGAAATCTCCAAAAATCATTGCGTAGCGAAGATGTAAATCTACAAGTTCAAGTTCTTAAAAAAGACACATATCATCAAACTCATCAAACCATGAAAACGATGGGTATCAAATTCGATACCGTCAAAACCTCCTTAGACAAGATATCCAAAGCAGGTTTCTTACAACTAGGTGGTGGTTTCAAATATTAATATAATAATACATTTTTTCAATTTTGGGGAAAATTTCCAATTCGTGCGAACATTTCTTCCAATTGGGTGGGTTTTTCACCCACCAACCAGATGGGCAAATTTTTTTACGACCAACCCGCCGAGGTCACCTGAAAGTGTGGTGATTGTAAGGGAAATCCCCTCCAAACTCCCCTTAACTATGCAGGTTTAGGAATTACCCTCCAGGAAATTAACATATCCCACTTGGGGAAAAGGAAAATCATCTTCAAATATGCCTTATCAGTGGGATATGTTAATTCCCTGGAGGGTATACTAAATTGCCCACCAAAAACGGGCCACTTTTGGACCCCTTTGACCAAGGGAATTCTTGGCATTAGCGCCGAGGCTCCAAGCATCTACCACCGGATGCCATCCGTTACTTCTTAGCAGCCATACCTGCAGCCTTGGAGGAGAAGTTCTTCACCAGTGGTGGTTTTGGGTTGTTTTTTTAGATGGGTTTTGGGGCCAACAAAAACAGGGTATGTGTGTATAATGCAAATGGAGGCACTTGTTGAAAATTTTCCATTGGAAACTTGGAATACAGCATTTCGCTATTTTGCTTTTGGGTTTTTAGGGCTTTAAGATATCCCTAAATGGGTAAGTTGTTTCAATATGAGTTTTGGTCTTTATGTGGGATCTGATGGATCACACCTTCCATAAGAAGGGATCGTTAATCTTTTTGGGGCACGGACACGACCTCAGCCCTCCAAAATCCATCCTTGATTTCTCACCTTGAAATCTAGAATCTATAGCTCTATTCCTTATCCACAAATATCCAAACATATCCAAATGTTCATCCCAACACACCAGGACTCCCCTTGCACCTGAATCCGGTTTCCGCATCTACTCATGTCGATCAGGAGTTGCCATCGTTGCTTCGAAAGCATGAAGGCACTGGAATATAACTAGGGTAATTAGTTTTGTCCCCAATATCATGCCATCCGTGGAACTAGTACGTTTACCCAAATTTCGTTGATCTTCCTGCAAAAAACTGATAGGCAAGTATGCAGCCATTCATGGATACTATGGTTTCTTAAGGTTTGACTCGAATCAAAAACCTGTAGGCCAAAGGTATGTTTTTTTTTTTCATTTGTGACGATATCGTTTTCATGCACATCACTCCTGAAGCAAACACAAAAATGGACGGATCCGAAAATCCCCAAAATGCATGTCCGATTTTGAGTGAGCCGTCGACAGTTTGTTTCGAACCGGTTCTATGTGCTATTTGTGGAGGATAACATTGTATATATTTAGATATAGATGTAGGTATATATTATATATTATATAGATATATGTACAGTATATGTGTTCATACAAACATATATTATTTGTCTAAGTGGCACCCCTTATGCCTGCACTTTTTTAGTACTTCCAAAAGTTGTGTTCCAATGTGACCTCCAACGTCGTTGCTAGGTGATGAAGGAACTTCTCCACCCGGCAACCTCACTTGGTTGGATCACTATGCGGCAGCCAAGAACAAGCAGGAGAAACCGCTTGCAACAAGTGATTTAAAAAGAAGTAAACCCAACACAAGACCAGCAGATTTTTGAGGAACATTTTGGTTGGAGTTAGGGGAGCTATATATTGGATGCATGCAGCAATACCAACAGGGACCATCATGGATTGAACATTGAAGCAAATTGAAATGCTAGCGCCTTTGCAGGATCATTTGAAACCTCGTTTGGTTAACTTTCTGGCTCAGTTGGTGTCGGTGCAAACGTTTTTTTTTGGGGATGGCTGGGAACGGCAAGGTGCTACGGTGATGTTGTTTGACATTGGCGCGTTTTGTTTGCCAATGTCATGTACAAAAGGCTTGAATATCCAAATGATACCTTAGCTGAATTGTTGTACAGGAGCCAGGAAGGGATGACTATGTTTCCATATGAGCAAACGAATGTGGTTTCCTGATGTTTCCTGAGTACAGCCACTTATTATAGACCTTAGTATTATGAGAATCTTAGAGCCACAGACTGACGTCGCTCAAAACAATCATTTTTTCATTTTTTTTCATTTTGATTTTCATTTTTTTTCATTCCCGATTTTTTTTTTCATTTTTTAAATTCTAAATCATTTTTTTCATTTTTGAGTCAGGTTTCCAGATTCTTGGATTTTGCTGCTTTTTCCATGGATTTCTTCTGTTTTGCAACATTTTCGAACAAAAAATGAGGAAAAAGTGACGAACACTCAGCAGAATCCAAGGATTCTGGAAAAATGATAAAATAAATGAAGTGGGGTTGACCAGGGATTCTCAAATACTGTGTCGGGAAGCGAAGCTTTGATCGGCCACCGGGGTCAGAAATACTTCAAACATCTGGCCGTGTTTCAGCCAGTGATATATTTTCGCGGGCATCTTGCATCCACGGTGCCAGTCAACTGAGAATCTGTTTGTTTTTAGCGGGTGGGTATCCCTCAGAAAGAAAACAAGCACTATCCACCGGCATTCTCCAGATAGATGGGGATGCATCCAGTATAGCCTCTTCAAGCTGGAACAATGAATCATTAGACGGGCCATGGTTCAAGCTTATATAGTGAGGCATGATTATACCGTACCGGATATCTTGATACATTGATACATCCAGTCGAAGTGAAATTTCATTCGGAAGGTTGGATGTTGATTTTTCAGAGGTTTAGACATCTAGAAAATTGTATAAGGGTTGCCATCTTTTTGCTGGCTGAGTCCTCCATGTTGTATATACCATTAAGTGTGACTCCTGCAAGTGTTTTGCATTGGGTGTTTTGACCTACTTATTTGCCACAGCTTGATTGGAACCTAGCTGTTTTCCGCAAGAATCCCATGATTTTGACAAAATCATATGATTGGAAGTGGATTTCGCCGTCGCCGGTGGTGAATGAATCTACGCCACAGGCTGGTTCTGATCCACGTCCCAAGGGACCACATTTGGAGATGGGTGCTATATGTCTGGGCCTACTCAACGGATCTGGATGATGCAAACAAATCCGACCTGCAAAATGACCTGATGTTTTTAAAAAACAATTGGAACTGGGTGAATATACATATATATATATTAATATATATATATATATACATATATATTAGCTGATTTTTTGAATTCAATCGGCGAAGAGTCATATAGATTTTACATACAAATACTTTTTATAAACTCCAAGTTCTTAGGAAAAAACAAGGACCTTTAAGGTGATCCCTGCTGACAGTAAAGAGTGAGCCACGAATCGAAGCTGAATTATTGTTGGATCCAGAGGTCATCTCACTCAGGTGTTTTGGATGGTTTTAGTGGCTTTTGGTCACTTTGGTCTCTTTCTTCCAACAACATTAAGGTTAGATATCCTAAACTTGGAAGTTGTATATGCATGTACAGTATCTAGAGATCTGCACACCAATCTCTACCTCCCTTTTTTAAGCACCACTGAGGTCATGTGCATGGCTTACGTGAAGCACGAAGTCGGTGCAATTCGTGTAGCAATTTGAATTCCATGTGGGATGCCATCGCCTCTTCCATCTTAGGCGTCTCGGTGCTTGGGGAAGGAAACCAGGGAAGTTGGTGCATTGGTACCGTTTTGGGTGTTTTTTTCCTCAACAGAATTTCAGGATGATTTTTCCCACATGTTCAGAGATGGGTAGGATGACCCGGGAAGAAAACAGCAATAAAACTAAGACATGTTGATATATATATATATATATTGCAATACTTATATACACCTGTGTTTTGCACTTCTTAAATACTATAGTTCGATTGTAACATCCAACATCCCTAGCCCCTTTGTTAGCTTTTGGGAGCTGTTTGCGGGATCTATTCCTTTCTTCAAAAGAGAAAGGTCTTCTAATCAGTTTTTGTACCCAGATTCGTGTAGCATCCATGTCAAGTGGCCAAAAAGCGATATTTCCTCAGCAAGCACCGATCCCTTGCCTTCCGTTGTTAAGTCAGATGTTCAGCGGAAACAAGATTGGAATGGAAATTGAAAAACCACCAAACACCATCAACCACTCCTTTTTTTTCATAGGTCGTTTCTACCACCTGAAATGTGGAAATTCGACATGGATAAAATCTCCTTGCATTTGTACCAGGAACTTTCAAGAAACCACACACGGCTGGGCGTTCGAATCTCCAGCCGTGAAACTTCGGGATTTGGAGAAACGCCCAAATTTTCAGAGCTACAACTAGAGGTCGACATTCATCGGCAGTTCATAAGTTCACGCCTCTCTTCGAAACAAAAAAACATATCATGTTGATGGCTGAAATTGGTTGCACCTTGGTAGCCTATCCAAGGATATTATAACAGGAGTTTCTGAATATAATGATTACTATTTTGGTTCGATGGTTCTGTGGATGATTTCTCCGTTTGAGCACGATGGAACATTTTGTGGGGTTCGACGATGATCCGTGAATTTTGAGACCTGACACCACCTGGTAGCTGTCCAGGCAATACACGAAACGAGCAGGGCCACAGTTGCATCCAATGTATCCCGGGAATGGTTGGGTTTGGCAGGGCTGGATTTGATGATGGCAAAAATGCAGTTTGAAGGTATGTGAAAAGATCACTGGCACAGGTATGATGTAATAAGTATATGATGTCATAGGATGGTATGTGATAGAATACGATGGTACATAATGATCGTATCATGTGGAATTGGGCGTGTATGTGTGAGTTTGATAGGTTACCAAACGCAATGGCTTGCATAGTTTCTGGCTTTACATCGTGATTATTCACTCAGTCAGCATTATAAACACTATCAGCAAAATGGAACCAACACCGTCATCATCATCAGAAGTAGAAGTAAAAGAAAAGGAACTGCCAGACGAAAAACCACCATGTGATCCTTATGTGGTTTTCCCCCTTCAAAGCTTAGGGATGATTCCTTCTTTAAAAACTCATCATGACTCCTTGCATGGCCTCTTCACCCCTGAAGGTACAAAGTGTCAGTCCGTCATGGAGCCAACGTTGACTCTTTGCAAGAAACTTCCACGGGTCCGTGGCCCCAAAGAAAGGGCAACGGAATTTCCTTAAAAGAAACATCGAATCGAATCATTCATTTTGAGTTGACTTAAGTACTCAGGGAAAGTCATTGGATTGTGTCAACACCATCATGCACATGAAGTGATCTTAACTTGTAGTTTATTTTTTTCTTAAATGTGCCTTAGTGAGTGCTATGACAATATATGACATCTAAAAAAAATGGTGCCTTTTTTTTCATCACATCACTTCCTCGTCGTGTTTTCGGAGGCGCCCATCGATCGGAGCCACAGCGAGTTGAGTATTTCAACGACCGGAGATTCTTCGATGCAGATCCATTTGCTGAATCTCAAGGCAAGGGACGTGGGGAATTTTATGGGAATTTCCTATCTTGGAGGATGGGCTCCCATTTAAGGATACGTGGTTTATAACCATGGTGAGGACATTTTGTTGTCCCCTAGCGTTCGGGTTGTGGGACCCCTTCCAAATGGCCTTGTCATGGTTAAATAGAGGTTACTAAGTACAGGCCAGCATATAATAGTCCCGAAAAATAAGGCCCGCTATTCTGGGGGAAACGTGGCATTGGGGGGGTCCCCTTAGGTTCCCATGATACAAGCCAGCAGATATTTTGGGAGCTAAGATCTACTCCCCCCACCCAGGGATGCAATCGCGGCAGATGAAGGTTTTGCTTGGGATTTTTTACTAAAAATGTAAAATTCCTGAGTGGCGTAGATCCAACCGATATTTTTTCCCTATTGAACATGGGGATGTTCTAGCTGTTGGTTTACCAGCTAGATCCAATTTCGTATACCCGGAAATTGAACTACTAGATACTATAAACTGGCGGGCCTTGGAAAAGGTAAGTTACCCATAAAATCTGGTGACAGGATCTTCGGCATCCATTTCAATTTCACGGGTGTTTTTGTAGTCATGTTGGTAGTGAGATGGGCTTAGTCCAAATACTATAGTAGATTGGTAGTCTGATTGGAGGTCTGGGACATTTTGGCGGATGTGTTTTTAGGGCTTTGCAGGTGAATTATTATAATTTGCACCGATGGATTGGGATAGGTTGCAAACAAATATAGCTTGAAGATGGTTGAATGGTTGTGATGTAAATGTTGTGTACTACTATGAATATGCTGATTTCTTTATGATTATTTTGATTTGATTACCAACTTGTTAAACAATTCCAACTTGCAAGATATGCAACTCGTCTAGTAGTTCCATGCAGCATGAGTTTTTTTGGGAGACCCGACGAAGGATGCAACGTCACTTGTGATTTTACATTGCGAGATGTTTTTGTTGAAACTTGATGTTCCAGCTTGCTTGGTGAATTTAGATATTTGAGTGAAAAATGGATGTGTTCAACAGATGTGTTTGCTGGGCTAAAAGGCATCAAAAAGCCACCTTCCAAAGAAAGAAGGAAACAACAAATGCCAAAAACACAAGTAACATATGCCAATTTCGTCACTGAATTGCTATCCAAAAACTGGATTTTTTTGGCGTGCTTGCATTTGGTCACATTTTGCAGGTTTGTGCAGAGCGGATCAGATCGAAATCTCTAGAGGACATGACTGAACAGCAACTGTTGGAAGAAGATCCGGAGGCGATAATTTTTGGTGCGGTTCAATGGCATCGAGCAAAAAGAATCGATTCATGTCGTGATGTTCACAAAAGATTGGCACTTAAGATTTTTTTCCACGGCCAACAAAAACATATGAAAATAATTGAAGAATCAGAAAACTGGCGGTGATTCCTATCAAGGTAAGTGAAACCTTTAGGCCCAAAAATCAGTTTTCCTTGTAGATTTGCAGCCTATGGGATTCGAATTTGACAAATTCGTATGGTTAAACCCATGGATCCATTGGTTGCCATCCGTTGAACACATGGTTTTTTGTAGGGGTGGATCAACGGGTTTCACGGCACAAGCAAGGGGTGACATCACGAAAGAATCCGTTGAAGAGCTCCAATGGTTGAGCAGTGATAGATGTGACTCATGTGACTGGAGGTCTACTGGTGTCTCCACATCTTTTATGGCTTACGCGCTGAGATCTTCTGGCGAACGTCTTTGGGCACGGTCACAGATTTGTCGGGAAAAGCATCGGTTGGATGGGGATGTTTGAGTATTCCTTCTTCCATTCATCCAGCCGCTTGGGAATTGATGCAACTTTTTGAATCTTTCTAAAACTTCCTAAAAACCACTGTGATGGAAAGTTTGAGGTTTGAAGATTTTTTTCCAGGATGATGAACCAAAAATCCTCACTAAAAAATTGATTCCTTCAAGGTGTTTTTTTTCTAAAGATATAAGCAAAGGTCATGGAGTTGTAGGGATATATAGGTTTGATGCTATCATCGTTTTGATTTTTTGACTGGTGACTGGGGGCTGGTCACTTCTGTTTTTGAGATGCCTGTGGAATATACATCTGCGAAAAAGATGTGTTCCTGCATCGTGCAAGAGAGGGTGCAGTATCAGACAAATTTTAGTATGAATACCTGAATATATGTATACTGTTTATGTGTGTGTAATATACACATGATGTTCGTTACAGTGTGGCAGTGCATTATCCTGATGCTGCTGGAGGATAGAAGCTCTGCACAAAGTGCTGAACGTTGAACAAACCTTATTGTCATTATTGGTTTGTTCCTTTTTTATTAGCAAAGAACATATCTTTTTGGGTTTCACAACTCTACTCTATGTCTTCAAAAATCTTTCCGCAACCTTGGGGGATATGCAGATTTTCCAAGATCTAAATACCCTATAGAAGACAATGATATCAACTACTTTTTGTACGCCTTCTATGACCACCCGATTTTGAGGAACATGTTTGAAATCTAACTTCTTGCTGCTCAGGAATGGTCATGCTCCGTGCTTATTAGCTTCCACTGGTTTTAATTCCATGTGCAGGCGAGAGACAATTTGGTTGGATTGGGAAAGACAAGGAAATAACAGACATTTTGGAAGCTGAAAAATGGAGGTTTAAAAGTTCATGACGATTTTCCCATGGATTTTCCGGAACTTACTTGTCTTGTGACTGTTTTCTATGCAAACCATGTTGAGTCAGAAATGGCTACGAAACTCTCACCACCCGTTTTCCAGGAGCTATGCTGCAGCGAAGAAACAGGACTCACCAATCACTGAAGTCGGGGAATTTCATGCCTGGTTCCAGAAAAGAGAGGGTGGAACATGTCATGCCAAGTAGAACAAACTGATGTATAATATACAGACATATCGTGTAGGTGTAAAAAAAAATATATATGGATTTGTTTATTGTATAGACATATTTATATACATGTATGGTATATCTCACTAAGCCAATGGATCACTAAGACAATGGATGATCCATTTCAACTATTGCGGGACTGATTTATCGGTCCCTTGTTCACCTGAACTTTTGGCATCGTGGAACGAGGACGTGCCCAAGACGTTTTGTTTCTTAAACTTCAAACAGCTTTGATGGTATACTTTACATGATGCCTGAGGTTACATAAGACTGGTCAGTGGGTTAAAAGCCCCGTTCTGCACCTGCTACACAAAATCATATCTACATATAGATTCGGCATGATATATCTACTATATACATACAAATGTCATCATCATATGAATATAAATATATTTATACCTGCGACTCATAGATACATGACTTCTGTGACTTAGGTTCCAGTTTTGTTGTTCCCATCATCCCCCCCAGTTTCACCTGAGTAAACCAGCTTCATACACCAAGGTCGGTGTTGATTTATCAACGCTAAACAGAAAACGGTGGGCTTGTTTTACAAGAAGTATCCATTTGATTGAAATTCCCAAGTGCTCCATGTATGGAATATTGACCTACATTTACCATTTACCATATCTTGAAGCCAACTGTAGGTACCTATTCCATACAGGGAGCATATGGGATTGAAATCGTCGTTTTTGTTTTTTTGGTTCCATCTCACTGGTTTTCGGGCTGTTGACTCTCCTTCTCATCGATCTTTGTTTGCTGAGCCTCTTTCGGCTCAGAAATCTGCCTCAGCAAAAAAAGCTGTGATACCCTTACCAACGATTTTGCTAATCATTACAGGGAGCAACTATCAGAAGTATAATACTAGATTCCACCAACCAAAAAAGAAATATATGGAATAGCAGAGGTTGAAAAGCAAATTATTTATACTGTCAAAAGTAAATGCAAGCTTTGCAGATCTTGCAGGAAATGCATTTCAATGCTGTACGATCGTGGTCATCACAATGTTTATTTGGGCTATAAATTACAACTCATCACGAAGCTTAATGAAAATGTCAAGCAGTTTTCCGTGTCACACGGATTCCAAGAAAAACACTGAATGTTGATCGGGATATCGGGCTTCTTCCGATCCAAACATCGCTTAAGATTCGGTGAAATATCGCCAGCTGTCGTCGGTAGCTTCCGTGTGAACCGCCATGGCGGTCATCAAACGTCCGTCGACGAAGTCGGTGATGAAACGGCCGAAACAGGTAGCGAGCGAGAAACGGAGTGAGCAACTTGATGTAAAAGAAATCCCACGTTTTTTTTGCCGGATGTTTGTACATTTTAACGGAAAATGATTATAATTAGATGTTTTTATTGGAGGTCATTTTAAACTATATGGATGGTACTGAAACAACACAAAAGAGTGTTTTTCCTTTTGTTCTGCTGGAGGACTTGTTTCGTTTGAAGGTGTTGATCAGTTCAATCATCTGTGCGAGAACAGTAACATCTTCTTAGGTCTGTACAAGCACAGCGAACTTTCATCATTGAGTATTTCAGCATGTGTGAAAAGACCTGCTCATATGATGGACATTCCCGGAATCCGAAAATCTGAAAAACAAATAGGCATACAGGCATACATGACAAACAACGATGGTTGTTTTCAGACATTTCAGCTTCCATAGTTCCAAACCGCCAAGGAAGAAAGAAGCTGGTGCCTATAATAAGCCAGTGAGTGCCTGGGAGGTGATCTTTGATGAAGATTTTTTGTTTTTTTTCAAACCGTTGCTTCCAACGATCAAAGGGCCAAAAGTTTTTGAATATGGAACATGGAGACCTCAGTTTTTTTTTGGTTGCGGGGGGAAAATATATGGGTAAATCAGGCGCTAAAGCTTGGGCTGAAGACAAGCTGGCGCGACAGCGTGGCCGCGTCCAGATCTTCAATTCTACTCGACCATATGGAATGGATGGCTGGACTATGGACAGGGGCGAGGTAAAATTGGAAGTCTGGGCATTTTTGGTGTTTGTGTAGGGTAGAGTGTATGTAGGGTTATGTATATTATATATACGTATAGAATAGTCGGATAAGTCCATATATAGATACACCCTTACAAAGGTACGAGATGCCCCACTTTCGAAGATGCGTTTCTTTTTTAATGAATATAAAACAAGCCAAACCTCTAGTGGATAGGGTGAGCATCCCACCTTGTACATTTTTGGGGTTTGTGATTCCCCCCCCCCCCCAGCAAATTCATGATTGACAATGATCTCATCCATCTCTTAAGTCAAATTCCCATACCTTTCGTGGAGAATTTCCATGGTTTCACTCCTCAAAATTCCCTATCGTGGTTTTCCATTTATGTTGTTTTCTTACCTGGTGGATGCAAGCCCCAACCTTTCCACCTTTCACATCTTAATCATTCCAAGATTTGAACATCCCTTTTGATACGTCAGGACTTGAAGCAATACAACTGTATGAGGGCCCACATTCTTCAATGCATCAAGAAGAACTCTGACAGCGATGGCACTGTTGCACTGCAGTTGGTGGTCAATTTGGCACAAGAGCGGTACAAGTCACATCCGCTTTTCCCCAAAGGTGCCTGAAGTTGAACACAGCTGGGCCGGTTGCCCCTGGAATTCTGGGAGATGAACTGATTTTAGAGGGCATTGTCACTGTACATAAGTGGGGGAACGCGCCTCAATGGAATCGCAAATTTCAAGGTCCAATTGGAGTGTTTTTGAAGTAGATTTTTTGGGGTCCAAATACCTTTTCAGCAGGTGTTTGGATGTCTAGGGTTTGTATGTCAGCTCCAAGCCGCTGTACAAGTCTTGCTCCCCGTTGGCTAGTTTTACAAGGGTCACTGGACGATTAGCCAAAATGTTTGTAGAAGAGTCCTTCAACTTCAAAGCCACGAGATGTTGGGTTATCTTGCACTGAGTATTTCCAACGAAAAACTGCCTTGACATTTATTTGGCAACAGAGGTTTTGTTCTATCTGACTGCCAATTGTTTTGGATTTTGGGGTGTTTCAGCACATGTGTGTATGCCGGGGGTCTAAACTCCAATTGGTTTCCGGTACGCTAGGGAAAGGTTATAACACCGTAATAGTATAGGGGTAAACAAAAACGAGGTTGCATGACCATCCCCCAATAAGAAGTTAACATGGCAATCTTTTTCAGGTTCCACTTCAGGTGCTAACTGGTGTAACACTCCACGAAAAATCAAACCAACTGCTAAGTTCTTCTCCTGTACGACCTTCCCGTACTTGGTGCATCCTGTATTCCTGAAGCAACTGATTTTGTTTTCTCCCGCAAAACCTCCCCTTTTTAAGGCAGACTATATACACATTTTTTCGACTTTTTGAAGGGAATCCCGTTTTGGGGGCCTGAAAAGGAGCTCAAAAAATACCGCCAAAACACCTGGATCCACACACACACCCGATCCGGCCACCTTGACGCTGCCGGAAAGGCCGTTTGACGAATTATGTGAGATATACCAAGGTTGGGGAAGGGAGGATTGGTAAGTTTCAAATGATGCAAAACTATATCTGCCTTGTGCTTAAGGAAAACATGGGAAAATCCGGTAAAATGGTTTGATTTAATCAGATACACATTTTCAATAACATACAATTGTATACCTCTTGAGTCTTTAGTGCGTCCATAGATTTGGTGTGTTTCTTTGTGTTCTTCAACCTACTTTTCAGCCAGAAATTGTCCTGGCCCAATCCTCAACAATAAGCAAAATCCGTGGGCATGCCTCCTGGAAACATTCTTGATGATACTGTTGATGGAAGAAATCCCAAACACCCACCTGACATGTATGAAACCCTGTAAATAATGGGATATTTACCATATCAACTGGTTAGCCGGATTTCTGAACCACCAACAGAATGTTTTTTCATTGGATCATGGAAACTGAAACAATTCACCAATACGCAAACCTTGGGGTTTCATTGTGGACATGGAAGAAAATTTGCAGGTCGCTTCAATAAGGTTTCAACATCTATCAACCTTTTTCTTGACTGAATGTTGTTGTGCTTGGCCGAGGATTTTTTTCTGTCCGGAATCACATCAAAATTCATAGACATCAACCCAAAAACATATGAGCAATGAAAAAACATGGGTTGTTTAGGGGATTGCAAATAAACCATTACTAGGTGGTGGTTTCAAGTATTTATTATTTTCATCCCTATTTGGGGAAATGATCCAATTTGACTAATATTTTTCAGATGGGTTGAAACCACCAACTAGATTATAAGGATCCCTATATAATGGAAAGTAGGAGTTGTTTTTTTCTCATATGGATGATACCTTCCCAGTTTGGCAAGTTTCACCTCAAGACCTGGAGATTCATAGGTTTGGGTTGGACCTTTTTCGGGCTTTAGAAGTTGGTGAAGCCATTTAAGAATCGTTTTTTTAAGCCAAAAAACTACTGTTGATGGTTGAAATCCGGCTATCACCAGTTGAGTTTGCTAGTCTATCCCCGATTATTTGTAGGGTTTCATACATCTCAGGTGGTTGTTTGGGATTTCAGCCATCAACAGTAGGAAGTATATTATCCAGTATTCATCAAAAATTGAATGGGACCAAATCCCAACGGACCCCTTTCCGTAAGTTGCGAGACAGAGCTATTAGATACTCGAGTTTTTTCGGGGTCCGTTCAGTGGGTCCTGTTGGAGATTTTTTTGGATATTAACTTAACTTCACTATACATACATGTTACATGTATATCTGAAAAGAGGAGTTTCTATCCAGACATGTTAGTTTATCAGAGCTCTCTGCAACGCCAGGTGGATTTGGAAGCTCGTGGTGAAATTGCTCGCACCACCGGCAGCGGCTCTCAACGCATCCGTTTGGTGAAATGACGATAAACACCGACCCAAAAAAGGCTGGGGACGACCAGGACGAAGTGATGGAGAGAATGAAGTGCTGAAAATCCAGCACTCTTCAGACAAGTATGTGTGGTGTGTTTTTAGAAAACGCCACACATCTGGTGTTTTTTCGCATGGCATCTTGTCAAAAAGCGGCAAACAAAAAAAAATGGGAGAGGCGAAGATGCGATTTGGTGACATGTGGCTGGCTAAGTCGACCCTCACAGGTTGGTCTTAACTCCCATTGTTTTCCTATGGTCATCAACCTCATAGTAGGGGTTTTAATATACCCATTATATGGATTCCCTATCTAAGCTGGGATGACCATCCCTTAGACCCTGACACAACATGACCACAGAATTCTACCAATTGGTGGGTTTAAGAATAACAACGAAATCCCCCCAAGATGCACCTTTCTTCCAAGTGTTTTATTAAGATGGAGATGTAATATGATGAGTTTTACAAAATGAGAACTGAATTGAGAAAAGCATCCTTACAAAACTATACTTACATTGTTCGATGGCTACTCCAAACAGTTTTCAGAAACATGCTAGTGGAGTGTTTCATGATTTTTTCAGATGCCAAAGTGGTGAGTGCCCTGTCTCTCTTTTCGAAACCATGCCGACCCGGTGAAGGCATGATAAGCAGCTCTGGGACTAAAAACATTCCGGCACCCTGGATTTTGTTGGACTTGTCCCGTTTATTGGGCTTTGGAATAAGCTTTTCGGATGAAATGAAATGAAACAACACGTCTTTCGAAACCATGCCATCATGGCGATGGAATTGAAAACCCTGGAGTGATCTCATCGACTTGGATTCAATACCTCACAGTTGCCTGCCTTGAAAGAAGATGTGTTTCACCTGAGCAGTCACCAAAAACCAAAAACTTTGGTTATTGAAGTCACATGGGTTTCTGAAAATCGCGTTTTTTGGCAGTGATTTTTAGTTGATCTGATTCTTCCTTAGATGTTCATCTATAGTTTTCTCTTTTTGAACTGTATCTTTCCATAAGTTCCCATACTTGAAACTTTTGTGTTAAGGGCTGTACAGGGGGATTATGCTATCATGCCAAGTCATAGAATTAGACAAATCCACTCTATAGTTCCTTATGATCCAATCAAGTATCATTAGATGACACAAGGGTTTTGAACACTGTCCAATATTAAGGTCTTATCAAACACCCGATTTCCGGCAGTCTTATTTTTTAGAAGAGAATAGTTGGTCAAAACAAATCTCCAATCCACAATCCAAACTTCAAAGACTTAATTTGTTGGAACCTTGCCGGATTATTCAATCCAATTATGGCATACACACACCCTGAAGATTTACCAATAATAACCTAGAAAAAGTGATGGGTTTCCCTCCAAGGACTTCGGAATCTCCTTGTTTTTGAGGGGCTGAAAATCTTCCTTAAACGCCGCCTCCAGGAGGCGAAGCAGGCGGCTGCAGGCGTGGATTGGATCTTTTTTAAAGGGAGGTCTCCAATTTATGAGGCGATTTTATAGATTGATTGGGATTTATAGGTGGGTAATTAAGTTATATTATGAATATGAATATATATATATCATATTTAAGTTATAAGCTACATGATATGATTAAGTTGTAATTTACATATAATCACAACATACTTTAGCATTGAAACACTTCCTGGAAGGCCATAGAACGTTATTAAGTGGTGGTTTCATTGTTTCATAGATCTAGTTGACTCATATTTTTCGGCGCAAACCGCCAACATGTTTATCTATAATACATATATCGGAGGAGCAATTTGGAATATTATCTATCTCCACAGATAGAGCCATACAGGAGGAATGTACATGATATATCATGTAGCTATATACCAAAATACTGGGAGTAATAACTTAAATGATTTGTGATTGAGTTTTTATCTCACCATTTGAAGTGGTTAGCCGGATCTCGTAAATTTAAGTCATTTGTGATGAAATTCATACTGTTACCATCTAAGTCTGGAGGTATTGGTAGATAGAACATCCTGAGCCATGAGAATTCAATCTGATCAGGAATAATTGTATCTAACTCTCCCTGAAAACACCACAACTTCTGATGATTTCTAAATTAGGCATCTCCACCCTTCCAGGAATTTATGTTTAGGCCGGGTTCCCCTTCCAATTCCCACCGAACACACAAGGTGCCCATTTGGAGGACAGAAGCAAGGCGGGGAAATTCAAAAAAAATCGGCAAAGTGAACATGAAATGAGCAGTGTAAGGTTATTTTGGAGAAACTGATGTACACCCTTGAATCAATACTTCGTTTTGTGTTTTTGGCAACAGGTGGTAGCTAGCGCTATACTCTCCGAATTGGCAGTACATATTGCTTTCTAAGGGCTTATATCTGATCCTAAGCCCATCTTTTTCAGATGCCCCCCTTGAGTTGATCAGGGTGGGGTTGTCCACCTTTTCAGCGAACAGCCCATGTCTTTGAAAAGATCAACTTGGCAAACTGAACACCAGGAAGGGATGATGGTCATTTAGATATATGATTCAGTGGTGGGTGAAAAAACAAAAGGTGTTTTTTTTCTCATTGATATTTAGGGGAGATGATCTTAGATTGGACTGAAGCAATATGATTTTACTACTGGGGTGGCTGGGGCCCAGCAAATTGTTCTGAGACAGTGAAAGACCCAGGTGCTCCACATGCAGATCCATGAAACTAATTTGGCCAGAGAAATGGAGGGAAGTCCCTGTTGGTAACCATCCCATCAAAAGACTGCTGTTGATTATGATATGTTTAGGATTTTCTGTCACCTATTTTGATACCTAGGTCATAGGTGTTATTTTCAAAAAAAATAACAAAGAACCAACACAATCAGGTGCTTTTGCCTTGGGCGATAATTCACTTTGACGACTGAACATGCAATTTGATTTTTCAACTCAGACGACTTTCCCCCGGTTTTTGCTATACTAAATATCTGTCCACAACATGTGTGTTTTTTTTTTGAATACCTTCACGCACCCAGACCCAGATGCTCAAAATGTTCTGATGTTCAAGTGGGACTTCTACAGTACACCCGTGAAAATTAACATGGAACCCGAAGTCATGAAGGTTTGGTTCAGATGATTTTCCTTCTCAATTAGGTGATTTTTAAGTTTTCCAATGTCGTGCTTTCAAATATTTCTTGTTTTCAATCCTACCTGGGGGAAATGATCAAATTTGACGAGAGTCATATTTTTCAAATGGGTTGGTTCAACCACCAACTATAGTTTTCCAGGGTGTCAATTTCTCAGAAGCCTTCCCCCCTTCTTGCCGGAGCACCTTTACCACCCTCCCCCACGCCACATATCGCAAGGCCAGATTGCCGACCACTCCCAAGCAGGCGGCATGGTGATGATTCAGATGAATTTCCGCCAAAAAAAATGGCAGGTTACCATCTTTTATAGGCCACCAGCAACTACCCTACTGGGAACATCCGGGAACATAACATTCCAAGAGACTTTCGAGTCGATGATTTTCCGAACTTCCACAGGTGGGATATGTTAGTTTCCTGGAGGGTAGGTACCTTCATTGACTCATGAGGGTAGGACCAATAATTGATATCATATACACTGCATCCAAGGCAAACCCCCCGAAACAGTCTTTTGCAGCTTTAGCAGTTCGCTATGACCTAACAGTCTGGAGTCTACAGTGTCAAAGTTTTAGGGTATAACCTCAACCACCTTCCCTTCTTGTATGATCATTTGAGTTGTGAAGATTTTTTTGATAAACAGGTTGGTACCTCTCCACTTCGGGTCATCCCCATTAGGGATGATCATCGAAGAAGGTCGGCCATCACCTGGTTTGAAGCCCTGTAAATGGTTGATCATGCTTGATCGAATCATATCTTAAGGCGTTGGAAGTTGGAAGTATGTTACACCCCCCCAAAAAAAACAACAACAAAAACAACATGGAACTTGAACATCAACCGTTCTTTTCAAAGCAATATATCGTACCGTACATCTTCCAATAAAATTTCCATTTCCGTTCCAACCGTTGGTTTTCCCGGGGGTGTAACGTTAGTAACTCCCATCGAAACACCATGTCGGAGGCAGAAGAACTCAATGATTTAGCCAAAGGTTCCACACGACGCAATGTGAGTTCGGGAAGCACAAGTTGGTTGGTGATACAATTATGTGGTTATGCAAAGAATCACGTAGCAAAATTAAATGTTTGTAGTGATATTGTGATATTGTGATATACCGAGAGGGAGAGAGAGTTCAATAATTGTGTGTACTGCAACTCCATTGCTATGTTCTATCATGTAGTGATGAAGCAAGTATCCTCGAAACGTACACGACACGAAAATACAACCATGTGCAAGTGCAACATGGTCCGGAACCATGTTTCATTTTTCATTTTTAAACTTTGGGTTCGTCGGGGTGATGCCAACATCCACGAAAGGTGACATAGAAGGTTTTTCCAGATAAAAACATGATAAAACCCATATTCCATCTTAAGAGGGAAGATATCAGGGACCGAAACGTTCAATACGGTATATGTGTTTTTATTTGAATGAGCAGGGCTGCTACGTTATGTTTTGGAGCCATTACCTAGGCACCACTGATGTTGCCACCGCTTCAAGTCATTGATGAGGTTGTTTCTGATATCATTTTGATGAGATTGATAGGTTTCTTGGGTGGAATGATCAGGTTTGGACTACCTGTCGTAGCCCGAATGTGGCATGTTGATTGTGATGTCCACACACGATTCGCCTCCTTGGTGATCAGGATTTCTGGTCCTTCTTGCCACGGAATTAGCTACACTTTTGAGCCATGAGTTTTTGATCTTCGACCTGACCACAGTTCAAGTCTAGCCTCGCATCCTCCACAGGGCTGACTTTAAAAACCATTGAAGTTCTGAAACGTTTTTAGGCTCGACATGACACTCAGTTTGTTTTTCTCACCCCCCATAAACAAAAAGCAAATTTGGGATCTAAGAAGTTGCCCCGGGAATTTGGTGGTGCTGAAAAAACATCCTATTTTGAATCGAAGGACCTTCACAAGATTGCAAAAAGGGTGAAGGAGATGAAGTGGTCACATACATTTTGGTGTTCAACACATCAATATATAATATGTAGCTAACTCAATTCAATCCTCGAATTCAGTTCATTTCGATTGAATTTAATGGTTGATTATCTTTTTCAAACGTTAGTGCATTTGATGTATTGACTTGATGGCTCAGATGGTTTATCGGAGTCGGGTCAGAAGGCCAGTTGAGCTGTCACTGATTCACATGGGATATCATATATATGTGTAACTATGATATGCATATCAACATACTTACACCGAAAAGAGATTGTGAAACACATCCAAACCTCCTGGGTCTAACTTCAGGGCAGTCGCGGCTTAGCCGGATTTTGGCTTCGTGACTTATTTTGAAACATTTGCCCAGATAGATTTTCCCAAATTTGAGTTGAGGTTGAAGGCACTCCAATTAAGCATCAACGTTACCGGAAAGGCTCCTATGGATCGATGGTTTGACGGTGACACGCCAAAGATGTTTAGTTTGGACGGATTTTTATTCTCTTTTTCCCGGGGCGTCCATCGAAGCGGCCATGGCCCATGAGTTGACAGTGAACATTTTAAATGGCGATGCCTTCACCCTTGACGTTACAAGCATTGAAACCGTGCAGCAGCTGAAGTGCATGCTCCGCGAGAAGTTTTGTGATGATCCCATTGAGCAGAAAATCCTCGGAGTGGAGGTTTTGAGAGACACGTGCTTACTAAAAGATGCTCAGACACTCAATGAATCAGGGTTGCATGCTACTAAACCCGAAGTGACAGTCGTATACAGGCGAAATGAAGTTGAAGCTGCAAGGCAAGACGATGTCCGTACACAGGAGCTTTGCCAGGTGAACATCCCTCAGACTGTGACGAGGGTTTCCCCCCTGGCCTTCAATGACTGCCATCAACTGGTGAAGGTTACCATTCCTGATTCGGTGACAGCGATTGCAAGGTGTGCCTTTCAAGGTTGTACTTCTTTGGAAAGCATCACCATTCCCGATTCAGTGACTTGGATTGGGGAAGAAGCCTTTGCCCGCTGCAGCTCTTTGAAAAGCATCACCATTCCCGATTGGGTGACAAGCATTCCAGAAGGTTCCTTTGCAGGTTGCACTTCTTTGGAAAGCATCACCATTTCCGATTGGGTGACTGAGATTGGGTGGCAAGCCTTTGCAAATTGCACTGCTTTGGAAAGCATCGCCATTCCTGATTGGGTGACAAGCATTCGGGAATATGCCTTTGCAGGTTGCACTGCTTTGGAAAGCATGACCATTCCTGATTGGGTGACAAGCATTCCGGAAGATGCCTTTGCAGGTTGTACTTGTTTGAAAAGCATCGCCATTCCTGATTCAGTGACTGAGATTGAGCACCGGGCCTTTGAAGGATGCACTTCTTTGGAAAGGATCACCATTCCCTACTCGGTGACTAAGATTGGGAATCATGCCTTTCGACGTTGCACTTCTTTGAAAAGCATCATCATTCCCGATTGGGTGACATTGATTCAAGATGGTGCCTTTGATGGCTGCAGCTCTTTGGAAAGCATCACCATTCCCGATTCGGTGACTGAGATAGGGAGCAGTGCCTTTGCAGGTTGTACTTCTTTGAAAAGCATCACCATTCCTGATGGGGTGACAAGCATTGGGGATTGTGCCTTTGACAGCTGCAGCTCTTTGAAAAGCTTCACCATTCCCGATTCAGTGACTTGGATTGGGAACAGCGCCTTTAGGCAGTGCACTTCTTTGAAAAGCATCACCATCCCTGATTGGGTGACAAACATTGCGAACGCTGCCTTTGCAGATTGCACTTTTTTGAAAAGCGTCACCATTCCCGATTGGGTGACTCAGATTGGGAACTATGCGTTTGCAGGTTGCACTTCTTTGGAAAGCGTCACTATTCCTGATTCAGTGACTCGGATTGGGACCAGTGCCTTTAGAGATTGCACTTCTTTGGAAAGCATCACCATTCCCGATTGGGTGACTGAGATTGGGTGCGAAGCCTTTGCCCGCTGCAGCTCTTTGAAAAGCATCACCATTCCTGATTGGGTGACAAACATTGCGAACGCTGCCTTTGCAGATTGCAATTCTTTGAAAAGCGTCACCATTCCCGATTGGGTGACTCAGATTGGGAACTATGCGTTTGCAGGTTGCACTTCTTTGGAAAGCGTCACTATTCCTGATTCAGTGACTCGGATTGGGACCAGTGCCTTTGATGGCTGCAGCTCTTTGAAGCATCACCATTCCTGATTGGGTGACTACCATTGAGGACAGGGCCTTTGCAAGTTGCACTTCTTTGGAAAGCATCGCCATCCCAAAGTCTGTGACCAAAATTGGGTACTGTCCCTTTGAAAGATGCAGTTCATTGAAAAGTATCATCTTCCTGAATTCCAGTACGTACAACTGGCAACATGTTTTGGAAGGGTGCAAAGCGAACCTTCTCTACCATTGAGGAACACTCTACAGGAAAGGAGTGAAGGAGTGAAGGAGTGTACAGGACGCGCGTTGGAAAAATGTGGGTTGAGTGACCCAACCAACTCACCTCCATCTTCGTAGATGATGGCAGCCGGTTTTGTGATCTTCCTTCACGGGCCTACCGTGACCCCTACGTAGTACCGCTGCACGGTCACAGGATTCGATGAATTTCTTGCCCCGAGGTGTTGAGCGATCCGTGCAATTCTTTGAGGGTGAGGAAGGCATGACACGGAATGGGATTTGTAATTAATTGATTTAACAGCGGTAAAGGGAAGATGGGGAAGATTTGATTTCGTTTTCAAGTTTCCTAGTAGGAAATTGCAGGTGGTTGTAATGGAACCAAAGACTTGAGATTCAAGGCTAGTCAGACCTTAAGCCTTAAACATGATGATTTGAAAATGTTTGTAGGCGGTTTTCATGGCCGGAAGTTGCATCTCCAATAGGCAAAAAAACTCATCTCAACCGGTGCCGAATCTTGAATATCAACAATAAACTAGTATACGCATATCATCATAGAAAGGCACGGTTCACTTTGTTGTAGGGATGGAGGGCTATTCAATGGCTATGCAGGTGTGATCGTGCTAAAGATGGATGGCCTAAATTGAAAAACATTCAAAAACATGGGAACATCCCCAGAAAAGTCTAAGTGTTCAGTTGTTTGCTTAGATGGTCTGTTCCAAACACACTTGTGGAGCCAACGGAGCCAAGAAATTCGGAGCTTGGATCTTGATCAGATCCATGAGTTGCATTTACAAAATAGACCAATTCCAATCCCAAAGGCTCCATGTATGGAATATTTGCCTACATTTGGCTTAAATCTGTGAGATCAATATAGGTCAATATTTTTTCAAATACGTGCAGCATTTTGGGAATGGATTTTAGATACCATTCCAGAGCATAGGTGACTAAAATGCAGGCTTCACTTCCAAGAGGTCAAACCTTGGGCAAGTATATTTGAACCACATGTAACCAGATTGGAGAAGTTCTTGTATTCTGGGATTCAATCTAAAAGGAGAATCATCTTCCAACCCTTCCTCAGGGGCCCCACCATTGATTCTGCTGAATTCCATGTATAAAACTTGAGATGTATGAAACTCCATATTT